>JADLZN010008305.1:92082-404132 GCA_018155175.1 Sinocyclocheilus anophthalmus | reverse complement strand
CCCTTTTATCAAAGGGTTTACCTGGAATGAGAGTTTGGCTAGACTGCAGTATGCTTACCCCTCTGATTTCAATCATGCTGCAGGTCGAGCTCCCTCTCGTTGAGAGCTGGGTTTGTGCTCCCTCAGCCAAGGTAAACTACTGCTAGCGTTCCCGCATTGGAACATGCTGTAGGTCGAGCCCCTTTCTCGACTGAGAACTAGGTGTGTTGCCCCCCACAGCTAAGTAAACTATTGCTAGCTGTTCCAGTTTGGAACATGCTGCAGGTCGAGCCCCGTCTCGGTTTGAGAGCTGAGTGTGTTGCTCCCTCAGCTGAATAACTGCTAGCTGTTCCACCATGGGAACATGCTGTAGGTTGAGCTCCCTCTCCATCGAGAGCTGGATGTTCTCCCCCAGCTAAAGATTTACTGCTAGCCACTCCAGCATCATAGCCGTAGATATAGCGTCTGGGGATACGATATTTTTATCTATAGCTCCTTTTTGCCTCAGGGGTTGCCCGAGAACCCCTAGAACGTAGGCAAGTGGTAAGTGTGAACGTTTTGCTTTGCCCACTTTTCTAAAATCCATATAAGTGGTAAGTGTGCACGTTATGCTTTGCCCACTTTTCTAAAATCCACATAAGTGGTAAGTGTGCACGTTATGCTTTGCCCACTTTTCTAAAAATCCTGTATGGTAAGAGCTACGCGCAAGACTTCGTGCTCTTTTTGAGTGGTTTTAAACCCCGGTTCTGCCTTGGGCACCACACCTACTATGAATCCCGTGGATACCTTACTTGCAGGGTATTTACCGCTACTAGAGCTGTTTAGACAGTTCCTTCAGCACATACAAAGAGAACGTGCGTTAGCCCCTGTGTGACAGGCCAAGACTTAGTATTATTCTAGGCTCTTGGTCGTATTCCCTAAAAAAGAAATGTATTCCTGTTTCGAAGCCTTGAGCTCTACCTTGGGCCCAGGAGTCTGGCCCTAACAGGTAAGTATTTTTGGGGGTATGTAGCCTAGGCCTTTTGCCGTAGGGAATAACGTCACTGACAGCCGTCTACAACGTCCCAGTGGCAACTCCCACTAGCAAATATTGTAGAGTTGGTTTTCTTAGTGCTCGCCATGGTTCTGGCTCACACTCCCCTCAGCATGGCGGCGTGGGTATACCGTTCCCCATAACGACCGGACCCAACCCTAGAGGACGTCAGTTCGAAAGTTTCCCATAAAGGGACCTTTCAGGTTACTTATGTACCATGGTTCCCTGAGTAGGGAACGTGACACTGCGTCCTCTAGGTTTCTTGCAATGCTGCGGACGCAAGCTTCAGACGAAAAAGTGAATGACATGTTCTCCCGGCGCCTATTTATACTATAGTCGCACCCGTAGTGACGTCATGGCTGTCGCCGGCAAACGAGTTGGTGTTTTTTCAATTGCTATTGCTTCCAGACACGGTCACGACGGCGTTCCCCATAGCGACCACCCCATAGGACCAGTGTCTCGTTCCCTACTCAGGGAAACATGGTTACATAAGTAACCTGAGAAGTTCTTCCCTGTTGTACCGAATTTCTATACTTTTCAAATTATCATATCGAAGTTAGAAATTCAAATATTGTGACAAAATAAATTTTGTAAGGTGCCACAAATTTGTAAAAATTTCCAAAAGGGTGCCGCGACTAAAGAAAGGTTGGGAAACACTGATTTAGAAGACGAATTAACCAAACAAAGTTAAGTCTGACACAGAGAGAGGGACCGATGGCCGGCCAGCCGGGGGTTCGTCTTTATTTAAATTTATGTGTGTGTATTTCTAACATGTTTGGTTGGTAAAATAAATGTTGTAAATTTAAATCAGAGTGTCTTCCGTGTCTGGAATGGATGTTTTCTTGAGTCTATAAGGTAACAATAATAAAATAAGATAACGTTGTTTGAAATGGGTTTGGCTAAAATTAAATTTTGGTTTCGTCTATACTACTAACATCAGGTACTTATACTATATTGACTGGGTCAAATAGAATTGCATTTCTAAAAAGAGAATAAAATACAATTTTCATTGACCAAAACTAGACTAAAATACTTCAGTTTTTCTTGGACTAAAACTAGACTAAATTACCCATGACTATTTTAGTCGACTAAAACTTGACTAACTAAAAAGAGTATGCAGTTGACTAAAATCTAATAAAAACTAAATGAACAGTTTTCACACAAGCCTAACTAAAACCTAAAATTAAACATAGGCCGCGCCAAAAACCAACTACTTATACTTCACTAACTTATGTTTACATTATTTCATTGTATACATCTACTATCTGGAGACCATCCTTATCTCTAATCACTCCATTCTGCGTCTGTTCTGTGTACTGCTGTGTCGTTGTTTCATTGTCTGATATGGCACTTTTCACACATGCGTGTGGTATCGGCATTTGGTATCAGGGCATTTTAACAAGTAGGAGTACTGGTATCGGTGCATCCCTAATTTTTGCATTGAATGCATCCTTTGCTGAATAAAATAAAACAATTTCTTACAACCCAAAAAAAAAAAAAAAAAACCTGACCCCAGCATTTTGTATGGTGATATATGTATAGTAGCAATTCATAACGTCTATGATGCTAACTTAAGCTTTTTTTATATTTATTATTATTTTTAAAGAGGCAAGCCTTTTTATATGTCCTTGCATCCACACTTGAAAGGCAAACTGCACTTCTCAAGAAATGCCACGTGGTCTTTAAATGTTCAAGATGGCAGTGCCATTAGTCATAATTCTAGTTCTTCCACCTGTCCAGTTCACCTGATGGCTCTCAACATTCTGAATGTACTAGAGCCTCCACACCTCTGGATCGCTAAAGAGCACTTATGGAAAAGAAAAATGACCTCACTTTTAATTTCCAAGTATAGAGGTCAACAGCCGTTTCGCCCACTTTTCCGTAGCTGGCGTGCCAGACAGGGTCCCTCCATTGGTCTCGTAGGGCCTTTCCTCGCCCTGCAAGTTACTGGTCCTCACTGTCACTCTCCCTGCATGTCAGGGGCTTATATCCATTCTCCACTCATGCACTTACTCTCTCCTCCAGGCCTCTCCGAGCCACGACTGCCAGAATTAGGGAGCAATTAATGTCAGCGCTGATGGCAGTGGTTATGTTAAACTGACTTCTGTCTTCGGAATTTAAGCACATTCACTCCATTATTCATTAACTGTAAGGGTTGAAATTACTGTCAGATGAAGAAATCAGTGTCAGGTAGAAATGGTGGGGCTGTCCGGATAGTGACTCAGTCAGGGCTGTGTTTCCCAGACTGCCCTTGTCGGGTTCTCACAGTGGCCGTTAATGGCCCTTGTGACTCTTATGGCAGGAATTGTGGGTATTTGAATAAATAAACTGGAACTATAATACAGTGCATGCTATAGCACTTTTTTTAAAACCCTCATTTTTGAAATGGTTAGCTTGCAGCAAGAAAATAGAAACAAATATAATGCAAGTATGTTGGGATATTTTAAAATTATAATCCAGTTAATGTCAGAATTCCGTACTAAATTTATGTGCAGTGTCATATTCTGAGCTTTAAGAATATTTGGGTGTAATGGAATGGACGTTGCATGGTTCGGGAAAGATTACAAGGCAGGGACGTGCTCTCAAATCTGCATTCATTGTTAGCATCATCGTACCCGGCTCAGAGCTCATTCCGAACCATTCCATTACAAAATAGTTTGGATGTAAGCAGCTCAAAGTCCTATGGGTATAGTTTGGCTGCAGTTGCGTCTACCATGCAGAAAATTATGTGGCCAAATTTTTGCAAGTGTTGGTTTTACAGAAAAATGGAAGAAAGGAAAGGGGAAAATGGATTTAATTACTCGCAGATAAAACAAAGCACCAAAACCATTTTGGTTTTCCATTTCATTCTCTCTTATTTCAATACCTCTTTTTTTTCTCCCCTCCCCGCCTTTCTTTTCTGTGGCACGACTGGGGAGAATGTTGGTCTCACATGTTTTTGCGGCTGACCAAGGCCAAGCCGGTAACAGAGAGTGTGAGGCACGAGCCAACAGTTTCAGGCAAATCATAAAAGCAATCCATTAGAAAAAAAAAAGAGAATACTGTTGAGTGGAGCGGAGCTGGAAGCCACTCATTAAGGTGAAATGTGCCAAGGTCTGCACTCACAAAGGACTCTAATGCACCCATCGCCAGATCCTATTTGTGTGAGCGTGATGTCATTCATTGTGATGCAGAACCCAGAGAGAGCGCCACACACAAGTGACAAGCCCTATATGAGTTTTATATCCTTATAAAAATCTCTCTCTCTCTCTCTCTCTCCCTCCTACCTCGCCTTTGTCTCTTGCCGGTCCACTTTGTCTCTGCTCCTCACGTCACAAACCACACATGCTAAACTCACTTCCCCACCACAACTCACGCGTTTTCACATCCTCTTGATGATAATTCGCGCCTCCATATCTCTACAGCCAGGGGGCGTCCTGGCACCGCGACGGATCCCTGGCAACCTGGCACTGGCTCATTGGCTCCCTCAAGCCCCTGTTGAGTGTCCTGTCGGTGGGCTGGTGGTGTGTGGTGGTGTTGTCTGGTGTGTTTTTTTGAATTCTCTTGTGCTTTTCTGAGTGTAGGGCTCCAGCAAGCGGCTCACTCCAGCCATACCTTGTAGAATCCATACTTTCACTACTGTCCACCTTGGCCCTTTCCTAAGAAACCCCCTGAAGACAAAGATGGGAAAAAGAGATGTGGCGATGTAATTTAACTCATTACTGTTTTAAAGAGTCACATCAACCATACGGGGGTTAACCAACTGAAATCTGTAAGTACCTTCTGTAGCGTTTTTCTCAGATAAGGGGTTCAGGCATTAATTTGTATAGTAATTAATCTTAATAAAAATACTTTTTAGCTGTGCAAAAATTTCACAAAGGATTTTTCCTATATCATCATCGCAGGTTTTAAACTTAAGTACCGCATTCAGGGGTTTTTGTGAGACACTGCAGGACCCTTTTACTATAGTATATATACACATGTAAAGTTGGTTACGGAAAGTTTTCTTCAGACCCCCTTATATTTTTCTCTCTTTGTTATATTTCAGCCATTTGCTAAAATAATTTAAGTAATTTTTTTCCTCATTAATGTACACACGGCACCCCATATTGACAGAAAAACACAAGAATTGTTGGTGAATTTGGCAGATTTATTAAAAAATGAAAAACTGAAATATCAATGGTCCTAAGTATTCAGACACACGTCTGCTTGAGATATACATTAGTAAGCCAACCCCAACCACTCATTTGACTAAATAACAGCATGAGTTCTTTTTTGGGAAAGATGCAACATAGTTTTTTCACACCCTTTGATTTGGGGTCCCGTCTAAGCGCCATTCCTCCTTGCGATCCTCTCCAGTTCTTTTCCAGGTTGATGGTAAACGTTGGTGGCAGCCATTGTTTATGTTCCCCTCCCAGAGCTCCAAATTGGGTTTAAGGGTCGGGCCTGGCTGGCCTCTCAGAACAGTCAACAGAGTTTGTTGGAAGCCCTCCCTGTCCTTCGTTATTTTAGCGTGTGCTTCAGTCATTGTCTTGTTGGGAATGTAACCTTTTGGCCCCTCTGAGTCCTGAGCACTCGGAGAAAGGTCGTTTCCCGTCTCCAGAATATCCTGTACTTGGCCCATCATCTTTCCCTCGATTGCAACCAGTCGTCCTGTCCCTGCAGCTGAAAAACACCCTCCACAGCATGATGCTGCCACCACCATACTTCACTGTTGGGACTGTATTAGACATGTGATGAGCAGTGCCTGGTTTTCTCCATACATACTGCTTAGAATTAAGGCCAAAACGTTCTATCTTGGTCTCATCAGACCAGAGAATATTATTTCTCACCATCTTGGAGTCCTTCATGTGTTTTTTTTAGCAAACTCCATGCGGGCTTTCATGTTCCTTGCACTGAGGAGAGGCTTCCTTCGGGCCACTCTGCCACAAAGCCCCGACTGGTGGAGGGCTGCAGTGATGTTTGACTTTTTTTACAACTTTCTCCCATCTCCCTACTGCATCTCTGGAGCTCAGCCACATTGATCTTTGGCTTCTTCTTTACCTCTCTCACCAAGCTCTTCTCCCCCCTATAGCTCGGTTGGCCTGGCTACGCGCCACCTCCTTAGGAATGATTCTGGTCGTTCCCAACGTCTTCCATTCAGGATTAATGGATGCCCTGGGTGCTCGTAGAACCTTAGTGCAGCAGAAATTTTTTTTTGTAAACCTTGGCCAGATCTGTGCTTGGCCGACATATTCTTGGCTCTGAGACTCCTTCAGGCAGTTCCTTTGACCTCTCATGATTCTCATGTTGCTCTGACAGGCAACTGTGGAGCGTAGGCTTATATAGACATGGTGGTGTGGCTTTTCCTAATCAAGTCCAATCAGTATAATCAAAACACAGCTGGACTCAAATGAAGGTGTAGAACCTTCTCAAGGATGATCAGAAGAAATGGACAGCATCCGAGTTGTTCCCAGCAAAGGGTCCCTGAATCTACTTAGGTCCATGTGATATTTCAGTTTTTCTTTTTTAGTAAATCTGCAAAAATGTCAACAATTTCTGTGTTTTTCTGTCAATATGGGGTGTTGTGTTTACATTAATGAGGAAAAAAATTTAACTTGAATGATTTTAGCAAATGGGTGCAATAACAAAGAGTGAAAAATTTAAGGGAATACTTTCCGTACCCACTGTATATTATTACAATTTATTGACATTTACATTATTTTTTATTTAGCTAGTTATGTTTTTTATGTGTATTATAATATTTTATATTTTTATATTTGCATATAGTAATTTTTTGTAATGCAAAGTATCGTCTTTAGTAATCATGTTGAGAGGCACTTAATTGAGTAGAACTTAAAAGTTCTATTAGATATTATAATTCCCTAGTCATATATTACTTATTCAATTGTGTTTATATAAAATACTTATAATCAAGCTTTCTAGTATATTTTTGTCTGTCCAATAATTGAATATATCAACTGAATTATCTTAGTATTGAATGATGCCTGTTATGGGTGATCAAGTTTAATTGGCTATCCTGAAATTATTCTGTTTATTTTTTTATAATTCCTAAAAAAGTTTTTTCTGTTCAAATAAATACACAGAAATCTACTCAGGAATTCAGTTTTTTTTCAAAACAAAAACTAAATTCTGTGTGGTTTACCTCACATGTCATTGCGCAAACTTGTAATATTTCACATAATTTGAAACTCAGACGTGTTAGTTGATCCTGATAAGTGCCTCCGTCGTTACAGGTGTAAACACTACGCCGTTCTTCTTACATGAGGGGGTTTGGCATCACTGCATACACGCACGTCTCCCGGAAATCCTGTAGAATTAAACCAATCTGATGACGACTTCGACACTCCTGAAGTGTTTCCACTTTTGTGAATATGCATCAGATGTTTAGCCAACGGTTCGTGGGCGTGACGTCTGAGGCTGAGACTAATAAGTTACCAGTCTCATCTTCTGCTGACCAGTTCACTTGCTGTTAGTCCATTTTATACGGTGGTGCGGTATTCTTTGTGATCCCTCTCACCTTGTATCACCTTTCTTCAACAAAGCTTTTTTTTATTTTCTTGTACTATGACTCATATTATGAGAAGCAATAGATGATGGTAATATACTAATCAGCCCTAGTTCACCTGTCGTGGGTTATGTTCAGTGCTGACAGCAGTTTAATGCAGGCATCACACACACACAAACGTGGATCTGGTGGGAGGCAGTAGCGTCGTGTGCTCTTAGTAACTGTGTCAGTGGAGCTCACAGCAGTCAAAGGCCAGATAAAATACTGTAACCTCATCATTACAAACCATATTCTCTTTAAAAGTCCTCCTTTTTTATATCACATCATGAATATTTCATGCTGTGATATCTGGGCCAATTAGGTGTCATATCCTCTGTCTGAGAGTTCTTTATCTTTTTCTATTTTCTTCTCATCTCTGCCTGCCGGCAGCTGTATTTAAGAGGCAAGTGTCTCACTCAGTATGTAAAAACACAAAATGAGCAGAAAATAACAAAATAAAGGTGTGATTTTTGGGGTGTCATTATAGTAGAAAAATATGAACTGGGGAAAAAAGGGCTCCCTCCTGGAAAATTCAAGCTGCTAAAGTGGCGTCACACCGTGGAAGTTGGATATCAGGTCACAAAAACACAATTATTAATGTTACGCAGTAGCATTACATAGACTTCCTTCATCCCATTGCTTCTACACTCCTTTCCTTTGCACTTTATTTTTTCCTTCCTTATTTCCTTCTGCATAAAATGCATTAGCAATTGTTTGATACCATTTTTCATGTTATATAATAATAGCAAGGCTGGCTTTGGACATTGATTTTTATTTTATTTTTTTTAGTTTCAGTGTTAAATGCTCATTTTATCAAACCAATTGAAACAAGCTCGAATTTGAGACAAAAATGTGTTGTTCCTCTGTGAATGATGCTGTGAATGAACATTCTTTGATCATTTTGCAAGTTTGATATTTCCTAGTGTTTGATTTTAGCTCATGATTTGAAAAGTGCTTTTAAAAGTCAATGACGTGCATTATTTTGTTGTTATGGTCCTGCATTGGAATATGTGAGGTGCCCTGTGAGAAATGTATACTTTTTAAGAACAACACCTGATATATATAGTCTTGACGTGTTTTAAGGAAGTGCAGACAGTTTAACCGCTGTGGTGTTAATCAGCTTCCTGTACATGCTGTAACAGTAGCTCATTAAGCTGGTAGCATTGATATGTATTAACAGATCAAAACAAATTATTCAAAGTGTTGCGTCTATGGAAGTTCTTTCCTCTGGTGGGAAATTTAATCCAGGGAGCCGCTTGACATTATTTAGAAGCAATTATTTTAGAAAGCTGCATAAATACCTCTAATTTACTGCTGAAGGAGGTGTGTTTTTATTGTAAACACACTCCTAAATGATCTCTTTTAGATTGTGCAACGACGGAACATTCGCAAAGTCTATAAAGACCGAAACAGCCTTATGACGTAAGGTAAAATGGTCAAGGCTTTCAAATATAGTCAAGTAATTGATGTTTACAAATGAAAGTGATTTCTGAAATGTGAGTCTGTGGTCAGACAAAGCCATTGGAGACCATATAATAGATTTTCAGTGTTTCATTTTTTCGGCATGATTGGAATACTGTATACATAGATGAAATATGTACAGTATATTTATAAATCTTTATTTTTACACAGTATAGAAAGTATCATGCAAATAAAAAATTTAAATTATGACTGTAGGGGGCAAAATATTTAGCTATTTTTTGTATTTATTTATTTATTTTACAAATGTGCAGATAGATAGATAGATAGATAGATAGATAGATAGATAGATAGATAGATGATTTACTATATACACGCATATGCATGTATATCCTAACAACTGAGCAAACACAAATATATATGTGGCTTTCCGGATGTTAACAGTCAGTGACAGAGGTGGCAGATCTGGGTACTAAGACCTACAATGCCACGGCTCAACAAGCATACGCCCCCCCCCCAACCCCTGCCCCGCTTTGAAGCCCGCTCTGGAAACTGGATCAGGGGAAAGTGTCGCATTTAATTATGCTCCTTGCTTCAGCTCAGCGTGGAACCATCTGCCACTGCGAAATATGTCTTTAATAAAGAGAGAATTTTCCAGTGCATAATTTAGTGGTGATGGCCGGACAGTTATGTTACAGTCATACATTAATGCGTGTGAAATGCACGCTGAGTCGGAGGCAGAGAGGTTTGGAAGGGACTTCGGTGATGTACTGTGACATCTCACAAACACGGAGATCTCATTGACAACATCCTTTTGTTGGTGATCAGGCTCTTTGGTGGTGCTTCTTACTGTATTTGAATAAAGAGGTCTGATTTTTTTTGCATTTCTGTTTTTTACTCACTGTAATTGTCATTTTAAACAGGAATTTTCAATAAAACAACATTTCTGTTTGTAAAGCTCCAAAGATCACCAAAGATAACTGTCATTTTTAAATGGGAATATTCAATGAAACATTTCTGTTCGTCAAACTCCAAAGATCACCATTCTCTGATGTATTTCACATCTTCTGAAGCCATACGGTATTTTTGTGCAAGATGGACTCAACATTTACATTGTTATACACAGAAAAGGTTCCCCTTTATTGCAGTGTTCAGATCAAATTTGGTGTCATTGAAGTTTGGTCATAAAATACTTGAGAAGACATTTGTTGTTTTTGACATCCAACTGACATAATAGCCACCATATTTGATTTATTTTAATGAATTTGTTAATTCAATTCAGTTCAATTCAATTCAAGTTTATTTGTATAGTGCTTTGTAAAAAAGATTTACAGAAAATTAAAGATTCTACATTACATTTAGTAATTGCTTATCAGTGGTGACTATCTCAAGTTGGTGTCCATTATAGCAAAATTTGGTAGTTTTGTATATTGTCTGAGGGTTGGCATCATCTGAGGTCCTCTGGGGGGTTGGCATCATCTCTTCTCAGGTGTTCGGTCATCTCAGGTCTTTGTAAGGGGTGGATCCAGACTGAAGCTTGTGTAATTCCTATAGTTACCACGGGATGCCAATCCCGTGGCAGAAACAGAGAAGGTAATAGAGAAAAATTAGCGTAGCTGCTGTTCCAACTAAGCAAAACATAATGTGTTCAACCCAAGCAAAATAATGAAAATGTGCATTCGATCAGATGTAACTGAAGTACAAGGTTCTGAGATTCATTATGCAAATTCTTGGCTGAAGAGATGTGTCTTTAATCTAGATTTAAACAGAGAGAGTGTGTCTGAACCCCGAACGTTATCAGGAAGGCTATTCCAGAGTTTGGGAGCCAAATGTGAAAAAGCTCTACCTCCTTTAGTGGACTTTGCCCTCCTAGGAACTACCAAGAGTCCAGAGTTTTGCGACCTTAGGGAACGGGATGGATTGTAGTGTGATAGAAGACTAGTTAAGTACACATGAGCTAAACCATTTAGAGCCTTAAAAGTAGGTATTAATATTTATTTTGTAACTGATACGGAACTTAATAGGTAGCCAGTGCAGAGAATGTAAAATTGGGGTAATATGATCATATTTTCTTGACCTGGTAAGAACTCTAGCCTGCTGCATTTTGGACTACCTGTATCTTATTTATTGAAGATGCAGGACAACCAACAAACAGTGCATTACAATAGTCCAGTCTAAAGACCATGAATGCACAAACTAGCTTTTCTGCATCAGAAACAGGTAGCATGTTCCGGGTAACTGGGCATGTTTCTAATATGGAAGAATGCTGCTTTTGTAACATGTGAAATATGATTTTCAAAAGACAAGTTGATGTCTAATATAACACCCACATTTTTGGCTGTAGAGGGTGTTTTGTTACACAATTTGTTACACAAAGACATTGTACAGCTTTAGAGGACTTGGAATATAGCACAGAAGTCATATGGACTACTTTTAAGGTGTTTCTTTGTGGGGATGTCGCCACAATGATCATTGCATAAATATTCTTCAGAAATTCTCCTTTTACATTTCGCATAAAAACAAACAAACTGAGGCTGAATAAATAATGACCAAATTTTCATTTTCTGGGTGAACTATTTTTTGTATTTATTATTTTATTTAACAGGGACAATGCAGTATAACATTGCTACAATTGCAAGCAGCCGATGCTCCACATATAGGCCTCTAGCCAAAGGCTAATTTGCCCAAACTATGCTTTAGAAATGGCATGAGACTAAGGTTCTACCTGTTTTAAAAAAAAAACAAAAGGCTTAACAATCTGTCTGATTAGAACTCGTACCTTGGACAATCTGAAGAGATGAATAAATGTAGTTTCTTCAATCATGTTTTTCATTTATTACAGACAGTTCCTGGGCCAGATTTGGTTTATTTAAACCTCACGTGAATAGCACTGATTCCTCAATCAGAACCCCTGCTCTCGACGACTTTCTCAATGCTGAACTAAAAAAAATAAAAAACCAAAAGCCACCCCTGTCTCCGAGCTCCTGTGCCACACCAATGACTTTACATATTTCACATATCCCTTTTATTGCAAATTATTGAGGTTTTTTATTGCTATTCATAAAAAAAGCATATTTCCCTTTATCTGCAATTTACGGTGAAGCTTTTGGCGCAATTTCCGATACTCGAGTTTTATTTCCTGACATTAGCGTGCTATTTTGTGGGAATGAAGGAATTTTTTTTGCCTGCTATTCACTTGACTGCAAGGACCTTTCAGCTGATGTCGGGGGCGGAGGGACACGTACACAAAGACCAACAGCTGCAGCCACTCCTCGCTCCCAGTACCCCCTGTCAGATTCGGGGCCTCGGAGCATTGGTAGCCCAGCTCGCTGAAGAGCACGTTTACAGGCAGTGCAGTCATTCACAGACGAACAATGCTCCTTATTAGTGCCTCTCCGTCACAGTTTTGTCACCACCGTGGTGATGTAGGATGTCTGTTGATTAGGCACAAGCATTGAAAATTGTGCTGTTTGTCAGGATTGCGGTAGTGTTTGTCCTGCTGTGTGTTTTCGTTGTGAATTTGCATATAAATGAAACCATATACTAATGTATGCATGAAGACATGATCTATGTATAAAAGCATGCTAGCGCATACAAACGCACGCATGCGATCAGGAAGTGTCACGAACAGGAAGACAACACATTGTCATTGAAGGTGTAAAAGCATGTGAGAAACAATGTGTCATGTGATCCCATTTTCAGACTTAACAACGTTTCCTTTTGTTTGGGAACACACTTTAGTTGGTTCACACATCAAGTTTCAAAGGCAAAAAACCTTCTTGTAAGGTTTTTAGCGACAAAATCAATCTTGTAAGATATCCCAATTCGAAATGATTTTCACCCCTTCTCAAAAAAATGCTGCCAGTCACACGCGAGTGTAACGCTAATGACATAACAAAATCATACAGTTCACGTATAGTTTGTTTCGCGCTTTTCACAAAGCGTCTCAATACATTGTTTCAAAGCAGCTTTACAGAGTGCCTTAATGCCCCCCGTGAGCAAGCCAAAGGCAACACATGCGATACGATTATATTAATTACTGCAGTCTAAAATAAACTTATTGTAAGTGAACTACTCTATTTCACAGTACATTTTATATATATTTTAGGGGAAATGTAGCTACTTTTGCTCACAGAGAGATTTCAGAAAGAAACTACTGAGATAGAAGAGATTGCTGAGTATATTTTACATTTGAGTTTCTAGATTTTTTATTTTTATTTCAAGTAGAAACTATTACTAGTAATTCATAAAATAAAATTAAATAATGGCTATGGCATATTTGATATGATATACAGCACATATTGAAAGTTAAATATTTGGTTATTTAAGATATTCTGTCTGACTGTGGTGGCAATTCAATAGATAAAGCTGAAAAGCAGCTTGAAACCATCTTCTAGTATCGTTAATCATTCATTCAATATAGTGAATGGTAGATTTGTCAATATTTATGATGAATGTTTGACACATTATTTTCGTATCTGACTTTTTTGACCCATATTGAGTGAATACAGAAAAAAGGAGCGGATAAACCCAAACACATGTGAATACCTCTGTACGTGTTGAGCAGATTAATCATTACTGTTACTATTATTACTTACAATTTTTTGCTGTTTTTATAGCCTATTTTGTCCCATCACTTAATAATTGATGTCATACTAGTTTGTGCCCACCGTGCTTTCAAAATATTATAGATGATCTAAGATAAGGGACTTTTTACCTTTAGGTTTTCTAGTCTCTGTGGGGTGAACGGCAATTGAAGGGTTAATTCACCCAAAAAGGAAAATTAGGCTGTGTTTTACCTCCACCCAGGGGCATCCTAGGTGTATATGACTTTCTTCTTTCAGACGAATCCAGTCGGAGATATATTAAAAATTGTCCTGGCTATTCCAAGCTCTATCATTGCAGTCAGCGGGTGTTGCAGTGCTTCAGTCCAAAAGAAGTGAAATAAAAAGCGCCCATCCATAAAAAAGTGTCTCACACGGCTCCGGGGGGTGAACAAAGGCCTCCTGTAGCGAATCGATGCGTTTTTGTAAGACAAATATTCATATCCAAAATATATACGTCATTCCCCCGGAACTGCTTCTGTTTACAACAGTGAGCGCAAGCTAGATTCAAGCGATTATTAAGTTTTGAATATGGATATTTTTATTTTTGGTTTGGGTTTCTTACAAAAGCGCATCGATTAGCTACAGAAGGCCTTTGTTCACTCCCGGAGCCATGTGAGACACTTTTTTATATGGATGGGCGCTTTTTATTTCACTTCTTTTGAGACTGAGGCACTGCAACACCTGCTGACTGCAATGATAGAGCTTGGAAGAGCCAGGACAATATTTAATATAACTCCAATTGGATTCGTCCGAAAGAAGAAAGTCACATACACCTAGCATGCCTCGGGGGTGAGTAAAACACAGCATAATTTTCATTTTTGGGTGAACTAACCCTTTAAGTTTATTGTAAAATCAAAGTATTGCCATCAAGACCCGAATATGACGCCACGACTTTGAACACCACCGATCAGATCGCTCAGAGATTGATCTGAATCCACCTGATGTTGGTCTTGGTGTAATTATCAACGCAGGTAAATGGCATCTCACCTGATGATAAAAACGGATACAGATATGCCGCTGGCTTTCTTTATGATTCACTTTAAGTCCCTGATCTACTCCAGCCTGTCCTGTGGGCATGTTCAAACAGGCGTTCTCAAATCTCTATCCCTGTGGGGTCGGCTCTCTCTCTCCTTGCCCCTCTGCCCCGTAGCACCAGGGAAAATATCGCTTTAGCTTAACTGATGAAAGCAGTGCCCCCATCTCAAAGCATTAACTTGTTTATCTTTAGCAGAAGCCAAAAAAAAAAAAACTTTCAAGCTCCATTGCTCATTCTGTGCGAGAGAGATAGACGAAGAGACATGCGAAAACAAAAGGCAGCCACTGAAATTTGCATGGTGCTCAATTATACATTAGCGAACATCACTTGGCAATCTGTTCATATCAATTTAATTGGATTTTAATACTGCCTCTGATCTTGTTTTCTAATTAACAGCAGCGGCTGGCAATAAAGCAGAACCATGCACCCAGCAACACCTTTGATCCTGGCCATATGGAGTTCCTTAGAGCTCATTGGAGAAAAAAAAAATCAGTCACCTAAATATGAGCCCATGACAAGCCCAGTGGAAAGCGGGTGGGGGCGGATCAGGGCAGGAGCGGGTGCCCGGGAGTGAGGCGGCGTGTCGGGCTGAAGGCTAGATAAGTGTGACCCCCAGATGGCCGGATATCACTCCTGCTAACGCTTTCATTGATTAATTTCTCTCCTGATTGGTTGTGATTACTGATAAATAAAACATGATCTCGGAATCGGATGCAAATCAGCTCCTGAGCTTTAGGGAAATGTTGATTGCTTTTTCAAATCTGTTTATTTCCACCCTTGTTGCCCTTAACTTTGTATTTGACGTGGGACTTTGAGAGTGTGTTTTCATCTCTCGCTTTCATGCTGGAAGAGTGGGGATTTAAACCATCAAAGACGGTGCGGATAGCGACGGAAAAGTTCAATGTTTTGACCATCGGTTCTGGGGGAAATCAAACATTTTGGCCACTGGAGGAATGTCTGCTGCATTGTAAACACGGCCGGCTAGTGCTTGATGTTTGATAATGTGCAACAACATGTGCAAGAGTTTTCCGATCGTTTCTGTTGTAACATAATTAATGGTATGAAAAGATTTCTTTTTTTTTATTTTGGTATGTTTGTGTCGTTATTTATTATTTGGTTACTTATTTATGTTTGCTTGTCTAATCACGACGAGGCTCGGCAGCCCTGAAAACATTTAAATAATGCATAAACGATATAAATTAAAAACATTTTAAGTCTCTAAAACTGATTTCCTGCTAAAATATAATTTACACTGCCAGATAGAGTCTTATTCTGTCTTCATTATAAGCCGCACAGCAAATCTGACGATCCCGCAGTCTAATGATACGATGCTTCATATTAACATGCTATCAGAATTAATTTACCGCATTGCATCCAAAACATTTTGACAGGGCCTCATCTAGATATTGTGTCGTATTCCAAGCAGCGCCACCTAACGATCCTCAAGCGCTGCCAATATTCCCTGATGAAGAGAGACAGGGGGAAACGGTTAGGCCCCACCTCACCATTTAGATTCCTAATTGTTATTAATGCTCCTGATCAAAACACACTGATCCAGCAGTGTGTGTGTGTGTGATGGGAAAAAAAGGATGCCAACGCTACACTCTTGTTTTTTTCTTTTCCCCTCCACCCTCCTCTCTGAAGCAGACAATTGAGGGGAAAATGACAGAAGAAGAAGAAGAAGGAGGTGGAGAGAGAAATCTGCTGTGCGTCAGACAGTCCATGGAGGAATTAGAGAGCATGGCTGATTCACCGTCCCCTAGAAGCGGGGGTGTTAATTTGGAAATCTAGGACTGGTATGTGGAGAATGCTAATTTGTAATTAGGAAGATTAACTAAATCTGGGGAATAGAGAAGATTATTGACTTATATAATAAAATCAACAATGCTGCCCTGGTTAAATAATCATCACCTAAAATCACACGTTTCAAATTCGCTGGGCAGGTTACGCAGTGTGTCAGCATGGGAGCTTTGATCCACGCTATCCAAAAATAACAGCGTGAGATAACCGGGGATAATATCTCCATCAGACCAGGCCTGCTAATATCGCTAAGTAGATAGCTTGTGATTGGAATGTTATTGTAATTATGGGCGTCAAAATCCACTCCTTAGTGTACGACTTGAGATTTTGATCATTACATTGAGATGATGGGTGTCCAACTGTTTAGGCAAATTAACAGCAAGCTTGTCGTGTAAGTCGAAAATATCCTAAATGAGCGGAAATTGCATTAACCAAAAAGGGGAGGAAAAGTGTTTTTATAGGTGTGATTTAGGATATTGTCTGCTTTCTGTTTCATTAACCCTTCTATTGTCTTCTGGTAATTTTCATTATATTCGCCACATCATTTTTGGTATTGGAACCATTTAATTGGGAGATAGGCTTTGCTTTAAACAGTTCACGGTTAAATTTGACCTGTGTTTTAAAGCCACTTTTGGGCCTTGTTAACATTGCCTTTTTCAGAATATTATGAAAGATTAAAAAGCATAAAATACTGATTTAATATTTTACATATTATTATTACTAAAATACAAATGTAACTTTAATTAGTATTTTATTCACTTCACTAGCCGCAGAACAATACATAAGAAAGTATGTGGAAATATAAGTGAATTTACGCAGAAAACTTCATAAGTATTCAGTTAATTTTATTTTGAGTCATTACTTGACTTTGACTCATTTGACTCATATTGTACTGCATATTATTATAATAGACTGTTTGACTTCTAATACCTGTTTTTGAAAAACTATTCATGGCCTTTCCCCTTTGAGCTTTCAGAATATTATGCAGCTTTAAAACGAATGCTGATTTAGTACTTCAAACAAAATATTAAACTCCCAGTTTACAATCCTTGCGAAAACAAATCCTTCGGTTAAGTTTTGACTGGGGAAAGTTTTGTTAAATGAAAGTTTTTTTACACTCTCTCAGTTACTTCCCTCCAGTGTTCTGTTTTCATCATTTTGTAGTTAAAAATGTTACAGACATTGTTTAAAATCAGAATTCCTCCTGAAATAACCTTTATGCAAAAGCTTCTGGCAAATACTGCCGTAGGACAACATGATACATACCACAGATCACGATCAGCGCAAACAACTGTGCTGCATCTGGCAGCTCATTTTTAAGTCAATGAAATTTAGTATTTTACATGAGATGAAGAACAAAAAAATAACCTTTCTTTCAAAAAAAACACTGGGCAACTGGGAAGATGATCTCTTAATATGTCTCAACGTGCACAGTAGAAAATAGATTCCGATATATGTGTGTTTAAAAATGTATGATATAGTGTTAAACTTTAAATTTAGAAAGCGATGACTTATTTGTCATACACTTTTGCCCTTTAATAATCTGTGATTTATTCATAATGAAACTTCACAACAAACTGCCAATGTAAAATCATATGCATACATTTGAATTGTCTCGCAACTTGTCATACACTAAAAACACGACAATTAGAGCCTGAATACATGAAATGAAAGCCAGTTCAATTACAGTCTCTGCTGTATCTGTTTAGCATGTTATTAAAAGCGTCTGTTTCCATTTTTTTTTAACCAGAGGACTTTTTTTTTTTTTTTTTCTTATTTCACAAAACTTTAGTGGAATATCATATGTAAACATATTTTAAAAAATCTAATTGAATTCAGTGGCGTCATAAACGTTTGAATAGTCCAGGCTTGGAAAGAAAGTGATAGTAAGCAATATTCCAGACATGCAAGGTTTTGTGTGATTTGCAGGAATTGTGTTAATGTTCATACCGTATATTTGAAAGTGATTGATAAAGAAGGACATATGCCTATAGCCACATACTTGCTCAGGTTATTGATGAATTAATTAGTCCTGCTTAAGATAACGCTACGGACATCTCAAATTGTGTGACTAGTAGTTCACTAAGTGAATGTAATTGTAATTTTTACCTTGCAGACCATTAAATCAACCTAAACCATATGATGGGACCAAAATATCATATAGACTTGAGGATGGATTCTCAAACTTTAGCAAATGCACAGAAACAATGTAGAATTGTGGATAATCACTTTTATTTGGTTGAGCTTAAAATGCTATTGTCTCATTGCTTTTTCATCCCTATATGTTCCTATTCACATTTGTTTATGTAAAACTGCTTTAAAGTGTTACAGGCATAGATTAGTTTGACTAGCCTCTATGACTATTGGCTCTGGGGGTCAGCGTTGATTGGTTTCGAGATTTGAGCTCATAACCTGACAGGTCGCTCAGCGGCCAGCCGGCGTCAGCTCTAGGAGCAGGTTCGGGGTCCTTCGCCCACGCCCCGCTCCCCAGCCCGCCGCAGTACGCCGTCTGACAGCTCAGTCAGCTGACGCCTGATGTGTTTCTCATTAAGCTCTCATCCCCTAATCCTCCAGGCCCGTTTGAAAAGCCATCCACACCTCTTCCGTCCAAGACACAGCAAGCCTGTTTGTTAGAAGATGCAGCTGCCTCCCTTTCTCCTTCACTCGCTCTTTTTCTCTTTCTCTCGCTTTTCATAAATGAATATGCCACTCTTGACACTAAAGACTTAACATCAAATGAGCTTGGGAATCTACTTCCACAGTTTAACTGCCCATTCCAGAAGCTTTGTTTTCAAAGGCAAGGAAGTGGAATTCACAGGCATAAAGTTCTCTTTGTTCTTCTGCCCTCTGGCCCTCCGAGCCCGTGCGGACGCTACCACGGGGAGAAGCCCAGATCAAAAAATCACCCTGCAAAAGAGCTATTACCTGGCCCCCGATGATGCCCCCTGGCATTCACAAT
Organism: Sinocyclocheilus anophthalmus; assembly: GCA_018155175.1. NCBI lineage: Eukaryota > Metazoa > Chordata > Actinopteri > Cypriniformes > Cyprinidae > Sinocyclocheilus > Sinocyclocheilus anophthalmus. The sequence continues at coordinate 384,773 of JADLZN010008305.1, read as the reverse complement.
TAAATCAGCCGGGCTGGAAATTTCCTTGTAATGTCAATCAAAATTATTTTCTCTGGCATGGTCGCTTTCTTAAAGGCACACTGCTGTTAGTCTAAGGGGGGGCTGTCCACTTAATTCAAAGCTCTTTATTCGAATCAGGCTAAAGAGGAAGAGTTGGCAGAGAGGGTCGTATCCTCCAGCATGCAGTTGTCTCCAAAAATAATGCGGCTCAGAATAAAAAAAAAAACGAACAACAAAAAAGCATCAAGAGAGCGACTATTTAAATAATACGCCGGAAATATATTCTAGTCTGCAAAACATTACAGGATTGGTTTAATACCAGGAAAGACAGCTCGCTGCCCTTGGTGGCCTGCTCTGTTCTTGGAACGCCACTTAATAAGATGGTTGAAGCTAGGATATATTGACCAGGAGTGTGAGTGGCTGCATCAAAAGACTTTCTGCACACACAACTAATGAGATACCCGGGTCTTGATCATTTAGCCAGGAATAAAAAAGGGAACATTACTGACAGATGAATGAATGAATGATTGAATAAATGGCAGATAAATTATATAAAAGAGTTTTTTGTCTTACTGTTTTAACGAGCCACGTTGACCATCGGAAAGGAAAGTGCGATATTAAGCAGAAAAATTCAGCGTGACAAGCTGCCTTAAAGCTTAAAAAACCTCAACAATCCCCTTTGTGTACTTACTGGAGGGCCACCGCTATTGTTCTGTTATCTTTGCTTCTAGAGGTATAAATCATTGTCATTCTTCGGTTTTCATTTTCTACTTCAGCTGAATCTTAGGAGCGAGAAACACGGTTTTCCTAATGCTTTGTGTTTTAGAAGGCTCTGCATTGTTACCTGATGTAGTCAAAGGTGGTTTGTCATGTTTTCAGATAGTTACTGTACATTATTTTTCTTTGTGTACTGGTACCATTAAAAGCGTGCGTGTGACTGATTGTGCATGTGCGTTTTCTGTGTGGGTATGTATATGCATGTTTGTGTGTGCAGATGTGAATGCATCAATGAGTGTGGAGTAAGAAATGTGTGAGAGACACATATTGTGTGTTTGTGTGTAACAAACTGATTTTAGAATGATTGTTTCTTGTTTTCCAGGAAAAAAAATATCTTCATCTTTAAAATAAAGAATAATTATCGTTTGAAAGCAAATATGCATACGATAAGAGTTCAGAGAACATGTCTTGATTTTAATATTTTACCTCATGAATTTTAGCATAAAAATAAGATGAGGGATGGTCTATGGCCAGAAATGGCACAACCCGGGAATATTAAGCAAATCTAGATTTTGTCTGCAATGTTGACAGATTACTTTTTTTTTTTTTCAATTTTTCCCACAGATCCATCCTATTTCAAATTTATTTTGATACTTTTTTAATAGATTGTAAAAAAAAATGTCTGGATGGTGTATAAAGTAAGGTCTAGCTAGAAAAGTAAGGCCTTATATTATATCTTAAATTATCTATTTATGCAGTATACCATATAAACAAAGTAAATTATTTCTGAGAAGATGCCTATTGTAGACCCAAATAACTGTGTATCAAGGTTAGTAAATTAGATTAGATTAGAGACACACAGTGTATATACTGTCTTCTATCTATCTATCTATCTATCTATCTATCTGTCTATCTATCTATCTATCTATCTATCTATCTATCTGTCTGTCTATGTATCTATCTGTCTGTCTGTCTATCTATCTGTCTATCTGTCTGTCTATCTGTCTATCTGTCATTCTATCTATCTATCTCGTCTATCTATCTATCTATCTATCTATCGATCTATCTATCTATCTAACTATCTATATATCTATCTATTCTATCTATCTATCTTTTTTTCTGTCTGTCTGTCTGTCTGTCATGTCTGTCTTTGATATCTATTACTTTTTGTTAAAATTTGTGAATTAATTTGTTTTGGTTGAAAATGGTATAACATTTTGTAAAGATGGATGAAACCCACATAAATACAAGAATATTGGAACTTTTCACTTTTGTTTTTCTTTCCCCTCACTATTTGTTATGACCCCAATTAAGAATAAAGCAGCATACAGTCATCACGCCAGTTACATACATAGTACGGAGCTTCAACCAGTTGTGGACTTAAATCCAAAATAAACAAATAAAAAACACTCCTCTTTTTTATAATATATAATTCAAAAGTGATTAATCACTGACATAACACTATGAATCTTTGCCTGTATTGAATCTACTTTTATGTAGCACATGCTTAAATGTATAACTGACCCAGGCAGTTTAACAAAAAACATGGCCAGTGACAACAATGAGGCATTTGTGGCCTGATTTGGACATGTCTTTGTGAAAGCAAACTGGTTTCCATCATTTATCATAGCAGAATTTCGACTTAGACGTCAAATGTAAACTAGTCCTTTGAAAGTGTTTTGTGTTCAAAAGCCCTTTTGCTCTTTCCAGAAGATGAAGTAATGGTTTTTATCATAAACTCATTTTCCATGGGTCCATCAGTTTGTTTGGTGTATTCAAATGTAAAGTTAACAAGATGCTTCCAAGTGAAAAATTAAAAGCATGCTCAAATTTACTTTGGTAACTTTTTAATTTAAGTCACAAAGTCATTAAATGCTGTCATATTTATTTCATGACAAAGAAAGTTGCAGAGTGACCTTCTTTTGCAAAAAAATAATCTGTGAAGTTTTGGTGGAAAAGTCGAATTGTGCACACATGCACTAACTTTGCACCAAGCAGAATGATCAAAAAAACATCAAAAAAGCGTTACTTCATTGCCAAGCGTCCCTCACTTCAGCAGGAGACTTCCCGAATTGGCAGTGTGAATGTTAGGGAAGAGGGGAGCATCGCTTTGTGGGAGCCCTTCGGTCAGAATTTGAGGCGAGAGCATCCAATAGGCAGATCGTGACCCTCCCTAGATGATTAGTACGCAGATCTCAGAGGACTATGGGAATGTTGGTCCCCAGTCTGGCGAATGATTTCTATATAAATGCAATCCAACAATCCTTCACCGATGAGAGAGTGTTAATTAGAAGTCACTTTATTGTGCATTGTTCTGTGTTTCTGATCCAAGATAAAATCTTGGCATGAGTGTGGTCTGGGTGAGGTCAAAAACTCTCTTTTTCATGGATTTTCATGTGGCATGAGAAGATAAAAGTTCACGCCAAGTACATTTACTTAAGCATTTAAATTCTCTGAACATTGTTTATTCAAATCATCAAAATATCAGTTGATTTTTCAAATGATGTTGTGGAATTTACTTTGAAATTGTACCTTTCTAAAACATAAACTAGTTATAATTTAAAAAGTGATTTTTTTTTTTGCTGCTACTTCAATTTATAAACTGGTAAAACAACATTAACATTTTTTATTACAATTGAATTTTATTGCATTGAATTCAATTACATTTAAGAAATGGAAAAAAAATAATATTCTGAATAAATTTGAATATTTGTTGTTACATTATCTAAAACTGAACAGTGGATTTCTTGTTCCCAGCAGTTTTAGTTTTGTAGATTTAGTAGATAGTTTAATTTCATTTAATTTCAATAATAATTTAATTTAAATTAGTCATCAAGACATTTTTCCATAATTTCCATTTAAGTTTTCCATCTAGTATTTATATTTTATTTAAGCTTTTTTTCAATGAATTAATATTATTTTTAATAGTTTTAGATTTAGTTAACAATATCAACACTAGTTCCCACCATGTGCTTTGCAAAGGACTAGATGAATTTTAAACTGTCTGGAAGAATAGATTCACCAAAATAAAATAAATCAGACTTTATAGCAGGTCATATGAATTCCTGATTCATATGAAAGTTCGCATGAGACAGAGCTTTTACTCCACTACTGAAAAGTGTATTTAAGTTGGTAGTGTACTTCCATTTTTTTTCCAATGATGTATGTGTTATATCTAAAGGAAATTCTGTTTGTGTGTACACATTTTTATTTTGTGCATAAATAATAAATAATGTACATATATTTTTCTTCTCCCTACAGGACAGAAATCAAAAGCATTTAAGGCTCCACGTTGCGCGAATCACACATCTAACTGTAGGCCATTTTCTTAGTTCTGTGGGCATCACATTACCAGTAATAACATTTCTGGTGTAATCATGCATATATAGTTTTTCTTCCCTCAGACGGGATGGAGTTGTTGGAGCTAATATATTCAGAGTCAGACCAACTGCCGTTCGCAAAGGGAAAAAAAAGAGACTTGGTTGAGTAACTGTAATAATTGGAAAATTATTTTGATAGCCTGAAACAATCTAATATATTACTGAATTTTATTAAAATAATATCAAATCAAATTAACTGCTATTCCATAATGAATTAGGTAACAAGGTAGGCAGATATTAATCGTCCTTCCCTCCCCGGGGCCAAGAGAGGAACGAGGAAGAGGGGGTGGGGTTACCGAGCCGGCTTTTGCGGCTTGTTAGAAGTCGGCAGAAAGCAGTTGGGAAACTCTTTCAGGAGATACACGTTTGAAATGCACGCTTTCTTCGTCAGTTAGCAGGAACTTGGTTTTGCTGGAGAGTCTGTTGTGAAGCTCAGTGCATCAATGACTGTAGCTCCGCCCATATTCACTCAATCTCATAAATGATTGGCTGATGTAGTAAGGCCCATTCTTAGGGCTGAACTTCATCCCATGGTGCTGCTTTAGCCTGTTTACCGTTGCCACATAGGGGGGCTTCAGACTATACATCTGGACTCTTGATTTTAATCAGCGCCAGTTCTCTGCTTTGAAATTGTAATCAGATGCTTTACTTAGCTATGCCAGACAAATTTAATGTATCAGCCACATGCCAGGTCCGTTCTTAACCTTGTAAGGGTCCTGTAATTTCAACATGCCAATCAATTGTATGGTGCTCTTCCAGCAGACAAAACAAGCTGCTGCACATAGCATTCCAAACCATGGCACTATAATCTGGTTTTGCAGAACCTTTTATGGGGTTTAACAGACCTGATTGATTGGGGTGGGGGACTCCAGAGATAAGAAGGCAGTGAGAAACCACGGCCATGATGTCAAGCTATTTTAATGGAAGTGAATAATAAGACAGCAGAGCCAATAAGTGCCATTTGCTTGTAATCCCTCATACTCAATAATCATGAGTAGGCATGTGCTCTGTTCCAAAACCTAGCAAGCCGCCTTCAGAGGCAGCATTTTAAAGTATCCTGACCCGAAGGCTGTTCCAAAATTATGCTGCCTGCTGAGATACTCATTTTGCTTAAATTCTAAGGCATTGCATGTCTCCTTTTCACAGAAGGAAATCCCAGAATGCATTGCAGCACACTTGCAGATTGACAATATAAATGAAAGATGGTGGACAAGGTGAGACAAGTGAATATAGTTATATGTCATTCGTTACTGAAAAGAATGCAGTGTATTGCACTAGCAACACCAAGGTCAAGGGCTCAATTCACAGGCAATGCAGGAACTTGTGTACCTTGAGCGCAAGTTTGGGTAAGTTGTCTGCCAAATGTGTAAATCATAGTTAAACTTAGTAACATGCTACTGGCAAACTCTTTAGAAATCAGTTGATAGATGCATTATTAGTGCTGTTTGTTGCCTATTTAGAGCATTCCACGTCTGTCACTTGTAAAGTTCCATGGTTATGATGCCGCCTTAGCTGTAGGCAGTCAGCAATGGGGCAACTCATTAGGTTTTGAAAATTAACTATGGTCTGAAATATATATGTTGGTATAAAATCACTTTTACTGGATTTCAGTGGTGGCTCTGCATTTGACAAGAGGTTCTGGCTTTTTATTGGCCCAGGAGACTGCAGATATAGATGCTCTGACTACAATATCTGGTTGTAAAAAGCACCTTTCACCACTGACAGCCATTCAAATGCAGCTGAATATTCTATATTATTCATCATTCTGTAATATTCATCATATTTACAGTATCATTACAATATTCTACACTGTATATTCAATATTTTTAATATAAATATTCAGTATTGATTATTATACATGCACTACTGTTCAAAAGTTTGGGGTCAGTAAATGTTTTTTTTTTTGGAAGAAATTAATACTTTTATTCAGCAAGGGAGCATTAAAATAATCTAAAATGCGTAATGACTTTATAAAGATCTATTTCAAATAAATGCCATCTGTTGAACTTTCTATTAATCAAATCCAGAAAAAAAATTGTATCATGGTTTACATAATAAATAAATAAATAAATAAATAGCAGCACAGCTGTTTTCAAGGCTGATAACAATGATTGGTTCTTAAGCACCAAATCAGCACATTAGAATGAATTCTGAGGATCATGTGTTTTTGCTGAATTTAGTTGTCAAACAAATGCAGCCTTGGTAAACATAATACATATTTAAAAATTGTACTGACCGTAACCTTTTGCACGATATTGTATAAATCCTAAATATTACAATGTTTTCCCACAAATGATTCACCTAGTCATACTTTCAAGGGAGTCCTGCACCAGCCAAAGAACTGTGAATGAGAGGATTGAGAATGCTAACGGACAGCTTTCTCTAGGTATTTCTATTCATAAAATTGGCATAAAATGTGGGTGCATCAATGTTTAAAGGTGAACTGAGCACTTATTCAATCAACAGTAAGTGTGCTTTAGATATAAGAGAGCACTATACTGTAGAAAGATTATTCACTCACCTGATGAGACCAAAGAACTTCCTGACTGTGTCAGTGTGACACATCTGCGCATTTCAGCACTGCGATAAAAAAATTCAAGCTAAACGCCTAGTGGAAGACTTCTCAAAACTGCATGCACGGTTCATGATTGATACGTCTCCACCATAGGCACATGTATCTTCGTGTGAATGAAGACGTGAATCGAAAAGAAAATACAGTCTCTTTCTGGCACGGGAATCGGCACCCTTGACACCTCTCCCTACCTGACTTGAAAATGAAAGGGAAAACATTTTTTATTTTTAATTACTAATTATTTTGAGGGTTTTATGGCTTTATTTTGGCTGTCACAGTCAGTGGGGAGAGAGGGATTAGGGTCCTTAGGGGGGAAGAGGAAGGAGATGAGAAGCAGGCAGAGGAGGACAGCTACTTTTTGATCCAAGGGGTGCTTTGCAGGCCAGGGGGGTGACAGCTGCACTGTCTTTAGCCCGGATTTGAATTTGAATTCTATCTAACGATGCAGCGACGCACGGACTTGGCAGGGCAGTCTGGTAATCTTCTTGACACAAATGTCTGGGCTTTTCTTGTGTGCCCTCACAGAGATTTGAGTAATTAAAGTTAAATTGAAGGAATAAAAAATATCCTTCTTGTACTGAGGCTGTCTTGCTAATGCCAAGTGTGAATAGTCAGGGTTGTCCTTAGAACTATAATCCCAAATGCTATTTCTCCTGTAACGTGGAACTGCCATATTTTTTTGGTGAGCACCAAAAGACAGTGATAAGGGACGGCCACCACGCTTTCGTCTTACAGGCATCTTTTGGAGAGGTGGGAAAGCAAGAAGAAAAATGAAAGTTGAAAATGTTAGTGGTTGTGAAATACTGCTCATACCAGGTGAGATTGTGTAGATTTTACGCCTTAACCAGAAGATAACAACTCTGGTGATGAAGCTTTAATGTTTTCTTGATTTTTAGTAGTGCTGTCAAACGATTAAGCGTGATTAATCGCATCCAAAATAAAAGTCTTCGTTTACATAATATATGTGTGTGTACTGTGTATATTTATTATGTATATATAAATACACACACATGCATGTATATATTTACGAAAAATAAGTTATGTTTATATTTTAAATATATTTATTTATAATATAAATTACATGAATATAAATATAGACATGTAAATACATATAAATATTTTCAAAATATATACTGCATGGTGTGCATTTATATATACATAATACATATACACAGTACACGCATATACTGTATATTATGTAAACAAAAACTTTTATTTTGGATTCGATTAATCGCGATTAATCGTTTGACAGCACTCATTTTTAGATGCTTGTAGACTTGGCTGCATTTATGTATCATTTATATCTGACTTATATTTATGAGTTGAGTAATTCAACAGTTGTTTTACAGCAGATATTGCATTTTTAAATGAATGAGGCTCACTTTCTTAAACATAAATTAATTCTAAACCAACACTAAATAGAAAATCAACATTAGCAGATGAAGTCTAGATTTTAGGCTCTGTTTGATTGATGCAGATTTCATGCAAAGCTGCACAGATCAATTAAACTTTATTAACTGCATATTATTTTGCTAAAATAATATTTACACAATGTGTAGAGCAGGGCCTGTGAGACAGGAAGTGCTGAACCATTCAAAGGCAAGAGAGAGAGAGAGAGAGTATTTTAACACACCCACATCACATACAGTGTTTTAATGCATGCTCCACACTCTCTCTGAACGCTTTTACACACACTTCATATTCCGAGAACGCTTTAACCATTTGCCTCAAATGCACTGTAAAAATACTATAAAACGTGTTTCTCGCACACATAAAATACTGTAACACATGCTTCTGAAAAAAAACAAAAAATACACACACTCGTATATCACACACTGGGGATGTTGAATCACACTGTCAACATAGCCTAAAAATGTTCACCGCACGCCGGGAATACTTTAACACACACATAACTTACTTAAACAGCAGACCAGGGCTAGTGTCCATTAGACAATTAAATTAAACCTAAATATATTTATTTTTTAAGAATTTTTCACTAATAATAGTTCATTTTATTATTATTTTATATTATAATATGAAGTTTGATGTGAAGTGTTTTATTATTGTAATTTATTCCATTCTAATATGATTATTTATTTATTAAATGTATTAATTGTGACAAAATTAACCTTGTATTCACCAGAGTAAGTGTGACAACTAGCCCTCGTCTCTTCTAAAAACAAAATCTTTACTGTATGGGCTTTACATTCACACCTTATTGTTCAGTTATGCAAAGGTTGTAATACAGCCTATGAGAAAATCATTTTATTTACCACTGTGCTTGTTGTAAATGCTGATGTGTGAATTAATTATGCTCTTATATAAGCCTAATGCATAAAGACCTGGTTTGCAAATGCAGAGGTCGCACTCTCAATTGCATATGTGGCCCAGTAAGTATGTGCTTTCACAATCATTTTTAATCACAGGTTAAAACAAGCCTTTAACCACAGGTTGATTTGATGTGCTGTATTTGCAATAAACATACACGTATGAGTCAATGAGAGAGCTGTGTTGAGCCAAATGTGAAGAACCTGGGGAAAGGAGAACTTTTAATTGGAAATCTGGCATTAGGTGAATCAATTTTAGTAGAAGCATTTACTCACAAGGGCTCAGGCATTGTAGTTAAAATACACTTAGGGACAATAGGGAGCTCTAACAATCGAACAGCAAAGAATATTGTTAGCGAATGCAGGTCCAAGTCCCAGGTGAAGGCTTTGTAGAAATGTTTCACTATTGTTAACCAAAAGGTGACGTTACAAGCAGTTAAACTGTGCATCTGAGTGTGTGTGAAAAGGGTATATTTGTGGCTTGTGAATTTCTAAACGGTGTTAGTTCAATCCCATGCAAATGAGGCCCACAACTTGAAATGACTATGCATGTACCACTGAAGGTGTGTTTATGTAGAGGACGTGTCATTCTGAAGTTTCAGTTGAAAAACCTGAAGTTAGTTACTTGATGGGAAATGATCACCGTTACAATGAGAATGCCAAAGACCACAGGTTCAACCCCTGGGAAGAGGATAACAATGTAAACTGTGAGGTACTGTGATTAGAAGTGTGGGTATGTTAAAAAAAATCTTACTCCATATCTTTGCCTTATTTTCAAATAAAATAACCTTTTCCAATTAGAAAATCCTGTCATCATTTACGCACCCTCATGTTGTTCCAGAAGGAGAAATTCAGAGCACCATGTGAGAAATTGTATGAAAAATTATTCTTTGATAATCTTTTATTTAGTGAGTTGTTAACTGCTGTTAACGGCTACCAGTTCTTTGAGTCAGTGAATTGAACTCTAGAACCTGATCAGTTTGATTCATGAATGAATTATTCAGTTTAATGAATCCAAATCAACCGATTTACTGAAAAGATCTGACGCCAAAGAATAATTCGAAAACAAAACAGACACGAAAAGGGGCATTGCTACTTCTCTCATGAACGCTAGGGTGGATGTCTACATTTTCAGTGATTAATGACTTCAATTTCTGTTTGTTTTCATGCAGGTTTCAAATGTTCTTCTTTTGTGTTCCATGGATGAGCGAAAGTATATGGATTGAGAACATTTTAAGGGTGAGTGAATAAGGACAGAATTTTAATTTGTAATTCCCAGTTCATTACAACAACATTTTATAGTAAACTTAAAAATAAAATGCTAATATTTTTTATTGTTATTATTATTTTAATTTGAACCTTAATTATTATTTTTAATTTGAATTATTTGAATTTTTCATTTTCAAACTTAAAATCAGCAAGAGTTTATTTTGACGGGTTGCCGGTGCGGCAAGTAAGAATATACGCTTCCGAGCTTAGTGCTGCCGATTGTAGAGCGGCAGGGAATGAAATATCACAGTTTTGCATTGTGGCTTTGATGAAAAATAGTTAGCGGGTTAGCCTGATTGATGCTTTCAGTGTAATAGGACCTCTTCTACAGTTCAGTTTGTCGATCTAAAAATGGTTGGAAACTGGACAAACCATTCACTCTTGTTTAATGCGAATGCCGTATGCTGGAATATCAGCAGTCATTTATTCCGTCATCGTGCTGATAGCGCGCGTGCACAGATGAGATCTGAACAGCACACGTTGATATCTGTGTTTAAACTAAACTCATTTAAGGCCTTGCCAGTTTAAACATTTAAGAGCCAGAGGACTCGAGCTCCCATGCAGTGAGAAGATTTGTGTGTGCAAACGCGCGCAAATATTAAGCTCTCTCTGAAGTATTGTGTTTGAATGGACAAATTCAGCCAAAAATTATGTCAAAATGCCCGTCTTGGAAAGATTCATAGCAAACATAGCCGGCTGAACGTACTGTATCAGTGCCCAAAAAAAACGTCCTGGATCAGTGCATTCTCTTAAAGTGACAGCACTTTCTTAATATTAATCATACAGCAACAAGGAAATCACTCACTGCTCTTGATTGAATAGCTTTTGTAACTTTAATAAAGATTAATCTTTAATTTATACAGTCAAATATGCAATGCAGTTTTACATTTGATTACTTTATTCAATTTCTGTATCTAAAAACTAATGTTAGACCTACCTAAAAAAACCCGGAAAATAATTTATTATTCTTTTGTATCTTTACTCTATTGTATTTATTTGTGCTGTTGCTTGTAGCTAGATATATTATTCTTATTTTCTTTATTTTAATTTGACAGTATAGTTTTTCCCTAAACTTAGCCCCGAACGGTGAGTAACAAACGTTTGTAGGTCGGGAAGAAGGAGGCGGGAACCGGCCGAACACTCAAAAGAAACTTTAATAATAAAATAGTGCGACAGCCCCTCGCGGACGACTGCCGTGCACAAACGAAACCAAAACACAAAATAAAATCCATGCCTGGTCCTCTCTCGTCTTTCCCTGTCGTCACTCATCCTTTTATCCTTCCGGAGCTCCTCCGTGAGACTCGGGACTGGTGAGTGGCGCAGGTGTCGCGCATTCGCAGTTACTCCACCGGCGCGCTCCGTTCCCACGGCTCTCGGCCCAGCCCCTCTCGTCACACCGTTACTCTAAACACGTGATACAAACCGAACCATGAGTGAAGTGAACCGTTCCCCCCTATATATGTATATATCATAGAATATTATATATATATATATTAATATATAATATTTAATATATATATATATAATATGTGTGTGGTGTGTGTGTGGTATTATTTTATTCCAAAGAAAAATTTTGTAGGGTAGAGAGTCAACAAAGCTAAATGGATGAGTGACCCTACTACATCATAATTTTTTTAGCACAGTTCTGTCATATTTTTATTTTCAGTATTTGAAGTTACTGCAAGAACTACAATGGCGCTTTTCCACTGCGTGGTACAACTCAGCTCGGTATGGCTCAGCACGGCACGGTTCGGCTCGGCACGGTTCGCGTTTCCACTGCAGTTCAAGTACCGCTTTAGAGTGGGGGGGATTATTCACATGTCGTTATAGTTGCGCCGCCTCCAATACCACGACTCCTAAAAAAATAAACTTTTTCATTCCATGTCGCCCCATCAAGCTTTCGCTGGATCTGCTCCTCTGCTATCAACGAGAGGAACGTCTGTTCTTCCACAACAGACAACAAAACTTTTTGGTTGTTAAAAAAAGGTGCGCTCGTTCAAAACAGTTGCGTTCGATCCTTCGCTGGCTGTGCTGATTTAAATCAAGCGGTTCTTTTGTGTTTGTGTCGCAAGTTCAGTGACGCAGGTAGTGACGATTCTCTCCGGCCAATCCAAGAGTTTACACGTCACGTTTTGGTAACTGTACGGTTCACTTGGAACCCCAAACGAGGTGGTACTAAAAAAAGTACCAGGTTCCAGGTACTGTACCCAGTGGAAAACCCCCAAAAAGTGAACCGTACCGTGCCGTATACCGTGCCGTACCATGCAGTGGAAAAGCACCACAAGAGTGTGTGTGTGCAATTGTGTGTGTTCACTACTCATGCACATTCCAGGCCGCCCACAGCATATGCTGCATATGCACACCACAATCACAGTCTCTCATGCATGATGTTTCTGAGCAATGTGGTGCAAACGGACACCACATCTTCAGAGCGTGTTGGTTTTCATAACAACTCTGCTCATACTTGGTAAATTTAAGTGGAATTAAGTTCTCCAGCTGCCATCTGGGTTATCATAACAGAATAAAGACCGGCAAGAAATTAACCTGTGTCTAAAACGCAGACATGTTGACGTGCCTCAAGTGGAGTGGCTGCGCTTCGATTTGAGGGTGTGAGACGCGAAGAATAATATGTCATAATGGAAATCACGCAGCCTTCAACCTGATTCTTACCTGAGACACCTTTTTCCCTTTAAGTTTACAGGGGCCTTTTGCCTGGGGCATAATACCTCTGAAATTACTGCATAGCTGTCTTTTCAGTAACCACAGAATGGAGAAATGTGGGAGGCTGGGCAACAAGACGTGCATTGTAACCCCTTCAATAGCTCAGCACCTCCTGTGTCACAGCGTACAAAAAAAGGACAGTGCTATGAGTGTGTGTGTGTGGAAAGAGGCCCAAGGTTTACCTGGTCTGTGGCTGTAGACATCACGGCAGCCAAGAAGCATCAGGAGGCAACGGAGCATGACAGGCCCCACATCAAAGCGCAAGCACCACACCTTGATCCAGACCCCCCACCCCACGCCCCACGCCTCCTCCCGTCAGGACACACCTGACAGAGGGGCCACCCCGCGCCTTCAAAGAGAGACTGAGAGACACGAGACACAAATAAACGTCTAGACACTTTCTCTTACAGTGACCTAATGGTGTGGAATTTTTGCTCTCTTTGCACCTTATCTCTGTCGAGAGGGTAGAAACAACGTGATTGATTTGGGAAGTGACAGAAGACTCCAGGATTCCCCCCCCCACCCTCAGAGAAGAACAATTGAATTGCTAATGTGTGTAAAGGGGTGAAATCTCTGTGTGCGGGTAATTTGAGTAAGAAACGTAGGTTCAAATATATATACAGCACACACACACAAATATCTGGTTTAGTCTAAACAAATATGCTTATAAAAATGTGTTGAGTGCAGGTTGAGCTCTATTAGCAGCATTTGTGGTAGCAATTATCAAAGAGAAAAAGGCTAAAAAAAAAAAAGCAAAACCTTTCAACTTCAATGTGACCATGTGAAATTTTGTAAGAAATTTTCAAGGAATTTTACATAATCTATAAACTTCCTAAATTGAGAAAACTCACAGGAATCAAATTTGTAGCACATAACTAGAGACAGCTTTACAGCTTTACAACTCAAATGATTCACTTTTAATTCACTCTTATGGTTTGAAAACCTCTGGAACATTGGCCCTATTTACTTTATGTGTAAATGCATTACTGTAACCACATTTTTGCTTTTTAAACAAACCAAAAAAATAAAAAATACTGAGGGACAAATCAAAATTATTTTCTGTGGTAATCAACGTTATGCCGCAAATGCTGATAGAGCTTAACCCTACTGAACTTAGAATATTTATTTTACGACACCTCAACCCATATCCATCAGTCATGTAAAAGTGGTTTAAAACATCCTCAGACAAAACATGAAAACAGTTTTCTTTCCTCCTGCATTCAAAAACTTCTAAGAAACATTTGGCTTAATTTCCTGTGTCTTTGCTGTAGCTTATTTGAATATATCTACTGATCTAAATGGCTCACAGGCTTGGATCAGAATGTTTTCAATACATACCTGTCTGGAGTAATTAATTATGTTTGTTAAAGCCTTCAGCCAAAAGCGTTTTTTTTTTTCCGTTCAGACGTTTGCTTGTCTTAGCACCTCCCGCCACCCAGTGTTAGGAGACAGATTTAATTGCCACATGAAAGCCACAAAAAAGAGAGCTTAGTCTCCTCATAAACTGAAGCCACACCTAACAGGGGAATAGTTTCACCTTTGAAAAAAAAAGCTGTCCACACTGTAATTAAAGAGAAAGGGTTCCACAGAGTAATCTGACTTTATACTGCTGACTGCTGATGGAATGATATTCAACCAAGAATGCTAATAAGTCATTCTTGGCCAAAATAATGAGGACATGGTTATTTGCTAGATCCCCCATAATTAAATATGAAAACCCTTCATTTATCTTCATACACCAACACACTGGGTCATTAGAGAGTCGTTGTGGGTGATGTGGACAATCATAGTCATTTATTTATTATTCTATAGTTTCTGTAGTAACTAGAGCATTGTGCTACACTGGAAAGAAAAAAAAAACTTTTTCTGAATGATTGGTTTTGTCTGTTTTTATTTCAAGTCAAAATATCTAAAGATCTGTAAAACAAGACACATTTACTGGAGAAGCAACACTAAGACTTTTGTCTTGCGGAAATGTGTCTTCAGTATGAGTATATTTTGTTTTACTGTAATAAGTTGATTATAACAAAACATCTAATGCAGTATCAAGTACATTTTGATTTTTTTTAGATATCTTAACTGGAAAACAAGTGATAAAAGTCTAAAAAGTAATTTTTTGCAGTGTAGGAACAGCAATGGTTTCGATTCCCACAAAAAGAAGGTTTATACCTTGAACGCACTTGAAGTTGCTTTGGATAAAACCGTCAAGCCAATGCTTGAATTGTAATTGTCAAATCTGATCATACGTCTCAAAGTTAAACGTTTCACAATGGGTAGGACAGGTGTTAAGAATTGTTAAAACCCACCAAAGTGCTGTGATAAAGGGTAAATATTGCTGGATTTGCTGCTAAAGTTCTGATAACCCAGCTTTATCACCTTTTGTGCAGGACTCTTCATAAGACTGATTGATGATGACTAGCTTGCTCTTATCAAACCATTTCTTTTCTTTAAGACTTCTCTTTGGCAGTAACCCTAGATGCTCTGTAATACAATAGAGATTTCCTGCTTTCTTTGTCCAGGGGATTGTGGTATGCCAGCGGAGGGCACGGTGTGAACGGAGAGGGCAGGGGAACATGAATAGGTCTGCTCTGCTGGGACTGGCACTCTCCGGCTCTGCGGTGGAATAAAAGCGACGGTGAGGATTAGAGGAGAGTTCTTCAGCTTGCAGGATAAGCTGATCTTCCACACTTCAGGTAACAGTTTTTTTTTTAAATGGGTGGGCTTTGGAGAAATAATGTGAGACATAGCTAAAGAGACAATCTGGTCTTCTAAAAAAAGAGGACGTTAAAGTTTAGGCTTAACACAATGTGTCTGAATGCTGAGCTTGGTCAATGGCTGCAGACATGAGATCTAAACTGGGACTGGGACCTTAAAACTTCAAGAAGCACCTAAGGATGACAGGCAGAATTTAATGCAAATGTCTCTATGAGACTTTATTCAACAGATTATATTAGTGACACAGGGTCACCTAATCTCTAAGAGGATGAATACATTCAAACGGAGGAGACAAGCTTCTAGAATGTTCCCCCATGAAAGACTTCCAAAACCAGTACTGTTTCAAAAGGGCACAGTAGTTGCCCCTAGTCCCAACCTCAGGGATCCAAATGCTATCTGATCGAGCATGCATGCTCCATTTACACTTGGCCACATAAATGCGTCTTTGCAATGATGATATGAATGCAAATGTTCCGTTGCCACTCTTTAGGCCCCATATGGCAAGTGTTTGAGTTTTGCAGTTGCTGATCATATGTTTTTTCATTACTAAAATACTTGAAGTGTCCAAGTGTAAATATCCCTTACCATAATTTCTTTTGAGGGACAAGACTTTTTGATGCCTATTGCACAAAAAACAGCCAGTTCCGATCTGGGATGCATTTCCCAAAACCATCGTGGGATCCAACTTGGGAGCATGTGGATTCAGTCTTGATTCTTTTCTGGTCTCCATCTTGACTTAAAGGGAGAGTTCACCCAAAAATTTACTCACCCTCATGGCGTTCCAAACCTGTAAGACCTTCACCCATCTTCGGAATACAAATGTTATTTTTGATGAAATCCAAGAGCTTTCTGACCCTGCACAGCAACTACCATGTTCAATGCCCAGAAATGTAGTAAGGGCATCGTTAAAATAGTCCATGTTACATCAGTGGTTCAACCTTAATTTTATGGAGCTACGAGAATTATTTTTGTGTGCTAAGAAAACAAAAGTAGCAACTTTTTTCAACAATTTCTGGGTTCTACGTCAGAACGCCGCTCCTGCTTCAGCACCACCACACGTGTCATGATACTCTCATGAATGCGCGTCGAAGACTGACACAGAAGAGAGGAAATTGTTGAATAAAGTTATTTTTGTTTTCGATTTGTAGTCGCTTGAACGTGGTAGTTGCGTTGCTGTCTACACTCTTAAAAATAAAGGTGCTTCAAAAGGTTCTTCAAGCGATGCCATAGAAGAACCATTTTTAGTTTCACAAAGAACCATTTAGTCAAAGGTTCTTTAAAGAACCATCTCTTTCTTACCTTCTTATAATCTGAAGAACCTTCTTTCGCCACATTCTTCAGATGTTAAAGGTTCTTTATGGAACCATTTAGACAAAAAGGTTCTTCTATGGCATCGTGAAGCACCTTTATTTTTAAGAGTGTATGCAGGGTCAGAAAGCTCTCGGATTTCATCAAAAATATCTTAATTTGTCTTACAAAGATGAACGAAGGTCTTACAGGTTTGGATCGACATGAGGGTGAGTAGTTAATGATAGAATTTTCATTTGGTGAATTATCCCTTTAAATTAGACTCTTTTTTTGGTCTTGGACTTGAATGAGCTGGTCTTAACTACCTGTATATTCCACTCCATTCAACTTTAGATTTATCCGCCCCTAAATGGTGACTTCACATGTCAATAAAACAGCCTTTTCTTGTCTACGTGCCTGGTTCTTAACTAAAATAAGCCCAGAATAAGTTGCACCAAGCTATGTAGAATGGAGGATGGTGTAGGAAGGAAGTGCAGTCTGCAAATCTATTTGCATGCAAACCGCGTGCGTGTGTTTGCCTAGGTATAAATCAACGCATCTACAGCAGAAGTTTGTGTCTGAGTGTGTGTGCGAGAGTGTGGAAATCTGGTGGGCTGAGGTAGTCTTGGCTCATCTGCATGGTGCGACAAGTTATCAGAGGGAGCCATGAGTGTCCTGTTCACTCCAGGGACTAAGCAGAACAACAGCCTCTGTGTGACGCATGACTACACTCTGGCACAGCGCAACCACACAGGGCCTAATCTCGCTGTACCTCCTGATCCACCTCTTCACCCTCTCTCTGGTCATTATCACTCAACAGTTTAATACGTATCGCAGTGGGGATGGAAGCGTGCGGGTCTCTGCGATTTACTCTGCCCTCGGCTGCCCTACGCAGTTTAGTGAGGATATGAATCCTGTTGGTTCGATGAGATAGTGCCAACTTGTTTGCACAACATGCAGAACGGTAACGGGATATTTCCTGTTACAATTGCTTAACCGTTGAATTAGACTTGGTTTCTTTTCATCTAGGTACATGTATCTGTCCTTAAGATGGAAGAATCTCGTTTAGTTAAAAAATACTTCAAAGTAGATTTGCTTACATATTGGTGCCATAGCCCATCCCATGAATTAATATGTGACAGCTGCATAGGGCTGATTTTGAGATTTTCTAAAGTTCCTCAGGATATTTTGAGGATTTTAGATGCGTCTTAGTGCGAGAAGCCATCGTATGTAACACTTTCAATTAATCAGCGTGCGTTCTGTTGGTATGAGAGAAATTAGTGAAGTTTTACTAAATATGCAAGCACAACACTTGAATCTTTGAATGTTTTTATGAGCAGCAGGAAACTCTCTCAGAGTTTCTGTGAAATTTAGGGGAGCAAATAAGCATTGTCTCTGACTGACGATATTAAAGTAGGGAACAAAAGGTCTAGGGGTCTGAAATTTTAATCAGTGGTGAACATATTCAAATTAACTCTGTATTGTTATGGAGCCAAAGGTGGCCTTAAACTAACCTAACATTAAGCCAGTCTAACACTGACAATCAAAGTTGTTTGTGTTTTTAAGAGGAAGGATTTCTCTTTCAGTTTTATATGCAACTTTTCTTCATAAGTGCTTAAAGGGATAGTTCACCTAACAATAAAAATGGCCATCATTTACAAAACTAAATTTTGACAAGGTTTTTGAGAATAACTGTCATTTTGTAAAATATTTTTTGAATAATTGTTTGTTATACAAATATTTAGACATTTATACTGAATTACATTTATATTTCAATTAAATCATTATTCAATGAAAAGCTTTTCCATAGTTTCAGTTCTCAAATATGGCACCGCTTATGTCAATGACACACAAGAACCAATGGCACTTGCCAACAAAGGTGTGGCCATTTTTTGCATTCCCTGACTCTTTATAACTTATTTCAGAGCTTCAGCAAAAATGTACATTAAGTAGTTAAAAATTTTGGTAAAAGCTATTGTATGTTTTCAAAAGATTTAAAATATATTGCACAGGTCATATGGACCACTTTAATTGTACATTTATAGTGTTTTTTAGTCATTTTGTAGCTTGACAGAACAGTCTTGTCACCAAAATCCACCTTTCTAAAAAGGGAAGAAAGTCATACGGGTTTGGAACGACATGAGGGTGTGTAAATGATATCAGAATTTATATTTCTGGGTGAACTATTGCTTTAAAACCTGTTTAGGAATAAATATACTCCCTGGTGAGAGACACATGCTGTTTAGTTCGACCTAGTTGTTAAATTACAGAAATGAGTCAGCAAATGTTCATTCCTCGGTATACGCTCCCTCCCTTTAACAGCATGGTTCTGTTTTGACTGCTGTTCATATTTGGAAGGTCTGTGTTCACGACAGGAACCTGTTCCAGGTATTTACACACCACCCTGCTGGAGTAAATCCAGTGTGATAGTTCGCTCCTCAGGGATGGATTTGATCTCAGACCTGTCATTTCTGGACAGCCCCTGTTTCCAGGATCTCTCTATAGCTCCAGGAAGGTTTTAGCAGTACGTTATATGAGCAGTGTCTTGCGATGTGCTTTGTAAAGTAGTAATCTCCATGCGATACGTTTCTCTTACAAGACACTTAGCAGGTTTTTGAGGTTACACAGTGTAATGTGATTTTCTTCACAATATCAGATGTATAAATATGCAAGGATATATTAATCTGGTACAGGAATGGGGCAATTTCCATCGGCATAATCTTCCATATTGATTAATGTTATTCCAAGCAGAGGGACATGGCCATTTTAACATTAACCGGATTTATTTTGGATTAGGGCTTAGCTGTCTCTCTGAAAATGTACTAAATAAAAACAAAATATTCAAATAAAACAAGTGTCCCTGAGAATATTAATACCATAAATGTGTGTAGCGTTACATTAATTCCCTTAAACGGCAAACAGGCTGAAATGTCACATTTCTGTGAAAGAAAATCTTTTAAGCGTAAATGCAATAAAGATTTTCATTAAATAATTTCAATTTAAAATGCAAGCTAACAGTTGTTATTTTGCAAGTGACAGGAAATAGTATTGCTGGGATATAAATTAGTCAACGCAGGAAATCCAAAGGGAGAAAGATGAGTTCCTTAAAGGCAATTATGTATCTACTCTTATGTCGTTTCAAATGTATCTAATTTTCTTCATTTATACAATTTGTGCAGCATATTTCAAGTGTTCTGACAATCAAAGTGATTCACTAATTCTTTAATGCTGTTGCGACTGGGTCATTGAGTCATTGGGTTGAACTGGAGTAAATTGATCAATCCAGTATGTGAATGGATCAATTGATTCATTGAAAAGAACCAGCTAATATTTTCACTTTTGAACAAATTAGTTGAGTTTGTTATTGCTTTAGAAGACTTGGACTAAGGTGCACAATTTATGTGGACTTTTAATGATAAAAAATAAAGTAAAATAAATATTTTTATTACATTTTTTATGCATTGATATATTTAATGTACTTAAAGGGTTAGTTCACCCAAAAATGAAAATTAGCCCATAAATTACTCACCCTCAAGTCATCCTAGGCGTATATGACTTTCTTCTTTCAAACAAATCCAGTCGGGAGTTATATTAAAAATTGTCTTTGATCTTTCAAGCTCTATCATTGCAGTCAGTGGGTGTTGCAATGCATCAGTCCAAAAGAAGTTAAATAAAAAGCGCCCATCCATAAAAAAAAGTGTCTTACACGGCTCCGGCGGGGGGGGGAAATCGATGCGTTTTTGTAAGAAAAATATCCATATTCAAAATGTAATAATCACTTTAATCTAGCTTGCGCCAACAGCTGTACATGGAAGCATTTCCGGGCGGATGACGTATGAGGTCGCTTTGGAATCGGCAGCGGAGAGATCAAAAACAAAACAACGGTCACTTATTAGAATTACAAAACGAGGATTTGTAAAGAAGAATGTCGGAGGATTTTGATATGAGCCAAGAGGAGACTGGTTTTTCTTTGATAAAGTAAGGAAACTTTGATTCCTTTGCTCCTGTTAACAAACGTTGGTTTTCACAAGACTCACCGGCGCATGCGTAGCGCTGAACTCATACGTCATCCGCCTGGAGCTGCTTTCGTGTACAACTGTTGGCGCAAGCTACCTTAAAGTGATTATTAAGTTTTGAATATGGTTATTTTTCTTACAAAAACGCATCTATTTGCTACAGGAGGCCTTTGTTCACTCCCCCGGATCCGTGTGAGACACTTTTTTTTTATGGCTGGGCGCATTTTATTTAACTGCTTTTAGACAGATGCATACAACACCCACTGAGTGGCATTAAACAACTTGAAAGACAAAAGAATTTTAATATAACTCCACTGTATTCGCTGAAAGACGAAAGTCATATACACCAGGTGAGTAATTTATGGGCTAATTTTCATTTTTGGGTGAACTAACACTTTGTTTAAATATAGCTGCAGTATTTAAAATTCTCTGTTCCACCTGAAAATATCACCTATTGTATTTGTTATATTAAGTAATAAATATCATATAAAATGTAATATAAATAAGATTAATTATAAATAATATTAAATATAATTTCCATTTAATTTCCTATTTCGTAACTTAACTGTGGATGTAAACATCCCATCAAATCCTCAGATCTGACTGACTGACCCTGTGTGTTGAGTCTTTAAATTAAGTAAACCGCATCCTGGGTTCATAAATTTGGCGTTGGAATTCCCAACCTCCCCCCTTTCTGTCTTTCTCTCTCTGTCTCCTTCTCTCTTTCTTCTCTACTGGCCACAGATTTACTGCAGCAGTAATAACTGTCATGGCAAATGCCTGGTAAAGTGCCGGACAAGGGACCAACAGAAGGAGAGTATTTATCACGGTATTGACTTTCTGACTGTGGTGTCGTGAACTCTTTTGTCATAAACTGGAGCACTCAGAGCGAGCGTGGCGATCGATAAGGGGGAAAACTGCTGTCAGGTTCTCTCCCAGGGAGCATTGCTTTTGTTACAGCCACTTAGGGGGCTGATAAATGCTCTGCTGTGGATAGGTCTCCGCTTCCGTCCACTTGCTAAAGGAACTTCTCATACTAGTTTTTATATCTTGAAAAAAAATCCATCTTCTTCAGGAATATTCTGTGTTATAAAAGGTTTAGAGAGCTAGAATAACAGTCATAGAATAGGATTGTGTGCTTTTAATAGCCTTAAATATGAATAGCCGTGCCATTATTTCTAGCGCTTTTCATTCAATAGAGGATTAACTAATCTCTCAGTATAAAGCTGCTTTTTTTTAAAACAGAATGTACGGTTATGGATAAAATTGCGCACTAAATAATATGAGCTTTATTTTTACAGCTTTATCAAATAATTTAAGACGTCCCTGACAGTCCAAATACTTTGGCATAATGTCTATGATTAATGTGAGGTGTGCGGTGGATGGTAAATCAGTGGTGTGGTTATTGATGGCAGCGCTGATTAGGGGGCCGGGAAAAACGGCTGTGTCTGATTGATGATGACGGAGGGGGTGTTAAACCGCTGACGATAAGCAGACAGACTGCCCGACCGTGATCTCCAGAGCCGACCCGCATTGTGGGGGTCAGAGGTGAGTCAAGTTTACTTCCCCGAGGGGGACGGCAGCCCTGATGATATTCCCAAAGTTAACATAACCTTTGACCTCTGTAGACAAGAGAGACTCCATACTGAGTTTGTAGATAAGCCTCTCCTTACAGACAAGTAAAACTTGCCTTGTTTGTTTCTCTTTTCTAAAAGAGTCCAGTGTCACATTTGTAAAATAATTAGAAAAATATTATTTCCTAAATTAGGTCAAATAAGCTGTTATGCCATAGTGATGGTTCCTCTAACAAAAACTGTGGTCTGGACAGCTGGTTGGATGACAAGAAAATGACATGAATCACTGACAGATCTGTGATGACCTCTGACCTCAGAAGTAAGAGAGGTGAGCTGGGTATCAAGTTGACAAACTGATGAATGTTAGACAGCAAGCACAGCTGTGTGTCACTTTAGAAACGTACAATTCTAATGATACAATGGTTGTCCGAAGCAACAGTTTCCATGTCAAGATGTGAAGATTATTTTTTGTGGAAATGCATGAATGCACATAAAACATATATATGTTTATATACAAACACAATGGTTGTCCGAAGCAACAGTTTCCATGTCAAGATGTGAAGTTGATTTGTGTGGAAATGCATGAATGCATCCTAAAACCGGTTTGTATATAAGTGGTTGTGTTTGCTGTGTATAATATAGGTATCTATATATATATATTAATCTTTAGTATATATAATTATAGGTATATAGATATTGTATATAAGTTATATCTATATATGATGTAGTGCCTATATATATACAATTAAATACCCAATTAGTATACTTAATTTGATTTTTTTATGTATTTGAAAATATTATTGACTTGTAAATGTTTCTTTTAATCAGATATTGTTTTTATGTAAGCACACTAGCTCCATTTAAAGTACATAACTTAAGTGTTTACATATTTATTAGAATTCATATGAGAATTTTCTAGAAAAATATTTTTCATTGCACATCATATTATCAGCATACCAATTTGAGTTAAAATACTAAAATAATGCTTTAAACTTTCTTATTTAGGGTTTTTTTCTAAGCAATTGCCTGATAGTGCCTTTGTTGTTTAATTGAATAATTATGTATGATCCTTAAATAAATTAAAACTATTTAAAAGCTTAATTGATTGACAACCTTATTTTTATTTTATTTTTTTGTACATCCTACAGGTTTGAAATAAAGCAACAAATAAATATATACAAAAAGTTAGCAGTGTTGTTATGACCTGAGTGTGGAGACTGGAGTCTATGTAAGGTGTTTTTTTCTGCAGCTGTGATGAATTGCAATGCATTTCAATGCCAGAATCTAGGCGGAGTTTACTTTTAATTAGGATTTAGAGAGGATGTGAAAGTCACATTCTGGGTGAAATGTTATCTGGTTACATTGGTGGCAGAGGTTTCATTTTAAGGTTTAAAGAGAAAATTAACCTCTCCCCAATTAAAGCCCCAATTGTTGAAGCGTGTCATGCCATTTATTCAAGCATACTGAGCATATTGACAGCTTTGGATGTGTAAATGTCAGGATTAATATGAGGAATACAGGAATAATTAATTTCAGGTGAAAACTCACAACGGAGACCATTAAAGTACATTCAAATTCTGAGCTCTCTGTTACAGTGAAGTCTCTTCATATGAAGTGCCTTTTATATTGTTTTCTTAGTTTACTTTATATTTTAGAGGGAAATCATCTGTTTTTTTTCATACCACCACTTACAAGTAAATATATTTTAATATTATATTACAAAATTGATTTGACAAGATGACGTTATCCGAAATATCCCACAAACTGAACTAACTAAATAATAATCTTGTCCTTTCATAGTCACAGAAAAGCCTTAAGTGGTGTTTGTGTTTTGATACGACACTTACATCACGACACGTGTTCCCTTTCGTCACAAATATGCGTCTTGTCTCTATGTCGCTCTATCCCACTTCCCTAAGCTGTACGAATGAATTTGTTAGACATTCCTTCCCTTCCCTATCAATGCCCTGTCCTGGCTCCGTCCATGGTCCCACGCCTTGACTGGATATTGTTCAAGTTCATCGTTGTCCAGTCACCGGTGTGTAATGGCGTGGTAATTCTGGTCTATAAAGAGGAATGGGGGATGCGTATCCAGGGTGCAGTGGGCTTGACACTCTAGTTCAACTCCCGAGTCTTGAGCTGTTGAACAGGGCTGAAAATGCGGTGCGGTTCAGTCTGGGCACGCTTCACACATGTGGACTGATTCCACGCTGGGCTGCAGCCTGTGAGGTGATCTCTGAAGCTCGTCAAGTGTTTTTCAACGAATCTACTTTTTAACTTTAATTGTCCTTAACGTTAAACGCTACTGATAAAGTTCCGAGTGAAGCAATATTTTCATTGAAAAATTTGACTGTGAAAAGTAAGCTTTATTTATTCAAATTAACAGTTATTTTAAGGCATTTATTAATCTTGGTTAATGTAATTTAATACTAATACATGTTAACATTTCAAGTTGTATAAATTAACTGTCGTTTTTTATTTTTTTTTATTTATTTAGATATGTACTGTACTACCATTAAAAAATAGGGTTATTAAACTGCATTAGGGTTTTTAAAACTGTGCATTAAAACGGCATTAAATTGATCAAAAGTGACAGAATTATTCATTGCTGTTTCTTGTAACAGACTTTTGGGAACACAAACTATAATAGTTTCCACAAAAATATTAATCAGCAACTGATTTACAACATGATAATAACAAGAACAGGTTTCTTTGAACCTCAACGCGCTTATTCAATTATTTCGGAACGATCGTCGTTGCCACTGAACGACTCCTGAAAATTCAACTTTGCTTTTACATGCTTCACAGTTTGGCTGTTAGCTTTTATTCACAAGCGGTTGATTTCCATATACATAGTTAGGTTTCACAAAATAAAACAGAGCAAATAAAGTATAATGAGATTTACCTTAAAACGATATTCTTTCCCCCAAACAATTTTAGTTTCCGTCAGAACCACAAGTTTCGTGTTTGTCCACAAAGGGGTTTTGCAAGCTACATACCCCACCCAATCTAAACAAGGCCTGTAATGTTTGTTAGATATTTTACCACACCCTCACTCAGCTTCGAACGCAGCTCAACCAATCAGAATCAAGGAACGGAACTATCCGTTTTATAACAGTCTCATTTTAACATAGTGTAAACCATTAAAAGTCTGACCTTGCCCTCTAGCTTGTGGCTCCCCAACTGTTTTGTTAAATACTTGAAATTTCTTTTTGAACGCTTACACCTCATTATTCTCTATTAATCAATTATCTTTTTTACATCACTAGTCAACCATATAAACCCCTATTTATCTGACGCGTCTTGATTTTTCATTCCTCTTCTCTTTTGTTACACGGTGTATCACACTAATATTTGATCTTAATGGAGTATTTTTATATTTTGAAGTTTAGTACTGTATTTGTGTTTTTGCTTTGGAGAAAATATTTATATTGGATTATCCAATACATTTTATTTGTTGACATATCACAGACAATGAAACAAAATTACTCACTTGAATGAGTGTTTTTTTTTTTTTTTCTAACGTCCCCTCCTTTGGCAAGTTGGTGAATTGTGACGGACATTGGTGTGCTGCAAATAAATAAATAAAATCAAAAACTCCCAGGTGATTTTGAAAGGCACATTGTGGTGGCAAGTGTTTCAGGACATTGTTTGTTCAGGCACAGTCTTTCCTTTATCTGCGGGTCAATTCTGGGAAGGATGCTGTTTATCGTCTGCCCATTGTTTTAGTAAGACCTACAGGTAGAATGATAAATCATTGATGAATAGTTGACAGATACATTCATTGGATGCAAAACTCATTTGTGCATGTGTGACAGAGAAAAAAGAGAGAGAGAGAGAAGAGAGAGAGAGAGAGAGAGCATATACCAATATACAAGCAGTTTTTGTTTTGTGTACACTTCCCTTGAAAAAGTGTCATCGTGGTAACACAAACATGTACACATTTATCCTTGGAAAAACAAAGCATGCTCCTTCTGGTGAGTTTTGACATTCCTCTTCAAGGTAATGGCCCTTATGAATATGCATAAGGGGCTCACCTTGAATTATAGGAATGTCTTTTAGCTTTAGTGAGCATGTCAGAAGAGAGAATGAAATGACTGTTGATGTTGATTTTTGTTTTTCTGGCATCGTGTGATTGAAGGGCAAACATACTCTTACCTCGATGATCGCAGCGTTACAATATCCCCGTCTGCTGCCTGACTTTCACACAATCTTTTTTCCTCAATTCATTAAAAAAGGGCACAAAAATAAACAAAAAGCATCAAGACACATGCAATGGTTAGAAGACACACTCACATTTGCATGTCTGTATAAATGTTTTTACCATAATAATACTAATAATAAAACAGGCATGGAATGTTCTGAGTCTGCTCTTATCGTACTCGTAAATTACTCTCTGAGAAATCAACTAGGTGCATTTTCTTTTCTTTTTTTTCTCAGGAATTAGTCCATGCCGTGTGCAAGTCTTTTTTTAAACCAATTGGGCAGCAAATGAGGTAGCTGGGGTTAATAGCCATCATTTTGTCACTGTTTATTTAGAAGCACAGCAAGCCCTTGATCAGAGCTCCTTGACAATGTTTGGGAACTGAAGTGTTCTCACAACTGACTACGCCTGCAGTTATTGGCTGCGATCTTGTAGATGTTTTTCCCTCCTATTGTTTTGGATGCGATTAATTCTGGTAACTGTTTTTAAAAAGAAGTCCCTTTTGTTCACCAAGGCTGCATTTATTTGATCAAAAATACTGTAAAAACAATTTATTCCTGTGATGACAAAGCTGAATTTTCAGCAGCCATTACTCCAGTCTTTAGTGTCACATGATCCTTCAGAAATCATTCTGATATGCTGATTTGGTGTTCAAGAACATTTCTTGGTCACACTTTATTTTAAGGTCCAATTCTTGCTATTAACAAACCATTAACTATAACTTTTGCCTCGATAAAACTCCTAGTTTGCTGTTTATTAATAGTTAGTAAGATAGGTTAATTGGTAGGATTAGGGATGTAGAATACGGTCACGCAGAATTTGTTCTTTATAAGTACTAATAAATAGCCAATATGTAAATAATAGACATGCTAATAAGCAATTAATAGTGAGAATTGTATCAATTCTGATATCAATGTTGAAAACAGTTTTGGTGGGAACTGTGATCCATTTTTTTAGTGCTGGGCAACGATTAATCACGATTAATCACATCCAAAATAAAATAAAATAAAACAATCAAAGTTTGTGTGTACATAATATTGGGTGTACCGGGTATATATACTTAATAAATATACACACATGCATGTATATATTTATGAAAAATATGTTATGTTTATGTATTAAATATATTTATATATGATATAAATTATATGATTATAAATATATACATGTAAATATTTTACAAATATATATTGCATGTGTGTGTCTTTATATATATGCAATAAATATACACAGTACACACGTATATAAACAAAACCTTTTATTTTTATTTAGGATTTTTTTGATGAATCTAAACGGCTTTCATATTGAAAACAGAAATCGTTTGTATACGTTATACATGTCTTTACCGGATTCAATCGATTGCATGTAACTTGCTGATAAGAATTCATTGCTTATTCCTCTTTCTGACACCAAACCTTTGACTGGTGCTATATGTAAAGCCCAATACCATATGTTGTACATATGTGGTTAGTGGCATGTCATCAAATAAATTAAATAATTTGTAGTGTCGATATTATTAATCGGTATTTATCTGTTTTTTCCCGCATTAAAGGGATAGTTCATCCAAAAATTAAGATGTGATGTTTATCTGCTTACCCGCAGTGCATCCGAGATGTAGGTGACTTTGTTTGTTCAGTAGAACACATATGATGATTTTTAACACAAACCGTTGCAGTCTATCAGTCGCATAATGCATGGCAATGGTAACAAAATCTATGAGAGTAAAAAAACATGCACGGACGAATCCTAATTAAACCCTGCGGCTCGTGACGATGCATTGATGTCCTAAGACACGAAATTATCGGTTTGTGCCAGAAACCGAACATTATTTTTATATCATATTTTACCTCTAATACCCCACTAGTCCACCGGTCTTTGTGCCAACGGCGCAACGGCTCCGGTGTTGCGGTGTGTACACGCTCTGGCGTAGTTTACGTTATGGGTGTATTGTGTCGCGGAGAGCAAAAACGGACAGACACAGTTATTACAGAAATAAAACAAAGTGTCCAAAAAAAGGGAATCACGTGTCCAAAAAACAGGGGATCGTGTGTCCTCGTTTGCCTGCGGCTTCGTTAAGGGAAGGGCAGTGGTCAGGAAGGATCCAGGTAAGGGGCGGAGTCCAGCGGACGCACGCGCTCCCCTCTCCGGTCCGGGACCAGACGGACCAGGATCCTTGCCCGACGGCCGTGTAACGGGTGCGGTTCTTGTCCGGCAGCTCACGACTCTGGCGGCACTGGAGTCCCTCTACGCACCCCTCCTGGACCCATGAGGACACCAGCGTACATGCAAGGGGAAGAGACCGGTCTCCCGAGGAGAGGCGCGCTCGGCATTTAAACAGCGGCGGTGATGAGGCTCCATTCGGTTCAGGTGTGCCGCATCACACATCGCCATCCCTTGCTATTTCAGCGCCCCTCCTCTCTCACGCACCCACTCATGTCGGGAGCCTGGCGAAGGGCAGCGAATAAGGGACGGGGTGATGCTGATAATTAAGGGGAGGCAGCCGACTCGTCTCACGTGTGTTGATACTCCAGCCTGAAAGCATTCACCTATAATTCAGCGCGAGCAGGCTCAGAAGTGTCCGATTTGAACAATCCGGATACGTCAGCAAGTAAGTACCATTTTGATTTAGTTTCCTTCCGTACCTCCAATGACGGTGCACTGGTAACACTGAGTGACCCCTTATACGCTCGCAAGCTCATTCCGGCGCTGCGTAAACTAACGCCCGAAGCGGTACACCCCTCCACCGAAGCCGTGCACGCGCTCAAAGCAGTTGGACATAGTGGTGAATTAGAGGTAAAATATGATATAAATACTGTTCGGTTTCTGGCACAAACCGATCGTTTCGTGTGTTAGGACATCAATGTGTCGTCACGAGCCGCAGGGTTTAATTTGGATTTGTCTGTGCATGTTTTTTTACTCTCATAGATTTTGTTATCATTGCCATGCTTTATATGACTGATAGACTGCAACGGTTTGTGTTAAAAATATTTGTTTGTGTTCTACTGAAGAAACAAAGTCACCTACATCTTGGATGCCCTGGGGGTAAGCAGATAAACATCACATTTTCCTTTTTGTGTGAACTATCCTTTTAACATGATTTACCTGTATGTATATGTAGAATTATTGTGTTAATAAATAAATAATTACTATAATAATGCATGCAATACCTTGATTGGATAAAAGTGTCAGCAGATGTGTAAATGTAAATTACATTTCCTGTCACAGAGATTTAAATGCACTACTAGAGGCACCAAACAGTATTGCAGTCTTAGTTTGATCAGCCTGACAAAACATTTACATTTATTTGACAGAGAATTTAATCCAAAGCGACTTCATTTTTATCACTAATTGTCTTCCCTGAGAATCAAACCCACATCCTTGGCATTCTCTCCCAATTCATGAAATATAACGAATGCCGTGAGGTTGGAGCAGTTTGTTCAAAGAGTGGCAGATGGGGGAGGGTTTGAAACTTGTTTGACAACAGACGTTATTTTTGTAATTCTGTTTGGTGCCGCTAGTGGTGCAGAACACCCTTTCTTTACAGCATCTAACAATTTAATTAATTCCCCAACGTTAAGCACTTGGTCCTTGTCGAAGGATCCTCCGTTCTGTCAGAAGCGTTAGGATGATAAGGGAAAAGTAACGAAGGGTTCCAAGAAGGGGCAGCCCTAAGGGAGAGGATGTCTGACCAGACAGTATGAACTGAGAGTGGAGATGCTTTCCGGCTTCTCCTCGTTTGGGTTTTACGTCTTTGTGGGAAATTCATTAGAGCATGCAGGTCACACTCCTCAAGTGCATTGACCATATCAGCTTATACGCAAATGCAAATCCCAAAATCTGGCCGAGAAGGGAAGGATTAGTGGTTGTCTATTACCTCCCAAAGAGATAACTGACATCTCTCTCCCCCCCACATGGAGAAGAGCTTGCCTACCAGCAACCTGAGTTTGCCACACACTTTTCACAATAATATATAGGATCAATGACTTTTCAATAGCCTCTGGTTTCTATGACATGGTTCCCTATGGCCTGAAGATAACGCATGACGTGTGCTGTGTGAAGGATGGATTGCTCTCTCCCTCTCTCTGTCCTCGCTGAGGAATATCTGTGTCAGAACCACCAGTCGGATGAAAAAAGTTGAATGCCTTTTCCAACACCTCCTCTATTTCGGACTTATGGTGAGGGCAAGTCAAAGGGGGTATTATTTTCATAAGTACCCCCGAGTACCTT
The DNA here is from genome assembly GCA_018155175.1 of Sinocyclocheilus anophthalmus. Classification (NCBI taxonomy): domain Eukaryota; kingdom Metazoa; phylum Chordata; class Actinopteri; order Cypriniformes; family Cyprinidae; genus Sinocyclocheilus; species Sinocyclocheilus anophthalmus. The sequence continues at coordinate 353,764 of JADLZN010008305.1, read as the reverse complement.
TCAGTCTTTCATAGCATGGCAAACTGAACACCATCGATGAGAGCAGGCTTCTTGTTAGCCTGGGCCTCAGGTCAGAACTAGATGATGGACAATGCTGAACCACTACTTGAATTGTCTCATGGCAGTTGCAGTTTAGCTATTCTCAGGACGTTTGGAACATTTTCAATCTCTGTGGGCGACTTCTGCTAATTTTCTGTAATATTGTAGTTAATAGCAACTCTAAATTAAAGTTCTGTTGTCAACTGATTAGGGTGATGTGTTCATTTAAGGTTTCAAGGTTTTAGGTATGAATGTTTATTTCCCGTGGACCAAGCTACCACCCACAGAAGGAACGTTAAATGTGTTGTGTATTCCTAACGAAAATTATTTTTTGTCTTGCTATACTATTTTCTGTCATAAAATGGTGTTAATATCCAAGCTGAGTATTTTTTTGTATATCGTTTGAATTATATATGGTTTGTCCTTTGAAATATATAATAATGATAATATATAATATTGATGAATAATTGCCATACTATAATTAATGTTTATCATTGTTATTCTTCAGTAATTGTTGAATTAAAATCTTTATTAATATAAATATATTATTATCATATTTTATATTTAATAAAATAGGAATGCAAAACTTATGACTATTATAATATGTCCGTTTTTTAGGTTTAATTATATTTGCATTATCTTTATTTAATATAATACTTTCACTTACTATGTAATATTTATTGACTATAATTATATCTATTATGTTTAATCAATATTATTTGTTTAATATCGACTTTATAATAGTTTATAATAATTATTAACTATTACCATAATATAACTCTCCCTTTTCTCTCCACTAATATTTAATTTGTATACCTAATTTAATTCGTTTATGATATAACAGACATTATTGACTAGTAACATTTTTTAGATTTGAATATATCTTTGTATTATATTCGTTTATACTGTTATAATGGTATTTAAATAGATTAATACCATGCTTGACAGTAGTAGTTATTATATTCTAATATTAATCATTATAATTTCATAACTAGTCTCTAATAATAATTTATTCTCAATCATTCTTCAATTTGCTTCTGAGACTCATATTTTAATTGTTTAATAAATAAATTATTTTAATTCATTATATAAATACATCATTGCTATCATTATAAGTATTATAGTCTATTAATATTGCACATGTAAACTGTAAACATCCTGACTTAAATTGGCTTATTACAATTATTTTACAACATAAACTGTTTGCATTTTCGCTTCTGTTTTATTATAAATGTACTAGTCACCAGATCAGACCCCATGCAGTAGCAGCTGACCCCTCTTTTTAAACCGCACGGTATATTTAAGGACAAAATTGGCCACCAGCGAAGGTCGGAGCGCACATTCAACTATCATTCCCTTAAAAAGTGTGGTTGGAAATGTTCTTTTCATAGTACAATAAAAAAGTCTGTGTGTATTCTAAACCCCACGGGACTGCCCGTGTAAATGACTGTCCCTTGCCGAAAATATAGAGCATCTATCTGTCTTGTATGAGAGATGACAAGTCACCCTTTTATCCACTTAATCAATGGGCTTGACCTTTGTAGCTTGCACCATGCTGAGTGATTAAAACCGAGCCTCAATGTGAATGTGGCACAGGAGCGGAAACCCGCTGGACAAGATGGAACGCCTTCTGTTGCGGTTAGTGACTATTGTCATTGAAAATGCATCAACAACATAAACTTCAGTGAACTCTGCCAACCGATTACCTTTTGCTCATCATTTGTATCATCATATCGTGTGAGATTTTTCACCACACATGAAGAGGTCAATTACATACAGAGATAGAAGCAAAAACTTTGTTTTTCTAAGGGCCAGAGAAAATGGAGGTAGAGAATGATTTAATAAAGCTATATTTTGACTTCACCCCTTTAAGTTTAATATGGTTTATTTTGTTTTTAAAATCTGGCTATAAAGGAAAGGAAGCAGAAAAAGAGAAGTGAGCAGGGAGATTAAAGCTGCAGTCTGATATGTCTACTCAAGCCGGAATTCACTCATCACTCCTGCTAAACCTTAAGATAATCCTGAAGTGGCTTTTCCTGGCCTACGTCCAAAATGCTCTTAACAAATATGTCATAGGTGGATGAATGCTTGGGTAGGGGTGTCCTGAGGGTGACAGATTTATAATGGCCATGTTAAAAACCTCAATGTAAATCAATGCAAATGCTTTCAAGCAGCAAGTTTGACATTTATGCAAAACAAAACCAAGCGTGATATGAAGGAAAGGACAAGCTGGGAATGACTGAAGTTTGTGAGAGGATTTCGTATTGGTGAAAAAAAACCCTACTTGAGCTATTTCATGAAACATTTTAATACAGCTCTTTTAACACAGCCTGTATGGAGGAGGTAAATACGAAGAAGTTTACAGAACACAAAAACACACAAATTTCGAGGCAAAGAGCCTGAAAGGAAACTTTGAAAAGAGTGTTATCATGAACACAAAAGCACTGTCTGATAACACCCTCATAGGATGTTGTGTGTCAAAGGGTCACTTTAAACTTGTCTGTTGCCAAATCTGGGTCAAACACTCGAGGTACGGTTTCAGTGCAAATGGCTCTTCCAGTGTGGATTGTCGAGGATTTTACTTCATCCTGTGCTGTAAAATATCTAGTTTCTCATGTGAATGGGCATGTAGGGCTAAACACCAGATTGTGTGTTCTTGCTGTGCTACCTTGAGGCCCATATATATGTTTCACATTCTACGAAGAATGACAGCGGGCGAAGAACTGCTACAGCTGAAATGATTCTTTATAGCTCAGGTGTGGTAGTTTTGGTGTTCATATGAACATTTTAAAACCTGTTGAATGGAAACATATACTGTTTTATGATGTCCTTGTTTCAGATATGTCCAAATATTAGTGTACGATAAAGTATGACCCTTCATTATGTCCCTAGAACGTGATTATTTAACTGACCCCACACTGAACGAGGCAGAATAAAGTGTTCTTTTCTTTTTCGCATGCAGATATCGAAGTACCCTAGAATTATGCAAATGTGTGAGAATGTCATGTGACTCAACCCACTCAGCACAAAGAGAGCCCCTAATTACATTAGTTTAAATGAAGGCTGCCGACCGCTTGAGGTGCGCTGCGGTGTCAGAGAGCCACAGACAATGTGTGTTAATGTCGTGACACTGTGTCTCGACAGGTTAACGGCACCCATCTGTGGCCGGTGCAGACACATCTAATTTGTCGGCCGAGTCGAAATTTTTTAGTCGCTTTACACCCATTTAGCGGCAGTTGCTGTCAGCCCTCTAGAGAGGAAATTCAGAACTTTTCACAGGCTTGTGGTCCTGAAGTGCAGCTTAAAAGCCTGTAATTAAGGACTGCTGTGTGCAAATGACAAACCCCAGTTATGACATGCAGGCAGAACAAGAAAGGGACTTTATGACACTCGGGAGACAGGTACTGGTCGAGGTTTTGCAGGGTTGGCCTTAAATGAGTGGCGTTATTATCTCCGGTGATTCCCCAGGAAAGTACAAACACCGTCTTCCAGGCCTGTATGGGTATAATTTGAAGATACAATGTCTTGTGTACCAGAAATCTGCTTTTCAGGAAACGTTGATGATTGTCAGTTAAAGGCTAATATGAAGTTTAATGAACTCCGAAGAGAATTTTAGATGAGGGAACTTCTGTTTTGGATCATATTTGCATCGAATTACGCATAATGTGTTTGCAACTGTTCCTTGGAATATGGTTTGTCAAATCCGTCTAGGTTGAAATATATTGTGTTGGTTTTCCATGATCCTTTTTACATAAACAGCCGCTGTGGAGCACTGAGGTTTGGTTACACCACACAAGTATTGGGAGGTAACTAGCTAAAAGTTTTTTTAGTAGTTTGACAATATTTATTTAGTTTATTTATATTTTACAGAAATGAGCTAATTGTTCCTAAATCACAACATGACTTTATGTCAGTTTGTTATTGTTTTTCTGTAGTATCATTAGGGAATGATAATTAATTTTTTTAAAGAATATGCAAGTATGCATTAAACTGATCAAAAGTGACAGTTAAGTCTTCGATACAAAACACTAATAAATGTTGTTGTTTCTATTCATACGTCCTGGAAAAAGATGCATCAGTTTCCATAAAAATGTTAGGCAGAATTTAAACATTAATAATAAGAAGAAATGTTCTTCCGCTGTAGCACTTTCGGGGGGGAATGCAGCTATTAGAATGATTTCTGAAAGCTCGTGTGACATGGAATACTGGAGGCAATGGCTGCGGAATATTCAGTTTCGTGATCACAGGAATACATTAAATTTGAAAATATATTACAATAGAAAACAGTTACTTTAAATTGTAAAACATATTTCACAATATTACTGTTTTTTTTGTGTGTAATTTTTGATAAATGCAGTCTTGGTGAGCATAAGAGACTTCTTTCAAAAACATAAAAAATTGTACACATCCCAAACTTTTAAAAGGTATATTTGCAAAATCATTTTCATAATGATTCATTCGTGCTCAGAAAAGTCCCTGTGGCAAATGAGAGGAGTTTACAGGACAGTTCATTTGGTGCCACTTGGGGAAGCAGAAATTACACCATTTTCCTCTGAAAGTACACCATTTACCTCTTTATTATTATTATGAATGTGTATTAATGAATTATGAATATGAATGAGTGTTTGTTGCTTGGCAAGATGCTGTTTTAGCATAGCTTCTCCAACACTGCATCACACCAGAACTCTCAGATCTTTGAAGCCTCCTAGATATTTAAATACCCCAGGCTAATTATTGTGATATGACCCTTTAAAGTTAGCCTTTTTATTCCATTAATAATAAAACAGACAACATAGTAGGACAAACAGTCTGCAGCTCTCCTCACACCTCATAGCTTACACCTGTGACCACAAGAAGAAACTTGTTTGCAGAACATTTCTCCTGGCCAAGTGCCAAGGACTCAAGGGGAGAGAAGATTGTAGCTTGAGTAAAGACGTAGAGGAGAAAAAAAAATCTGTAAGACACTAGGGCTAATCCACTTATTAAAAGCATCAACTGCTAGCATGCAACCCGGAGTCTGATATTAATACCTAATCAGGAGTTAATTAAAGGAGAGTTAGTTAATGAATAATCATCTGAGATCAGACTGTGATGTGGTGGAGAATAAGGGCATTCTTAGGGGAGTTTGACAGATCTTGTGCCTCTGCTGTGTCCACGGTTGAAGGTCGTCCTGAGAGCGAGAGATGCAGATGGAGCCGCTTGCAGAGATGAAGTGATTCTAGAGTAGCTAGAGAAGTTTAAATGCTTGGGAATGTGTTCAGTATCTCCATGTGAAAATGACTTGTGACTTGTGAAACCTGGCAAACAAGTCTCTGCAATTTGAAAAGTGAACCTTGCTTTAAGGCAAACGCAAATTTGAACACAAATGTTTGTTAACTGTGAAGGGGATTATCGGTTCAGATAATCAGAGGAGAGTATGAGTTAAGGTGAAGGCTTATAAAACAGCATGAATTTGTTTCCAATTTTGTCACTGAATACACAATTCAAGAGCTGTTAATAAAGTATTTTCCATTTTTTTGTAGGCAGCAGACTTCAAGATTTGTCCTAAAAACTGGAAATATTTTGTTGTAAACATATTTATTTATTTGCATTCATTCATTCCAGCTTTTAGGACAAGCTTTTATTCTGGTAGATTATATACATGGTGTTAAAATGTTTTGGAATGATTGTTTGGAATGACTGCTACTGCAGAGTCTGAATTTACAATAATATGTAATCCAATCTCTGTGGAGTGTTTCCAGTAAAGTTTAAGCATGTGTGAGACTTCCCTCCTTCTCGCTGGTGGAGCTGAGAAGGATGGCTAACAGCCGGCCCTTTCCTCCCCCTTGTGGTCTAACACTCTTTCATGACAGCTCGTGTGTCCAGTCCCTATCCAAGGTTCTAATATGAATGTAAGGCAGTGAAAACTGGTGATAGTGTGCTTCTGCTGATTAACAATATTCTAAAATGGATGCATTAATGCACATTTTTGTAGCATGATTTAAATTGTTCATAATGTGAACTCATAAATGAGGGTGATACTGTAAATGCAATAACATACAAAAGGTAACAAGTATAATAAAAGTGAAGAATAAAATGAAGACTTAGAAGGCCACATTTTTTATATGGGGCTAGTTGTCACACTTTTTACTCAAGTGACGTTTTCTCTAGGAAAGTGTGTTTATTTTTGACCAGTTTCTGCATATAGGCACAAACTTAAAATCCATAGCTACAAAGGCTTAGCATTTCCACTGTTATTGCCCAGGAATAAAAGGAGCAGTTTTTTTTAAAACACATGTTGATCAAATAGTGGGGCATGTTGTCACAATAGAAAACTGCCATTAAACTGTTCATTATAGACTTTTCAGCTACCCAGTTTTGGAACTTAATTAAAGCAATTCATGAAAAGAACAAAATATTGTAGCTAATAAATTGTATAAATGTATATTGTTTTAACTTGCTCTGAAATCTACCTTTATTCCATATGTTGGTGACCCTCCTGTATACATACTGTTTTAAAAATGTTATATTCGAATGTTAATTTGGTAAAAATTTTATATTTGAATGTTAATTTAAATTGTAGCCTGTACAAAAAATAATAATTTAGAGGTTTTAAACTTTGTGTTTACAAGCAACATACAAAACTAGAGGAAACATACATTTTTATATTAGGACTTAAAGGGATAATTCAGTCCAAAAGGAAAGTTCTGTCATGATTTAGTGAACCTCATGTCGTTCCAAAATGATATGACTTTTTTTTCTTATCTGGATCATAAAAGAGGATATTTTGTTATTAGGATGTATTTTAAGTGTCTCATTTTTTGTTCATACAGTAGAAGTCGCTGATGACCAAAACTGTTTGGTTACCAACATTCTTCAAAAATATATTCTATTGTGATATTTAAATATCACAATAGAAATATATTTTGTTGTGTGATATGGGTGAAATAGCCCTTTAAAACCTTATAGTTACAGACTTGTGTGACAACTAGCCCCAGTCATTCTATATATTACATATACATTAAAAAAGGACAAGGATGAACAGAGAGCGAGAGAGAGAGAGAGAGATTGGGCTACATTTCAGGCAAGAGGCTAGATGCACGGGTCTGCAAACCTCAGCCGTGGAGAAATGAGTGGGTTTAAGCTGGAAAGTAAACAGATGTAAATTCTTAGATGGCAGCAGATGGCAGCCATCCAAAGGGGCATTTACCCTCCCTTCAGCAGCCCCTTTTGCCTTTTTCCCTTCTAAAGGTTGAGATTATTTTGCCAGTTATGCCTCACCCACATTTCCTCAAACTCCCTTGCATTTTATAAATTTTTCCTAATTTGATATTGTCTTATTAACGTATAAGGCATTAACTCTTAAGCGTATCGATTAGCACCGCCCATAGAGCTTTCTGGTCAAATGTGGGAATGATGAAAAACAAACTGAAATTATTCAAATGATTACGAAAATCCATTTCCTGACACATTAGTGGGAAAATATAGAGCATACTTCACTCTTCCAAGGTTATCCGTTTTCTGGTGAAAAGGGATAGGAGATTAATCTTCTCAGCATTTCATCAGCAGCAGATATCAGCGATTTGCAGTCATTAAGCAGTGGACATGGATTAGCAGCACTGTGCCGCTGTAGAGACCGGCTGGAGAAGACAAGAGGAACAGCACTGGGACTTACTACAAGGCTAATTAGATCTGTCTATCTCCACACATCCATCTTCTCCTGCTGAAATCACACTGGCCTAATACTAAATAAATTGCTCTTTATTATTCTATCATTCAGGTTATTGCATGTGATATAATGATCCACTCTTGGCCAGTGTTAATTGATTTTTGCTTTTTATCTTTGTTCATTTGTTTTTTCTTTTTGCTTTGAGAGCAGATTTGGCGTAGTGTTTTACAGAAGAAAAAAATACAATCTATCTATGTCTGTCTGTCTGTCATTCTATCTATCTATCTATCTATCTATCTATCTATCTATCTATCTATCTATCTATCTATCTATCTATCTATCTATCTATCTATCTGTCTGTCTGTCTGTCTGTCTGCCTGTAGTCTCCATTGCTTCTCGTGTATCTCCTACTGTCTGGCGTCAAGAATCGAAACTTTACAGAGATCTTTCTTTTTCCCATGGACATTGATAAGGTATGCGGTTTGTCTATTAACAGAAGCAACTTCAGTCTTGTTAACTAGCATACGTGGAAGTGAAGCTCTTCAGGAAAAGTGAAGATGTGTGATTGGATTCAGAGAGGAGCCGGGTAACATGTTTTTGAAGCTTTTCAGATACCATATGTGTGTGAGTGTGCAGAGCCAGAGAGGAATAGAGTCACTCATCCACACAGATGTCTGGAATCTCCAGATGTCGAATGACACTCAAATGCTGTAATCACACATTGCTGTGCTTGAACCCCTCAATACTGAAAATAAGACCTGTCAGAAAACAGAGCGTGTACAATAAAAGACAAAATGACTGAAACACGGTAACTGGCTTCTCGCTGTTAGCAAACACAAATTGTGTAGTTTACGCCACAGAATTTGGCTTTAATGGTGCATAGCCTGAAACCTAAAATTCCCTTAATTTAGAAAATGGAAATGTACACTTCTAAACATGGAGTGTACTAATATAATGCAGTTAAAGGGTTAATTCACCCCAAAATGACAATTCTTTCATTTGTTTATGAGGGTGAGTAAATGTTGACAGAATTGTCATTTTTGGGTGAACTATCCCTTTAAGAATGTAACATAAGAATTTAAAATGCAGAGCATATTTCGTTCCTTCCTATTTTTCCATCCATACTTGCATTCATTTATACTGACTATTCCACCAATTGTGTTAAATGTGCCAGTTGTCAATTTTAGTAGATAATTATTTAAACATGACAGTGCAAATGTTTCAGAAAGTTCCATTTTTCCTAATAGCGACTCGCATATAGCAGACAGAATAATTCCGAACCCTCCCATCTCCAAATAAAAGAGAAGGGACATAAATAATTCATTTTACTGAATGGCAGGTTAAGTGAGGCTGCGATAGTGTCCTGACAGTAATGATAACTTTAATTTCCTTTTTCTGATGCTGATATTTGTGTCAAGAAATTAAATTCCATAAGCTCCCAGGGCCTGGAAATCATTAGAGCATTTAAGCCAGAGACATTCCGTGCTTTAAATATGTGGATGAATTCCCAAAGACAGAGGGGATCCAATACCTGAATAATACAGAGAAAATCGATAAGCACTTATTTAATATTTGACCAGTTCAGTGTGGGGCTACATTTATTTATTATGTAATAAATTCATCAATATGATAGCAGTGTTTAAATGAATAGAGTGGATAGTTGTCACCTGATCTCCCAGTGCTTTTCCATGACAGGAAATCACTTTAATCAAGAGGTTTGTTTTTGGACTGTGAGTTCCCTCAGGAATTTCTAAAGATTGAAAAGCTAGTTTTAATTGTAAAACTATTGCACAATATTGCTGATGTATTGTATTTTTTTTGTACAGAAATCCATAACCAGCATTGTGAAAACCCATTTGAAATTCGAGAGACGAATCACCCTTCCAGGTTGGCCTACAAATTGACGTCACGACTGAACAGATCTGCGAAGCTGGTGAGCATTTGTAGTCTTTCTACACCATTAATTAATCAATGAACAAATCAGATACTTGCCTATTCTCCTTTCCTCTGAGCTTGTGACTTCTTTCATGCTATAACATGAGTGTCAGCACATGAAGGATTTTGTGCGAGTTGGCCTAAACGAAAGATCTGCAGGCCTCAAATAAATGAGTGGAAAGACTGCGGCTCTGAAATATGGAATCAGGGATGGCTTTCAAACAATAAAGAGAATAAATAAAGGGACCTTTCACCCAAAGGAAAATGTCCCGCTTAATATTCATTAACACGGAGCAATAGGGAGTCAGCAAGAAATGTTCTCTGACATTGATACAGCCGTGAAATGTTCAAGAGATGATGTTCTCCAGTCTCAGGGGGCATGTGAGAGACAGTTTGTCTTTTGTATCTGAAGTTTTATGAAGAATGTTCCTCCTTCCTCTTGATCATTGGAAAGGCCATGGGAAAGACCTGCCCGTGATTTGCCCTCTGCCATTAGACGTGTTCAGTGCCATGCTTCTCAACTGACGAGAACCGTTGCTTTATATATAATCTGTGGTTTGAACGATATTGTGCGTATTCAGATCTCAGTGCATCACACAGTATCACCGCCACATTATTCATGCAAATTAAAATGAGTCTCATGAGATGTCCATTTTTCTATTCTAAAGGCCAATTAAGCGAGACACTGTTCCTCGGTCTTTTCTGGTGTTAAAGACCGTTCTTCTCAGCAGAAAGAAGGATTTTATTGAAGTTAGCCGGTATTGCTAGCTCTGTCGTGTGAACAAGGTGAACATCTTGTCATATTTAGACAGACTGATAGGCCTTTTGGCACTGTTTTTATCAGTGGAGAAAAAACATACAAAGTAACTGGTCGATTTTTCTCTGAAACGTGATATTAACCCTCTGGGGTCGACAAACGTGCCGGCACGTTTTGTGGCATTTTTTTCACAGATAAACCCTAAAGGAACATAAATTACTCAGTCATTTTTGATCGTACAGATAAGAGCAATACATCAATCGAATCTGTAAATGATCTACTTTTATTTGTATGCACTCATAATAACAACAAATCTTTGTTTTTTTTGTAGAATAAAGAAAACAAACAGGGTGCTCTGTCTGCCGCCTCGGTCTCCGTGATCTTCATTTTGAAACGCATCACTAAAATGAACTGAAACTGAAATATTGCAGTTTTTCAGTATTACAGCACTATTGCTTAATGTCTGCCATGGTCACAAAAAGCAGACACTATGTCAGTGGTATGTATTAATCACTTATATTTTCCATCGGATAACCTTTTAAAAATCGTCAAATAGGCTTTGATTTTATTTGATTAATTTCATTGTGAATGTAGGAGTATTTCATTATTAATTAAACAGAGGAAATGACTGTTGAACATCAGGAAACTCACCACGTCACCTCCTCTGACCATGATGCTCTTGATGGCTGGATGTGCCTTTGGCCACAAAACCACAAATGATAAGCTTGCAGAGAGTACTGCATTATTGCCTCCTGTTATAGACCACCGGTGAGCACATTATGCAAAGCACAGATACCACGTTCTTGAGCGATTAACTGCAACTCAGCAACCCTTTCAGCAAGTTCCAAAACACAAGGGAAGAGGAACACAGAGGCAGTTTATTTGGTGGTTTTTGTTGTGCTTCTTGTCTTTAAAAGGCTTTCCTGCTAATTCTGATAATGGCTCTTAAATAGGCCCCTCGATCAGCCCCACACCAGGAACTGAGCACAACCTTTCTTTGTGGTTGTTTGTGACGAGCTGCATTTCATTCCAGTTTATTTAGCATTTTTATTATCTAACTGACACTTGCAGATAAAGCATTTGTTGTGCGTTTTGCCGTGATCATCAGATGCATTGAAAACCTGACAAACCTAAAGGTTGCTCACCTTTTAACAAAGCTACACCTGCTTAAAACCACCAAGAGGACGTTAAACACCAGTACTGCTTGTGTGATATTGATCACGCTGAGTAAAACTCTGACAGACCTGGCCACAAAGATAAGAGTGGGAGGTGGAACAAAAACAACTGTTATGTCAGAGATCCATACGTTATGGCAGTAAGGGACTGGCAGTTGACCAAAATGAGTGGCAATATTTTTTTGAAAAAAGGATTTTATTGATGCCCCATTTAGCTGTCATAAAAGACAATGTTTCGAATAAAGCAGCCCATTCTTAACTGTGTCTGGCCAGTGCCGTTTAATGGGAGCAAAGGGCACCGATCTTAAAAATGAATATCTTGCTTGAGGTCATAGATGAGTCAGGCTTTCCTGGTTTCCTCCGTGGTCTCCCCCCTTTGATATCTGAATGAACTTGACAGAGTCGTCTGTGTCCGTTTTAGACATCATCCCAATAAAAACCCTGCAGGGTTAAGGGATGCCCCGGAGAACAGCTGGAGGAATTTTCCGTAGGCGGCCCGGGTCCTGTTCTTTCCCTCCAAGAAAATAACTTCATCTTCCACTTTATTTTAAAAGCCAGCAGTTACATGTAGTGGTTAGCAACGGTCTTGAATCAAAGGGGTGGTCCATTAACACTGATATATATGAATGTGTGTGTGTGAGAAAGATTTTATAAGATTTTATGCTCATTAAAAACAGGCGTTCTGGTGTTTTGAGATCAAACATATTAAATGTTTTTTTACATAGTCTTAAATTAAAAATACAGATTTCCTATTTCACCCTAATACATTCACAAATATCATTTTATTGGTCCCCTTTGGGGATGGGCCAAAAGCCTGCTTGTTTTTTTTTTCAAATCAGAAGCCATACTAGACTATCATGTCGCCAAGATCCGGTTCCGGTTCAGGAATTCAATTCTCATACTGCTAATTTGTCCCCTAATATGCTGATTTATTCTCACAGGGTCATCGGACAGCATGTTGTGCTCTTTGTCGCTTTATTTAGTATGATATGTATGGCAGAAGGTGCTTGCTGGGGTATAAAAACACAGCGAACGCCACCGCGATGTTTCCATGTAATCTCCCCCCCTGATTACGTACTCAGATTCCCCAAAATTAGTACGTGTAATGTGAATTATATGCCTTTCAATTCTTTACATTTTTAATAGTAAAATTATAAATAAAATTTGAGTTAGCCTACCGGATTTTCATACTCTTCTTTTTACATTCATTGGGTCACATTTCAATACATACAGGTCACCGGTAATATTTTCATATTTTTTTTTTGTTTTTCAATTTATTTTTTTGATTGTGTCACATTTTAAATATATATTTTAAATTTTTACATTTTATGATTTCGACGGTACATTATTAATTAGCATTCCTCATTAAAACCCCCCGAAGCAACAAACCGCCCCCCCTACCACGCGGTCTCATTAAACGTCCACCGCACCAAACTGCACAAACGAAAAACAAAAAACCAACGGAACGCTCCCGACACAACTCAAATCACGACAACCCCTGCAGTTCCCCTTGGGGCTATGCCTCTTAGCCCAGTTTGTCAAAACTTTTTGAACGTATATAATTTTTTAATTTACTCACTCCCTATTGTTACTACACAACTATAAATTGTCTTTCTTTCTTTTTTTCCTCTATCTTTTTGTCATTTATATTCCATATGGTACAGAAAATTGTCCTGTGTAAACATCAAATGTGATAACCTAGTTATTGGGGGGTCATGTCAAAAGTATCCTAAACGTAGTCTGATTATATATTTAAAACCACCCACTCCAACAAACCTGGAAGAGTGTATGAAAAGGATGACGTTTACAACTACAATGTTTTTTTTTTATGTATAGGAATCCAATGAATTTGGGCAGAGTAATCTACTACTATCTATCACCTACACCCAGTACAACAAAAACGGTACGAAAAAAAAAAACGAAAAAGCAAGTATTTTTTAAATAGTAACAAGGTGGGGTCAGGTAGGTTTTTGTTTTTTGTGTTTTTTTTTTTTTTTTTTATTTTTTAAAACCACCTGGACTTTTTAAACAACAACTTTGCTATTTGTTTTTATTGACAACATAGAACTCACATATTTTTGCTGTCAATAGTGTCCCCAATTCATTAAAATATCGTCGGTCTGTTTGATTACAGTGTCTTGAACTAACCTGGGGCTTGATGGGGGGGGGTATGGGGACATCAGCTTTGCCATATCCACCACTGAAAGTTACCCTCGCTAATATAATGTATAACTTTGTTCATTGTGCTGTCAAAAGGAAGCTGCTTTGCAATGAGTTGTCTCCGGTGAAAAGTGCTATAAGCAATAAACTTGAAACTGAATTGGAATTGAACTTTTAGTTTTTTTCGAATTTTTTTTTTTTTTTTTTTTTTTTTTTTTTTGGCTGTTTTTTTAAACTTTTTATTCATCAAAACCTGAACAGTACTCTGGTTAGTGGCTTTTTTTTGTTATTGTAATACTATATGTACATATTGAACACAATTACTGTGTTTTTAATAGTATGTTTGAATTCAAAGATGCTCGGCAAAATTTTTTCTCACTGGGTCACCACTCTTATCCCCCCCTCATTCCCTCCCTTCTCCGGCTGGCTTTCTCTCCGTCTCACTTTCGTATAATTTGTTTTTATTATTGTTTAAATAAATATATTAAATATGTCTAAAAAATCTCTGCTCAATAGTCAAACTGTGTTTGGTTTCCTCTCACCTCTGGTATCAGGACTGCAGCAAAACCACTGCTGGATCCCCTCAGAAAAATAGGTGCATGAGGCCCGTGTAGATCCATAATGTGTTGTGCAATCACTCTTTCAACCATAGAGGTATTTTTGCATGGATGAATGTGGTCAATGACATATATTCTGGTGATTTAAATAATTTGGGAAGTGCTTTCTTGTGCTCTAAATGGCAGAACTCATATAGCTGTATATCATTTTGTGGTTTCAATGTAGCTGGAGCTGTCCAGGGAATGCAGAGCTATTAATGTTAAAAATTCCAGACACTTACACAAGATGTGTCTCTTTTCAATTATTCAGATTTTGGCCCATGAAGGAAAGAAGCTGCATCCATTTACAGATGTGTATCATTTATAGGTCGCTGTTCTCAAGTGGCCAATCTTGTGCTTAAAAATGCTCTCACCTTGCTTTAGCCACCGAAAGCTGTTCCAAGGTTCACAGCTCTCAGCACCTGTGCAACCGGGGCAGTAAAGAACGGGCGGGGTCCCGCAAATGCAACTGCAAAACAACGTTTCCCCCTGTACGTGCCATTGAACTTGTAAATCTTCAAAAAAATGTTCATCAGCACATGCTTATTCCAACACAAAGGCCTCCAAATATGGCATAATAGACATCGGAATAATGCATATTCAGGTCATGTAGTGGTCAGACGTTTTATAAAACAGCTTTCCCCCATCGCCTTTTCCTCACCGTTGGGTTCTTTGACCGAGATAATGAATTTTTAATTGTTAACATCTGGTGGAGTAGAGTCAAGAAACATGTCTGTATTCTATGAAATTAATTAATGAATTGCTGTTGCTCCATAGACCAAAAAACAAAAAGCCCAAAGGCCAACCGAACCATAAAATAAATACAATAATATCCATCGTATCTAGGGGCTGACCTATTTGTAGCTTGTCTTAAGCTGTACAATGAGGTCTCTTTGTGATCCAGGCTCGCTGTTGCCAGGACTAGGCCAGAGTATAATTAGTTGTGGTAGTCTTGAGTGACAGTGATAGATGCCCCACCTTCTGCTTATAGCACCCCCCATGTCATACCTTCAAAAAAAGACAACATTAAGAGATCGTTAGCGTAGAATTTGTATTTTTTTTTGGTGTGTATTTATTTAGATTTTTTAAAAAGTTGATTTAGAGTAAAACTTCAATGAAGTATTCATTTAGTGTTAATTAAGTATTGTGGGGGAAAAGTGTTTGTCTAAAATGTTGTAAGGAATGACAAGTAACACATTGATTAAATGTGAAGACTTGTATGTAGAATGACTGAAAACATTTGTTTTGTTTATATATATATAGATATCTAATATATAAGAAATATATATATATATATATATGATTCTATAAATATTATATTATATATATATATATATATTATATATATTTATTTTTATTTCTATTTTCCCCTCCTTTTTTTCTTTTTACGTGTGTGTTTGAAGCTGACTAAATAAATAAATACATTTATGAAATTCATCCAAAGCGATTTACAGTGCATTCAGGCTATACATTTTTTACCAGTATGTGTGTTCCCTGGGAATTGAACCCACAGCCTTTGCACTGCTAACACAATGCTCAACCACTGAGCCACAGGAACACAGTCTATTAGACTTCACAAATGTTTAGTGTTTAATGTTGTAAATGTAATGATGCAATTTTTGTTTTGTTTTATTTCATTATTTTTTGGTCACATTTTATGTTGCATTAAGGGCGTCAAGACCAAGTGGAGCTCCCTAAAAGCAGGTGCATGTCAACCCTTTTAAAAATGGACAGCAACATCAAAGATAAAGCATTTTGATTTAACATTATACAACAGACTTCTTGAAACACTCTCAGTTTTTCCGATAAAGGTAAGAGCTAATTCTCATTTAGTGGTTCCAGACTCTGTGCTAATGCACAGTGGGCTTTTGGGGCCACTGGATATACATACATCGAATATACCACGTTCTGAAACGTAGACAGAAGCGTCTTTTTTCATTTTGATAGAGACTCATCAAATGTGCCCTGCATAAAACACAAGCATCCCATTTTGCATCTTGGAAGCATATGTCTCAATCGTTCAGCCATAACAAACACGATTATGTTAGTGAAAGTGATCTGTCTGCTTGTCTTCGATTCGTCCTCCACAGACAAATGTGTGACCTCTAAGGGGATGCAAATGGCTGTCGGAGAGGAGGCGTCGGTGTGGAAGACAGGTCATCTCTCTCGCTCGCACACTTCTCCCAGGATGCATTGTGCACCATAACCTCCTTGACTGCTCCGCTGCGGTGTGCTATACGTTAGAGGCCACCTACATCCCTGCATGTGCTTAAGACAGAGACTAAAAATCACATGCGAGGAAAAAAAGATGCCCTAATGACCTGCTACCAGCCCTTTTTTTCATCCAACTCCACCTCAAATGCGAGAGACAGGTAAAAAATGAGGGGTCAGGATGGGGGGTGGTGGAGACTGAGACGTAGATGAGGTGAAAGGTGTGCAGAATATATGAAGATACATAGGAATCCCCACCTTCCCCCCTTGAATGCGTACACCTTCAGCGTATAGGGCAGGAGAATGACTGTCATCCAATTAGAGCACCAAGGGCAGTTTGATTAATTCGGTGAGAGCCAAAGGTGAGCCGCTTGACTAGCCCATGCAGAAGATGCAAAGGCATGTGCGACTGCTCAGCCTCTTGAGGGCTTCCAAAGACCTGATTCAGGATCAGGAGAGTATTGTGGCCAATGGCAGAGCATGGGCGAGCGTGAATGTGTTGTGTGTTGTGGTTGTTGCATGCTAAAGCAATAGTAAGTGAGTTTTCACAGGATGTAAACATTAGTATAGAAGCCTGTTTCTGCTTTTAGAATAAAAAATAAATAGTATTTGTGAGACTGTTTAAAATAAAGTGACTTTCTGAGATAGAAAGTCACACTGTGAGATATATAAATTGCAATTTTGATAAAGTCGTATTGCGAGATATAACATCACAATTGTGAAAAAAGTACCTATTAATATGTCACAATTGCAACTTTATTTCTCATTTTCGAGTCAATTTGGTAGAAATAAAGTTGCAATTTTGAAATATCCCCAATCATTTGAAAAGTTCCAACCACCTTTTTATTTTTTACTGTGACTTTCATATGTAAGAAATAGCATTTTTATATTTAATGATTATTAATTATTTTCACTTGAGATTTTCAAGCTTTAGTTAAAGATGAAGTGTGTCCTTTTTTGGTTAAAATTTGGTTTCTTATCCCAGTTGAATATGCAGAGATAAATTATAAGAACGCCATTTGTTGGTTGACTTCCCAGTAGGTCTGTTCATCTGAAATGCATGCAAATGCATCAACAAATTAGGGAGAAATTATTTTAGAAGAGACTCATTTGTTGTTTAAACAGTCATAACACTTTTTGTCTCAACCAAGGTGTTAGGTTTTGCAGAACAATGACTGATAATGTTGGTAGGGACAGTAGGAAACATGTTTGGAAACAATCATTATTTTTGCCATTTAATTTGGTGCAGCTATAGTGGTGTAAAGATTTTGCTCTGCAATATTCTTTTCATGAGGACATCATTAATGTTTTTTTACATATTCAAAGGGTCATATGACTGCATTTAGCATCCACTCCTCTCCAGATCTGCCCGGGGAAGGTATATGATGTCACTTATTTGTTTTACCTATTGGAGCAGAAGGACAATTTTTTTCCCAAAGAAGATAATCAGAGAGGGTCTTTTAGGAAGCACTTTATTTATTTTCCTATTTTCGTTTGGTGAGGTGTTACCCATCTGGGGTGTTCTTCACAAACGAGCAGACAGGTGGAGAGACTTTGTTTGCTTCACTCCTTTTCTCCTTTCCCTGCAAACTGTGCGAGTGAAACTAGCCTTGTCGTGAAACTAGAAGGGCTTGAACGAGAGGAGCGGTGGACCAAGAGCAAGAGAAGGCCTCAGCGTGAGCCGCCAATAAGTTATTGGTCTCTTCTCAAATCGTTTCTCCTTAGTTCTTCGTTACATTTGCGTGCGTTTCGGATGAATCTGAGCAGAAAATCAAGGCCTGGCTGCAGAGAGACAGAAAGACAGCACTGACAGTGATTGATGTTTGAACGGTTTCCCTGATTCACTGATTAAACCCATCAATCTATATGCAGAAAAGGTGTCTGATGCAAATAGACCCAATCAGATGGGACAAAATGGTTTTGTCAGGATGTATGGAAATAAGAATAGCCAGAAACAGAGGTGGGATTGGATAAGAGCCCCTTTCCAATACAGGCAAATGCTGAAGGTGTGATGTTCCAAATTAAGGGGATTACATGCCTCCATTCTTCCCTCTGCCCTCTTGCACGCATAACCAAATTGCTTCGCTGTTTCGTTTTGTTCTCAATAAATGAATAAAAAAGGCAAGGCCCGAATATTGGCACTGAGAATCTACTGCAACATTTGGACTCAGATTTTTGGCATTTAGTAAAAATGTTTTGTCAAGTAAACTAAAAAATGTGTTGCATGTGGTACCATCAAAATGAATTGGTTTTATCCAAGTCAAAAATAATATATAATATGACTGAATCAAACTCAGGACATCAGGATGATTTTTAATGAGGTATTGACAACACATTTTACCTTTTTACAGCGTATTTGATACAACACTTTAGTCTCGAAACATATGTATATATATTATATATATATATATAATATATATACAGTGCATCTAACAATAATAGAATGTCGTGGAAAAGTTCATCTTATTTCAGTAATTCAACTCAAATTGTGAAATTCATGTATTAAATAAATTCAATGCACACAGACTGAAGTAGTTTAAGTCTTTGGTTATTTTAATTGTGATGATTTGGCTCACATTTAACAAAACCCACCAATTCACTATCTCAACAAATTAGAATATGGTGACATGCCAATCAGCTAATCAACTCAAAACACCTGCAAAGGTTTCATGAGCCTTCAAAATGGTCTCTCAGTTTGGTTCACTAGGCTACACAATCATGGGGAGACTGCTGATCTGACAGTTGTCCAGAAGACAATCATTGACACCCTCCACAAGGAGGGTAAGCCACAGAAGTTCATTGCCAAATAAGCTGGTTGTTCACAGAGTGCTGTATTCAAGCATTTTAACAGAAAGTTGAGTGGAAGGAAAGTGTGGAAGAAAAAGATGCACAACCAACCGAGATAACTGCAGCCTTATGAGGATTGTCAATCAAAATCGATTTAAGAATTTGAGTGAACTTCACAAGGATTGGACTGAGGCTGGGGTCAAGGCATTAAGAGCCACCACACATAGACGTGTCAAGGAATTTGCAGTTGTCGTATTCCTCTTGTTAAGCCACTCCTGAACCACAGACAACGTCAGTGGCTTCTTACCTGGGCTAAGGAGAAGAACTAGACTGTTGCCCAGTGGTTCAAAGTTCTCTTTTCAGATGAGAGCAGGTTTTGTATTTCATTTGGAAACCAAGGTCCTATAGTCTGGAGGAAAGGTGGAGAAGCTCATAACCCAAGTTGCTTGAAGTCCAGTGTTAATTTTCCACAGTCTGTGATGATTTGGGTGCAATGTCATCTGCTGGTGTTAGTTCATTTTGTTTTTTGAAAACCAAAGTCACTGCACCCGTTTACCAAGACATTTTGGAGCACTTCATGCTTTCTTTTTGCTGACCAGCTTTTTGAAGATGCTAATTTAATTTTCCAGAAGGATTTGGCACCTGCCGACACTGCCAAAAGCACCAATAGTTGGTTAATTGACCATGGTGTTGGTGTGCTTGATTTGCCAGCAAACTCACCAGACCTGAACCATGGACATTTTTTTTGTCAAGAGGAAAATGAGAAACAAGTTACCAAAAAATGCAGGTGAGCTGAAGGCTGTCAAAGAAACCTGGACTTCCATACCATCTTAGCAGTGCCACAAACTGATCACCTCCGTGCTACGCCGAATTGAGGCAGTAATTAAAGAAAAGGAGCCCCTACCAAGTATTGATTACATGTATAGTAAATTAACATACTTTTCCATAAGGCCAACAATTCACTAAAAATTTTTTTTTTATTGGTCTTATGAAGTTTTCTAATTTGTTGAGATAGTGAATTGATTGGGTTTTTGTTAAATGTGAGCCATAATTATCACAATTAAAAGAACCAAAGACTAACTACTTCAGTCTGTGTGCATTGAATTAATTTAATACAGTTTCACAACTTTCATGATATTCTAATTTTTTGAGATGCACCTGTATGTATTATATAATATAATAATTATATATATTATTATAATTAATGGCTATATAAACACTAATATTAGAAAAATAAGCATAAAAAGATTTATATTATTTATGGATAATTTATTTATTCAATAATAATAAATCATCATTAAATAATATCAATTAAATATTTGAAATATTTATCTATGTTTTATTTATTAGGTAATTGCTGTATTGCTTCTCAGTTCCATCTCAGAACTGCATGTAAAGTATTTTATTCCATTGTTTAATATTGGTTCAGTACGTACTATTGTATGCAATACAATAATTTCTTGTAATATTTTGTATTTCTTAGAGGAAAAGTCTTTCATAGTGGTTATATGAAAGAATCACTATTAACTGCCTTAAATCATATTTGCTTCCCTGAAAAAGTCGTTTTCCACAGCTACATGGCCCGGTGTTTGAGAGCAGGCTGTGCCGCTACAAAGTGTGCCCCAATTCTTTACCCCCTCCAGCCAATTGTGATCTGAATCAGTTTAATTAAGTAACAAATTCGGTTGGCATAGTAACAGCCCAGCTAATTTATCATGGGAAATAGTCTGTGAGACGGACAGGTTGCTCGGCAACAGCCAATGGCAATGCAAAGACGGGCCAATGACAAATTGCACAGGATGCAGATGCTGTGATGGGGGGCCAGCGTGTTTGACTGGCGCCCACATGGGAGCAGTGGCAGAGAGAGGAGAGAGGAGAGAGGGGCTCCTCAGGAAACAGACTGTGTCAAAAGGAGGAGGGATGGTCTGATCTGCACAATGCAGGCCTCCTGTGCCAACATCACTAACCGCAGTCTAAGGCTCTTCAGTCAGGCACTCAAAGCTACATAAAACCACTTTCCCTTTTTTCCTAATCAACGGAGCTATAGGTATACGTCACACTTTGGCAGTATTAATGGGAAGATTTAGCAAAGGTAAAGTGATACTCGTGTGGAAATGGAAATGTCCAATGGCATGAAGACTGCTGCTATGATGATGTCACCAAGGCAATGAAAATATGCAATTTGCCTAATCAGCAATTTCATTTAAGAGCTGGCATTTTGACATCCCAGCATTTTTGCGCAATGTGCACAATCCTGTCAAGGAACCTTTTATACATGTGTATACGGACACATATGTATAGTACAGTATATGAATGTGTGTGCTTATTTGTGTAGTAAAATCTTGTTCCTCTTATTTTTTTCAGTAAACGTTTGCCTCCCAACATCAAACTTGTAACATGGTTGGCTACATTTGCATTTAGCAAAACAATTGCTCTCATTGGATGAAGTGTCAGTGAGCCAGTTATTTTTTATGAGTTCAGGCTATTTCTAGTCCATGATAAGTGACATGTCCTCTAGGTTACTCTAGAGAATAAAACTGTGAAACGATGCTATACAGCAAGTTTGAAAACTTGGCTAATTATGATTCATCCCTTTTTGAAATCTTTTGCCAAAAAATAAAAAAAACGTGGACTTTGACCATGTTAGCATTTCAAAAGTGCATTTTGAATGCTTAGAATTTCAAGGAATGTTCCCTGTGTTTAGGAATTATTGCTGTACATTTCCAATAAGCCTTTTCAAGGCAGTTTCTGCAGGGTTTGTTCTATTCTGCGCAAGTTGTTAAAGAAAGTACGATGTCTTTAAACCTCCCTCATATGAACTTAGATTTCTGAATGACCTTTTCTGACCTAAACGTATACTCTGTGAGCTCTGACATTAAATTTGGAAACTGACCATTACCCAGAAGATGAGATAATGAACTAGTGACGTTCAGTTTTTTTCAAAGGAATCGCAAGCTCATCTAGAAACATCTTAAGGAATACCATTCCACCGAAGGTGCCGATTGTGGAAAGCAACCGTCTTATTATCTCAGTGCTTCTCTCAGCCCATGTTTAATAATACAATCGTTCTCTACTTTCCACAGACTGCACCTTGTTTAGCAGAAGCAATTACATTCTATAGTTAATAAATCAGCGTTCATGCCATAAAATATGATGGAGAATTTTCTGAAAGCATGCCGACTTATTGAAATGTTTCCGATGCAGTCATACAGTCCTGATCATTTTCGGACTATTCGTGGGCGGAGTGTGTGACGATGTGGTGGTATTACATTTTCTTGACAGTGTCTCTAGAGTTTGTCAGCCATTTCTGTGTTTAATATGAACATTTTGGGCGTAATACATGTTTATGGTATGCACAAAGAGGCGCGAGGTCCCGTTTCCTTCCATTTCACAGCACATTTGTAATGGATACTCAGAGATGTGGAACTTCCATCTAGAGATGCTCGCGCGCTGGATGTTTGATGAAAGTTATTCATCACATTTGAATTATTATAATCAGTTTCCTGTCACGCTAACTGCTGTGTTCGTTTTTACGATGCTCGTGATGAGAAGCATTTGTTTCTAGCCAGTAATATCGATGAAATTTATATTTTCCATAAGTACTCGTAAAACCTTCAATGCGTGACGCAGGGCAGGTCTGTGCAGCGGAGAAAGACTCGCGCATGCATGCGTGCACGCAGATAAATGGAGCAATTTAAGAGCCAAACATGTTGTCACCACAAACATCTTTCAAACACAATAATGCCAATGAGAAAGGTTTGTCTCACCAACAAAAACAACACAACAAGAACTAATCGAGCCAGCACCCGCCGGCTATAATCCCACTCGCAGTGCCAGCTAAACAGACAGTGAGATCAGCTCTCACCAGTGTGAATTATTCTCTAAATTACACAGTGAGACACACAAATAAGAGCTGTGAGCAAACGGCGGACGGATAAAAGTCATAATTAACGAATAAAAGCGGTACAGAAGCAACTGAGGGGCAGGAGAGCATTAGTCTTATATGCAGCGAGAGATGCAAATTCCCAGATGCTGCTGCGCCATAGGTGGAATAAGATTGTCACTCTAATGCCTCTCTGAGGTCCTGATGAGCTTGGGAATAAATATGCAGAAAAGCCTTTCAGGGAAAAAAAGAGGCAATCAAGGGTAGCAGCGGCACGGGTCGGACTATAAATCTTTGTCTGTTTCAATCGCCGCTGTGGCCGAAATGGTGTAAAATTCGAGCAGGGATGTCATCAATTTCTGTTAGCTCCTCTGTCCCTCTTTGTGTCGACAGCATGGCCGTGATGGATTGATTTTGTCACTTGGGCTCAGTTCACAGTATGTTAACATGGAAGGGCAGAGTTGGGTTATGGAGAAAGGGTTATTAGAATCCTAGATGTGACCGGACGCTTGTGCAGCCTCTCTCTTGTTCTCTCTTTCTCTGTTCTCGTGTCATATCTGACAGATACGCTAAAACACAGGAATGGATGCTATAGGACAGATGTCGCTATGATATCACATGATGCGATCAGATATTGATGCCGTTTTGGAACTCTTACGTTTTAACCTTATGATGTTGAATTACAAAATGGGCAAGATTATCAGCAAGTGCAATAAATAGTAAGCAAAATAATAATGGAAATAAAAAAGCCTGAAACTAATGAAAAATAATGGTTCTCACATGTATTCAAATGTTCGTAAATGTTCTGGGTTCAATTCATGTCAAGGTCAACGAACAGCGTTTGTGGCATAATGTTGAGTACCACAAAAAACACTGCAATGGAAGTGAATGGAGCAAAGTTTTGGAGGATTTAAAAAGATTATAATTGTATAAAAGTACATACTCCTCATTTTTAGGGTTTTATGTGTTTTATTTTATTGTATTGTACATATGGATATACTGTAATGTAACTGCACAAAAAGAGGTTAGTTAATGTTTTTTTCCACTTTTTTCCAGTCGTGGCCTAATGGTTAGAGAGTCGGACTCGTAACCCAAAGGTTGCGGGTTCGAGTCTCGTACCGGCGGGGATTGTAGGTGGGGGGAGTGAATGTACAGCGCTCTCTCCCACCTTCAATACCACGACTGAGGTGCCCTTGAGCAAGGCACTGAACCCCCAACTGCTCCCCGGGCGCCGCAGCATAAATGGCTGCCCACTGCTCTGGGTGGGGGGTTGTGTGTGGGTCACGGTTCTGTTGGGTTGGTGCACTTTGGATGAGTTAAATGCAGAGCACTAATTCCAAGTATGGGTCACCATACTTTGGCCACATGTCACATGTCACGTCAAATCATGTTAACATGCATCTTGTTTATGTCTTGAGGGTATACCATTGAAAAAAATTTATATTTTAATATTTCTACAATCACTGTTACATTCATTGTATCCTAGAAAAAAGAGAGGGGCAAAATTAATTTATTAGAAATTAGTTTCTGTAATAATCAATATCATACCAAAAGTGCACTTAACTGTTACTGAACCTGAAGTATTTATTTTTAATGTTCACTTTATCTACTGACTATGACTATTGTAATTTTGCATTATTGACACACTATTTTCCTATTTAATGCTGTAAAGTTGCTTTGACACAATCTGTGTTGATAAAAGCGCTATATAAATAAAGGTGACTTGACCTGACTTGACTACTGTGAAGAGTTTCTGCTAGAATGAGATACTCAGGAATGCATTGTGTGGCAATGTCAAAATCAGGGATGTATTTTCAGGGATGTAATCAGGGATGATTCATCGAAGGACTAAATTCATAGTATAGAATTTAACATACAGAATTGTGTATTGAATGACAGTAGAGTGCTTAATGCGGTTGAATACAGCTAAACTCCTAGAAACAAACAAACAATCAATATAAAAATATGCGTGTGTGTGTGTGTGTATACACACTTATTACATTTATTTATTTATTTCAATTCTTAAAAGTGAAAGGTTATAGGTGGAGCATTTGAAAGGCATTTAGTTTAATGTCCTTGTAACATTGTGCAAGAGCTGTGCAGAGATGAATAATGTTGAAAAGGCCTTTGGAAATGGAGTGATATAGCATTGTTCAAAGTTTCATAAAAATATTTTATTAAAGTTACCCCTTTGTTTGAAATCAAATTCTTGCTGAAAGGAAAATACCTTTTGTGTCGCACGCATTGAAAAGGACATCATTCTTGCGTACTTACAGATGACTGACCGTTTTAAAATAGCTGTGAAACTAAAAGTAAAGGTCGTCATAATATTTGGCTTTGCATACTCAAATAAATGACCCCCGCTATAACTGCTGCAGCATTCGTTCCAATATGAAGATATTCCCTTTGGATTAGACATCCTTTACAGTTTCAGACGCTGTGTTCAGATCCCAGACGGATGATTTAAGAATTCCTGGCTATCGTTGTCAGTTGTAGATGTAACGCTGGGGCGAAGGCAGCAAGAGGCCAGGATGAGGTCAGGAGAGCAGGCATTATTAGCAGTGGGCCGCCCCTCTGCTTCCTGTTTCGTGTGTGTTCGGAGTCTGCACTCCATTCCCCATGCCCATTAGGTGAGAAATCCTGGCAGATAATTTGTTTAGTAAATGAAACAGATGTCTTTTCCAATTTTTTGGAGTGTGTTCCCGGGAGATTCTCCTCCCCTCCGTCCAGGGGGTCAGGCCGAATGCATCTGAGGGGTGGCTGGAAGGGAGAAAAAAAAATAACAAGGCACAGCAAAGTGCCTGGGGAGCGCAAACATCATTCACTTCTCCCATAATCATCAAGGCGATGCTCGGATGCCTCCTTAATTTACATAATACCATCCTGACACTTTTACTCTAGCTATCCATCACCGGCAGGATGAGGCCTTCTCCTTTCTGTCTCTTTTCCTCCCTCTGATTGTGTCTTGTGTTTATCTGGCCAAGCACAAAAGATTGATTCCCCACTGTTTCTCTCCCGTATGTTCAGCAGATATGAATTTTTGCAGAATGATGAAGCACCGAGTCAGCTAATAATAAACAGAAAACACATATTCAAAAAAGACAAAAAAGACAAAAGAACAACATATCAAAAAACAAAACAAATGGATAAATAGAATTACACAATTCTTTCTTAATAATGATAATAACCCTCATGATGTGCTGTCTTAGAGACCCCAAAGCAATTTTAACATTCCTAACATGAATTTGATACTTCATGACCAAGGTTTCTGGAGGTGTAAAAAAAAAAGTCTTAATTAGCCCTTCCACAAATTAAAGCCTTAAAAATATCTTAAATTAGAGCAGAAAGTCTTAAATTTATGTCATTGAATGTCCAATACATTGAAATAATAATAATACAAAAAAAAATTCTAGTCTTGTTTTCTAGTACAAACATCTACATATCTTTAAATCAAGATACATTTAACCACATTACACGCATTTATGCTACCTACCAATGAGGTATGAACTTGCTTTCTCTTGTAATTTTTATAAGTTTTCTGATCCCGCTGGCAGATATTTGTTCTTATTTTAATCATAAACTCACCTAATTTTCATGAATTTCTTTGTGTCCAAAAAAAGGCAGAAACCCGATGTTATTTTCAGATTATTTAGCAATGCGAAAGTTATCTATTTTCTGTGAATGAGCAAGATGTCTGATTCATTAGCTGTTATAGGTAAATACCTAGAAGACTAGCAACTTTTGCGCGACAAACAAGTGTATTTATCATTACAGTGATAAATTAATATGTTTTTCTACAGCTAAAATAACTGGAAGGGGAAGGCAGTTAGAGTTGGGTGCACATGTTAAAAAATGAGGTGGATAGATTCAATGAATTTTCACTTGCTTTCTGATTGAATGGTCATAAACGCAAAAAATAAATGTGCGATACTATTAAAATCTGGTTGACTGTCAGGAAAGCTTTATGCGTGTCCATAATCGGTTTTGTCAGATATCATCACGTTAGAACTTGCGGCCAATGTTTCAATGAACACAGTGTGAGCGGTGATGTCCGTTTCATCAGTAAAATGACTCTTATGAACTGGTTCTTTTGAATGAGTCAGTCACAACGAATCATTAAAAAGACCTTGTTGTTGATTTAGTGCGCTCAGTCAGTGAATCTCCATCACTGAATCAGGAGTCATTTTCTGATATTGATTTGAAATGTACTGTGAACTTTAGGTTTTATTTACTGCCTCATATGGAATTTTATATTTAATCATATAGTATATTCACAAGAGAGCTTATTCCATAAAGCATTAATAATGGTACTGCCAACTGAAACATGGTTTTGTGTTATTCTTTAAAGCCCCACGGGTTGCTGGGAATGACCTAACATAGTCATACTCATGTGACTGAGGTTTATTTCAGATATCCTACCTGTATTCTTTCTGACTCATGTTTTATGAATAGGCTTTGGAAAAATATACAACACACTTTGCTTTTCTTTTTTTTCTTCCTCCAGTCACAGTCTTCAAAGTTTCCTTTACGATAACCAAAAACCATTAGCTGCAGTCAAACCCAGGAGAAGAGAGATTATTTTTTTTATTGAAATAAGATTAAAATGATAACTTTGACTGCGGCCTCCACCTGATAAAATATTTCAGCTCATAAGCGTGGTGTAGGCACAGGGATTAGAGCAGAGGGAGAGAGAGAAATTCATAATGTATAATAAGACAAAAGGTGTCATGGGAAATAACACTGATATTAAAATTAGAAAATGACGCAATCTATGAAAAATGCAGATTTAAAAATGTAAATGATGATCTAGGATTTCTTTGAACAAAAGTATTGGAAAAGTAAGATCCTCAGAGATGTCAAATGGCTTGCTGGTCTGTGACCTTTCCATGTTTTTTAACTTTAATAATTAGAAGAAGATGTTTCCATTTTTTCTATAATTATTGGTCATGTGGTTTTATGACTTAATATTGACTGAAAAACTTTATGGAATATTTGTACTATCACTACAATGTATCTTAATTTTTTTCCCAGTATTGCGTTCTTGAGATGTTGTAAGAAGTCACACCGGATAAAATTAATTATAATAGAACTGTGAAACCCAAGAGTTAAATTTCATACTTGATGCTTTTTGTTCTGGTCAGCATTATTTGCAGCGAAAATGGGTCTCAAATGCATCCAAGTTTCTGTAAATGCAGTTTGCAACCATTTCTCTCACCATCTCGCACTTTGAAAATAAAAATATTAGTAATGAAAACAAAAACATAATTTTTTTAACCTCCTCATCATTAGTTGATACTTCTGAATTCTACTACAGAAAGTTATTCTGAATATTTAAGAGATGGAAATTTGTGACATTTGACACATTGCGATTCTTTAAATGGAAAGTTCACTATTGTAAGTTTCAGGACAGAGAAGAAAATAAATTTACACTACATGATAAATATTCAACCACGCATGCGAAACAATAAGCACAATGAGGTTTCTGACTTCTTACCCTGGACCTCTGCTAGGTGCATAAGCAATGCAACTGATGTGAAGTGATGAACTATAAGCTGGATGATGAACTATAATGAGGACACGGGGGGACCAAAATCCCGTAATACCTCATTTTCAAACATCTTGAAGGTTAATAGGTGGCATTGGGCACCATTCTTGTAAACGTAAACCTTGTTTGTAATGAAATAATGACCTGAATGCGATTAGCATACTGTGGTACACAGAAGGGAGGTTGACACCACATGGGGGACATTGGAAGGAGATGCTTCTTTTCCTTGGGGTAACACCTCAGGAATGAGGTGAAGAAGGACAGGCTGTTGTGCTGTTTTCAAGACGACATTTTTCATTTCCAAAGACATCTGTGTCCTGTCATTTAACTTAATCTGACCTTGAAACTACGTTTTTGGCATTTACAGTACCTCACCTTCGAAACTAAACTTTTAGCATTTCTCATTAATAGTCTGTATGTATGTGCACAATAATAATAATTATTTTGTATGATATAATAATATAATTCTTGTTATAATTATAAACTTATTTCTGTGCAATTTTGTACTTATTTTGTGTGTGTGTGTGGGTGGTGGTTGTGTGCGAGTGCACTACTGTTAAGGTTTGGGGTTGTTATTATTTCAAAAACATGTTTAAAGTATTTTATGCAACTAGATTTGCATTATTTAAAAAAATTTATAACAATCATTAATGCCATTTAAAAAAATAACTCTTGTCTATTTTAATAATCCTAAAAAATATAATTTAGTCTTATTATGGCAAAGGTGTATTTTAGCAGCTACTCCGTCATTTAGCATCACATGTCCTTCAGAAATCATTCAAAATCTGATTTTGGGTCTCAATAACATTTCTTTATCAGTGTTCAAATTTTGTGCTGCTTAATACACTTACTAATTAGGATTAGGAGTTTACAAATATAAACAGTGTAAAATACAACAATAATGAATATGTACCTTAAAGAAGGGGTCATCGGATGCACATTTTCCGCAAGTTGATATGATTCTTTAGTGTCTTAAAAATTCTCAATGCAAGTGTAAAACAACATTCTTTTTACTTTGTCAAAATCAGCTCTGCTTTTAGTGCATGTTCCTTTAAATGTTAATGAGCTCCGCCCCTCTCTTCCGTGGGGTGACGAGCCGTTCTCATGAGACTGTTTACTTTAGCCGTGGAACTTTCTAACTAGCACGTTATTAGGAAAGGCAATTTGCAAAGATTCTTAAAATAACCTTATACTCACTTCTTCTGTGAGGCTGGATCACGAATGATTCGCATGAACATAGACACATTTATGTAGATCGGGATTCGGGGGCACATGCCCTTTAAAAACAAAGGTAAATCCACTGGCTGTCTTCGCTGCGTGAGATGTTATGAGTAATTACGCTGCTAGTGTGCATTATCAATCCAACAACAAAACACTTGAATCACTTAGGAGCCATTCTTGTCTACCCCTGCTCCGGCATCAAAACAATGGCTGTCTGATGACAGCTCACGCGGGATGGTCTAAGGTAAAACGCTAGTGTCACAACTATCGTGGGAGGGGCCTAGGTCCACAGCGGCATCTTGAGATCGGCTCGATTTGAGAAAAGGGAAATGATGGAATGAGATTTAAAAAAAAACACTGGGTGGACTTTTATCATTATAGCGTGGTTGTGTACACACACACACTGCCAACACACATTTCAGATCAAACAACTTCTAAAAGTGCAAGTAGCATCCTATGACCCCTTAAATAGTTCTACATTTTGTTTTGCTCACCTTAGTTAACTATATTAATAATAGAAACACTAACAACTAAAACATACTTCTAATATTTATTTAGTTAATGTTGATTCCAACATTTACTATTAAAATATCAAAAGTTGGATCTATTAATATTACTAAATTGACCTTAGCTAGCATTGGACTATAGCACACATTTTGTATTTTGTTTTTATTAACGACACTCCTAACTAACACTACCTACCTATTGACTGACTAACTAACAAAGATTAAAAAAATACTGCATTGTTCAATGTTAACGCTTTAACTAACATTAATGTTAAGTAATAGGATCGTATTGTAAAGTGTTACCAATTTATATAATAAACAAATATTTCTATGCACATTTTTCACACATTTGTTTGAACACACACACACACACATATATATATATATACATAACTTACATGTACAGTTTGCTACACTAGTTCTCTAAGCTAACTGGTAGCTGAGAATGAAGGGAAATCTAAAGAAGTGAAAACATTATACATATCTGTATAAATCAAGTCCAATGGGTAAAAAAAAAGAAAATTAAAAACTAAACACCTGAACAAGACATACTGTTAATTGCTTCAACTAACCAAATGTTGTCATACAAATGTCATGCAAAAAACAAAGAGGTGTAGTCATCTTACTGTATGGGAACATGGAAACTTGTATTTAGTCTGTATCAAATGATTCATAATTTATAAATCCTGGCTCAAGTAATGTGTTTAAGAGGAAGCATTTCTCAAGTAAGAATATGAGGAGGCCATTTAGTGGATAAAGGAGGAAGGCTGTGTTTGATACAAGCCTCCCAGAGGGGCTCTCTGCCACCAAACAATGTTCCAAGTTCAAGTTCCAGCCACCAGCTTCTGAAAGCTGACCTAGCAGATGTCCTCAATGACCAGATCATGAAGGTCAGTGAGCAGCCAAGAAGACCTTAAACTGCTTTCCATAGATAGATAGATAAGAATTGTTATACTAAAGAATGTCTTTCTTTCTTTCTTTCTTTCTCTCTTTCTTTCTTTCTTTCTTTCTTTCTTTCTTTCTTTCTTTCTTTCTTTCTTTCTTTCTTTCTTTCTTTCTCGTGTGGTTTAGAAAACCAATTATGTTAATGCAAAAATGCTCGAACATGGCAGAGTTGTACAAAGGGGAAAGTACAGTGAGGAAATAACACGGTGTACAAACTACAACGCCTGCACAGGTGGCGGAGGTTTCCTAAAATTATGACAATTTCAAATATTTTTGTATTGATATGTCCCATAATGAGCAAAACAGATGGCAAAAACAGAACGACAGCATCCTCAAATTCAAAACACGCAAAGCGCGTTAAGAAGTCTAACAAGTATATTTTCTTCTTCTTCTTTTTTTCTTCAGGACAGAGAGACATGTGGTAGTGTGGCTATTATCACAAGGGTAGCGCTGAATGAGAGCTCTTAAACGCTCCTCTTCCTTTGAAAGAGGGGGATCTATTTTTTGCCCATTAGCATTGGCATTAAAACTCATTATTTTCCTCGACTGTGCTAACCATCTCCTCCCACGTTAGACATCATTACTGTTATTATTCATATCATTGCTTTAAAGGACAGAGAGATGTCTTGGTACTTAGCGCTTGCATTTGTTCGACTGCTGGTGGGAAGATTTTTTTTCCTTGAATTATTTTATTTATATATTTTCCTGAAATTGGTATCATAATGGAAGTTATTGTATTGGCAGGGCGTAAAACTGGCGCTTGTTTCTCAACACTGCGGAAGCTCACCTAACACGAAACCTTCAGAATGTAAATTTCATTTTTATATATACCAATTTCATAGCATAATAAGCAACTGTGCCTTTGTGGCACATACCGTTGACGAGTTCTTCAACATCCCACCCTGCACCTGCACTCCCACTCCTTCAGAGTTTAGCTTCATTTACCGAACGCTCCTCAAAGTGCTTGTTTTTCAACTCCATTTGATCCTTATCAAACTTAGAGAAAAAATAAAAGAGAGTGAGAGAGAGAGGAACAGGGTGGCATCTGTGATCTCTAGTGACCCTTTCCTCACTCTCTCCTGCCAGGCCAGTCTGGGGATTGACACATCAGATGAAGATATGAAGTGGTGGGTGTGCGTGGAGGCGGGCCAGGCGCCCAGCGAGTCCCTGCGCTTCTCACTTGGTTAACACCTCACACAGAGCACAGAGCCAGGAATACACTGCCTCTCTATCTCTCTGTGACTAAAACAGTTCATTTGGACCTGCAGGGTCTTCTGCTCCTCAGAGCCTCCACTGATGGAGGTGGGAGATATTCTTAACTAACGTCGGAAAACAAGATTATCGAAACAGTGTTTCATCACCAATTGTCTGTGTGTGTGTTTGTAATGCGTCTTTCTTAGTCCATTTTATTATTGGGTGTTTCTTGAACTTACATGCACTTTTATGTTGCAAGGGTTGATTTTTATTAAATTAACAGATTTGAACTATGTTCATTTTGCTATATGATGGACACATTAATTTTTGGAAATGGTTTTTATGCCTTCATCATTTGTTTATGTCTACTTTATATATTAATATAGATTTTAATTTGTTTGTTTTACTTATTGATTGACTGTTAAAGTTTTATCAAAGGTTGTTGCACATGGTTCCAAAAGAGACAAAGGTTTCAATTAAGGAAAAAAAGTCAAGGTAAATATTAATTGTTAAATGAATAGTTTTATTGCATGAAATTTCAGTTAAAGAAAAAAAGTCAAGGTAAATATTAATTGTTAAATGAATAGTTTTATTGCATGAAATTTCCAACGACGTAATCTGTCAATTATTTTTGTAAGTTTATTTATGAAAAAAAGTAATATTTTATACATGGCCTTTTATTATTTATCTCTAAAATATTATTTAATGCTAGTTGTAAAAGGCCATTTTCACCACAGAAAATCATCTTATAGTTGTAACATTGTGTTAACTTTTCATCAAAAATACCTTCATTTTTTATTTTTTTTTAATGTTTTACTTATTTATTTAGTTAGTTAGTGGTGTGATGTCCTCACAAATGAATGAGGTTGAGAAATCAACAGTAGCCTGTATTTACATGCAAGGAATGTGACATTGTATTAGGAGACCAATGTGTGTTTAACCACTGCTGAGACTATTTAAATCAAGGCTTAGAAGATTAATAACCAGTTTGGTTAAATCAAGAACAAGAGATCAAAGTCCTCTGCTTTACACGAAAGACTGCAATTCATCCACTAATGTGGAATTAGAGGCAGCCCTGCCTCAAACAGTTATTATCACTATAAGACCTGCAGTCACCTTTATAATATGCAAGACAACAACAAACGGGTTTGTTTATCACATTTTTTTTTTTAAATCAAAAGTTAGTGTCAATTTCCCAACCAATTGAAGTAAATTGTTTAGGTTTTATTTATTTAGTTAGTTAGTTATTTTGCATGCTTTATACTTTAAGAAATGTAAGATTAAATTTCGAAAATCTTCCATCAACTTTTATGGATTGTTCAGCAAACAGAGATGATATTTGCATATTGAATTGTGATTATGCATAATAGAGAATGATTGATCATTTTTCTTTCTTGCATATATTTAACCATCTATGTCCACCTTTACACTGCAATGTCTCTCTTGATATGTGTTCATTTACATACCCCCCCCCCAAAAAAAACAACAACTTTAATTGTATTATTTTACTCTCTGCAAGCATTGGTTTCCTGCAAGAAATAATCACATTATATCTTATTTCTAATGTTTGGACGCAGTGTAGTGTGTTGTGTATGCTTGTGTTTGATCAAAACCAGAGTGACTGGGCTCTGGTTGTTCCTCGCAATTAAAGTTTCATGAATACTGAGACAGGAACTTTGTATGGATCTCCAGTGTGTCTGTAATTACTTTTTGTGGTCACCTTTGAATGGTGATTTTTTTTGAAGTCGCAACGCTGCTAAAAAATACAGTTTCTTTTTCTTGTTATTGGTAAGAATATATTACTTTTTCCACATTCATGCAAGCGTGATTTGTATGTTTGAAGAATGCCTAGTACCATTCACACCTTTCTTTCTCTCTCAGTCCTCCTCATCATCATGGTTGTGGTGGTGGTTGTCATCAATAGGTGATTCTGGTTCTGTTGCTCATCAGTGCTGCAGAGCTCAGGTCTATTTTTTCCTCTGTCCTGTTTACATAATCAAGGCGATCACATGATTTCTCTACGGCAGCATAAATGCAATTTATGATTCATATCAAGATGAACTTTTGAACAACTCATTGATGAGTTTGTCCAGATCATCTAAATGTACATTGATCTTTGAGCCATTAACTGAATAGTTCACCTTAAAGTCAGTGTCAACAATGTCATAATTTACTCACCCTTATTTCCCTTCTAAACCTGTATGACTTTATTCCTTTGATTCATGAGTTGGATCTTTAATCCAGGTCATTTTGAATCAGACTGATCTGATTCCCTGACTCAATTATCCAGTCATAACAGTCAACAGCCCACTAAAAAGGATTATTGTAAATAACAACCTATATTTCGATCATCAGATGACTGGAAATGTAGTGCATGAATACTTTTATGATGCTTTAAGACATGGAAAAGTAATGGTAACGTTTTAAAGTAATAAATTAAAATAGTCAAGGAAATAATAATAAAAGCCAGGATACATTTTATAACCAATATAATATAATATAATATAATATAAAAAAATATAATATAATATAATATAAAAATATAAATTTTTTATTGGTAAACATTCCTATTTGTAAGTACCAAAAAATTTAATAAATAAAGAAACCATAATTACCACTGTTGAACCCCAAATTACTAGAAAAATAAAGCAATTCATTTAAATTTACTGACAATGAAAACGTAGACCCCGAAGAACATTAAGTTATTTAAATAAATTTTGCGAAGTGATCATTTTAATTATTTATATTTTTTATTTCATTATTTTAATATATTACCGATCCTAGTTTCTGCAAAAAAAAAAATCATCATTGTAGTAGAAGCAGCAGAAATATATTGGGGGGGCCCTTGTCTTTGACAATTGGGGGGCCTTGGACTAAAATGGCTGAGAATTACTGCTTTAAGATATTTTCATTGTGCCTTCGCAGTCTTTCTGAAACTCGAAATCTCTGGTTCCCGTTCGGTGTTAATTGCATGTAGACGCGCAACTACTACATTGTTCAGTATTTCTCCTTTTGTGCTCCACAGATTAAAGAAAGGTATACTGGATTGCAAGGACATGAGGGAGCCCCTATGTCAGAATTTTTTGCCTTTAAATATAAAAATATTAGGACATCAAAACACTTTGCATTGGTAAACAAACTGATTCCCTTGCATCCAAATGCTTCGGTCCTCTTAGCAAAAACAAATAAATCTCGCAAACGTCGCTGAGACTTCCTCTTGAGGCTGCCCCTACAGGAAGCAAAGCCACAGATGGACAGAGACTTGCCTCCTTCCCTGGGAGTGCAGTGCCCGTGGTTTCTCACGTTAAATTGGACTACTTAAAGTGTACTGCAATTCTGGCCAGGGAACAGACAGAGCTCTAGAGGGATCCCATACTGATTTAAGTCACCAGGGACTCTGGCAGGGATATTTTGTCTCTCATATCTATATACTATTATGGCTTTTGCAGGAAAGGCACCATCTTGAGTGGGGATGTGAGATGAAACCAGATGGGGTCGATTCACACCACTCTGAGACAGCAAGGGTTTGGGAGGCACCCTGCAGCCACTTCTTGTTATCTTTTGTCACCAATCAAGTTACTTTTTTTTCTTTTTCTTCTCCTCTGCGAGTGAATTCTCTGTTTAGTGTCTACGGGTTTTCTGGCATCCAACTGCAAGAATAAAGTGAAATTTTCTACATTGCGTCCCACTGAAGGTGACATATAGACTGTGACGTGAACGAAATCTTAAGGGGAGAAAAACTTGCATTGAAGATGAGTGTCAAAGGCCTTTTCTGTATCTGTTTTTGTGCCAGTTAACGTTGATTACTCTTGTTTATATGTACCTTGATGGGCAATTTGCCGTACAGACTTTATAGTATTCATACAGCAGCAGTTCATTACAAAGTGCAGTTCTCTCATTGAATAGTGTAGATTAGACTAGGAAAAAAGGTAAGTTGTCACTCAGATTTCCAATATTCATCGCTAACGTGAGTAAAATAAATTTTCAGTGATTCACTCAGCAGCAGACAATGGAAAACACTAAAAACAGGTGTTTGTGTGGGGTTGTTAAATCAGGTCAACAGATGAGTAGCTTTCCCAATGTTTGTTCAGTGAAAGCCATGATGGCCACCTTCCCATTCTTTCTTTCAGATTAGCCCTAAAAGCATTTATTTATTTATTTAGCCCTAAAAGCACGTTATTAGCATTAATGTATGTGTGTGTGTGCCATTCAGGAACATCTAAACGCATCTCTCTAGGATTGCTGCACATTTGAAAAGAATAAGCTCTCACATATGTGAGGTTTCAGCCCGTTTCTTTGCCCTCACAAAAGACATGGGAGCTCTTGGCCCATCAATAAAGGATGAGAGGAGAATGACGTCCACCTCAGTTGGTAGAGAGGGCGTGTACACTGCTCTGTTTGTTTATGTGTGTTGTTTGTAATGCAAAAGCCTGCATTATTTGGGGGTTTTGTCATGCATTATGTGTCCACCATAAACATATACTGTACACATTGACATTCATGCTGACCTGATCTCCACGTAGTAGCAGTTATGTCATGTAATTCATTTTCTCTCATACATATTGACTATAGAGGGAGAGAGAGAGATTAAACTACGTAGCTGTATAATTCTTCCATCATGTACAGGAAGTCTATAATGCTTTATTATAAAAGAGAAAAACTGATAACACTACTTGCTGGCAAATCCCACACTCATTTACAGCTTTGTTTGTGCGTGTGTGTTTTTGCATGTGGGTTTGCTTTATAAAACAGTGCCCTTTGCTGTATGTTTTATTACTAGAGGCATTTTCTCCTGTCTGAGATGTCAGCCAGCTGGATCTTTTTTGCCTGTCCAGGGCATCGCTCCAGGATATTATTGAAAGCAAGCACTGGTGTACAAACAAATATCTGAAGGACTGATGTACATTTGGGAGCTACACAAGCTTGTTATTGGATTGCAGACTAAGAGACATAATATCAAACACGTCATGTCCGTGGCAGAATTTTACAGTGACATTTCATGTAGGTTTATCAGCTATTTTAATTGACCTCACACAGGTTAAATTAAATGTAATTTAATTATAATGACCTTATAATTGTAAATATATATATAGCTATATATTATATATAATATAATAGATATATAATATAATAATATATATTATGTATATTAATAGTCCTCGAATATATAATAGCACACTAAGCACTCACAACAACTAATTTTGCCAGAGTTTAAAAAAAGATCATCAATATATGTTAATTTGCCAAAACCGATAACTTTTTTTTTCAGAAATCACTTTTTTTCATTGTGCATTCCAAGTAATATCAATCAAACTGCAGTTGGGTTGTTTTGATTAAGTAATAATAACTTAAACAAATACAGGTAATTTACTAAATT
This sequence comes from Sinocyclocheilus anophthalmus, assembly GCA_018155175.1. Lineage (NCBI taxonomy): Eukaryota > Metazoa > Chordata > Actinopteri > Cypriniformes > Cyprinidae > Sinocyclocheilus > Sinocyclocheilus anophthalmus. Next base: position 315,785 of record JADLZN010008305.1, on the reverse strand, counting down.
AAAGTTCATTGAAAGTATGTTTTTTTTTACATATTAAAAGTTTGTTTTATAGCAAAGGCAGATAACTCCATATTTCATGTTTTAGAGTTAAAAAAAAAACACTTGTTTAATCTTTGTAATCTCAGATGACAATGTAGATGCCTGACAAAAGTTGTTGTTGTTGTGATCATAAACTGTATGGACGTGATTACACATAATACATGGAGCTTTTCCCTCACCATTGTAACGTGCTGCTTTTGCAAGGTTCCGTGACATTTCAGCTTTTATTTTCCTTTTTCGCCCTGAAGAAGATATCACAGGTTCATCAAGTTCGTCGAAATGATCCATCCTCGATCACTTTTAGTCAGCTTTGACGAAACTCCTCTCAGCTAGCACGTCTTTTCAAAGTGAAAGTAGCCTTGTCACCTGACCTGAATACAGCGCGCTGATTCGCTAAAATGGACTTATCGGCTTCTGTTCAAAAACAACAAGGGCACTTGTTGGTTTCTGCAGTAAAACGTGAACTCGCAATGCCGTGAAAGTAGACAAAACCGGCTTTTTTGACAAAACGTGTTTAGAGTTCAGATCGCGCTATATGTGGAGAATAATGCACGGCAATCAGCTCTTTTTTTTTTAAAGTGGCGTTTATCGGTTTTTGCAGATGAACTCTTCATATTTTTATATTTTTTATTTTTTTGAGATGTGCTATGTAATACAGTATAATCATTTAAAACAAAAATGAAATGGTATTCTCAACCTACTTTATTTCTATTAAGTGATATTTTCTGTATAAAACAGGATATTCAACATGAATAAAATTTAAGGCAGGAATTTGAATTGCCAGGAGTTGCCTGGCTAGTGAAAAGTGGAGCCAAACTTTAACCAATAGCCTGAAAATCTGAAAAAGAAAGATGTGTATACACAATTTATGTACATACACACATGTTGGGTTTCCATGTTTTATGGGGACATTCCATAGGCGTAATGGTTTTTATACTGTGCAAACTGTACAGTCAAACAAAAAGTTGTTCAGACACCAGATATCATTTTTGATATTTTTTTACTAGTTTAACTGAGTTCTTGTCATATTTTATCACCATTTTCTAAACTATAGTGAATAAACTGTGATAATGTAAGAAATGTTGAAGGTGTCTGAATACATTTTGGTTTGACTGTATATTCTATCGTCCTACTTATAGAAAACTTTGTGCATTTTTTTGAATTTTCAAAAAAACTAATTCTGTATGATTTATACGCTTGTTTCCTCATGGGGACCAAAAAATGTTCCCACAAGGACAAGGATTTTGGATATTGCCATCTTATGGGGACATTTTGTCCCCATAACGTAGGGTTTATCAGGACCATATATAGTATGCATGTGTGACATAAAATGTGTATACAAATACAATTATTTTGTATGTGTTTTTTTTGTTGTTGCAGTTTTCTTTTTTTTTACCCTGTTGTTTCTACATTTTAAAACACACCTGAAATTGCAGGATGAAAATGCACTATTGTAGCCTGAGGTAGACACAGGCCAATAAGAACTCTCCTCTTGATTGCCATTAGAGGACTTGGCAGCTCTCCGCAGTGCTATCTACTTCAGAGGAATGGCGCTGCAGTTTTGGGGAGGCAGCCTCCTAATTTGCACATATGGAAATGCTTTTTCGTGCCATTCCACCGCCTCTGTTGTGGCCAGATGGAATTAGAGAGCGCTCAGAAGCCGTGAAGGCAAACACATCAAAAAGAGAGGAGAGCGGGGCTGTCCCCCCCCTCCCCCCCTTTTCCATGAGAGACCATGAGCTCTGAGATAAATAAATAAATAACCACCCACTCACACTACACACATACACCTTTTTTTGGCTTTACATAATTACATCCAAAAACAGGTATGAAACTTTGCCTCATGTTTAATAAAGAGATGGTTGTGCACACAAGTGTATCTGCATGTTGGATATCAAGTCTTACTTTTTATTGTACATACTTTTGGCACTGTGGGAAATTTAGTTAATAGCCTATACTAGAGGCAAAATTTTGTTCATCTATTTATGAGAGGAAAAGAAAGTCTTAAGGCAGATTAAAGCATTCTAAATAAAATTCATCTCATTTGTGGATTTAATTGTTCTGTCAATATATATGGAAAAGCTAAAAAAATAAATTAAATTGTACATTTTTAAATGATCATCAAAAATACATTTACTTTGTTTTAAGTAGTAATCTTCTCTTTCCTTATCATGCTTGCTTTGTAGTCTCTCCTTCCTTTACAACTGTATTGTTTTACTCTTTCTCTTCCTGTGAAAGTCTTGCTGTTTCAGTAACGGTCTAGACACAGTCTTCACTGCAGCTGCATTTTATTTATCATTAAGCTCCAAACTTCTCAGTTCTTCTGCCAGCATTATAATTAACATTTAAAGTTCCAGCATAGACTGTGTTTTTCCTCCTCAGCGATCACCAACAGCGTCAATGAACTCGCTGAAACTAGACACATAAAATGAAATTCACACCATAGGTACTTCATTTTCACTTTGCCAAATGACTGATCAATAATTTTTTTTAACAGTAATAGTTTCATTTTGTATATGTACTGTTATACACGTTATAGGATATTTAAAAAGAAATGATAAAATGTAAGCTTTGTTTCTGCTCACAGGACAGCATAGAGGACGTCTCCTCCCACATTACTTTGACGATCAGCATTATTTTCTAAATAAGCCTGAAATCTAATTGTAAAACGAGCAAATCCTATTCCCAGAACACAAGAATCAGTGTTAAATTAAAACATATATCAATGTGAAATTAATTAATCAAAATGTAATGTGTAGTCTTCAAAGGAAGAGCCCTCAGACTAAGTGGCAGTCTTATCTGTGCCTGCTCGAAATTCCCCTACTCTAAATTCTCTCTTCTTCTCTTCCCTTTAAAAAATAAAAAATAAAAAAATCTGTCTGTCTGTAGGGAGACGGCGTCATTCAGGGTGCCCTGGCAAGACTTTATTTGTAAGGTGGTGTGTAAGGTTAATTGGAAATGATTTAGATAAAGTAATTAATGCAATTGTCAGCACACCCTTTCTTCATTGATGATGCAGTGGGCTTTTTCAAATAAGCTTCACATAATGAATTGATTCTGGAAAGATAAGGCCTGGGGGAAAAATGGAAAACAGACACATTTTTCCCATTTTGCAAACAAAGATGTGCAATACTCATAGATTACATGGATTTTGCCTCATGTAAAGTGATTGAGAAACTTCGTTTTTTTGCCTAGTGCATCTTGTGGTTGAAATTGTGTTAAAAGGACACTGCTACGGGATTCATAGCACACAACAACTCCCAGTGGTCTTGGGGAAATATGGATGAGTGCTACAGCCCAAACCACATCATATTACGCAGTGACTTTCTCCCAACAACATAAAATATGCTCACAGATTAACTCCTTTATTAGGAACACATTTATAGTGACTCTCATAATGGCCAACAGAGAGGAGAAAACTGCCTGGTGTTCATCAATTATGTGATTAAAGGAATGGTTGATCCAAAAATGAAGTTTCAAGCCACAAATTTTTAGGTGAATATCCTGACCACTTTTTTCCATTTAATAAAAGTGAATGAGGACTATGGCTGTTTCAGTCACAAAAATAACATATAAAGCATCATAAAGGACTCCATACCATGTATCTTTGCACTGTATGTGAAATTTTCTGTTAACCCTCTTGCGCTGCTTGCGGTCAAAAATGACCATTTTGTGTGCAGTATTCCATTAATTAAGTTTGTGTCCAGAGAAACAAAGTAAAAGAAAAGAAACCATGGTCAAACGAGGTTCCACACAGAAGAAACTTAAAAAAAAAAGTTTGCATTCCCTAAAAGTCTGCATACTGTTAGCCTACTTTGCTGTACCTTCTGTATTCTGAGGTGGTGGTGGATCTGTTTTCTCATCCAGATGACATGGAGCTCAGAGACATTGTTTGCTTTGTGTCTCCTCAGTCCCCTCCCTCCCCGTGGCATGTCCCTGAGGGTGAGAGTAAGTGGCGTAGTGAGCTAACAAAAGCAGGTGTTTCTGTAGTGAAGCGTGCCGCTCTCAGCAAGCTTCCTCTCTCTCAGGAGCACAGGGCGGTCCTCACCTCTCTGGAAAAACAGGCAGGGATGCTGCAAGGAGGGTGGAAGGGAGGAGTGCAGAGATTTAACTGATTTATTTAGTATATCCTTTTTTATTTCTCTTTGGGGAAGTGCTGAAGCTGCTACTATTGCTGCCTCTTTTGTTAGTCTTTTATGTTACTTTTAAAGCTATAAGCTTCTCTTTCTTAATATGACATTATAACAGTCTGTGGAAATTATGTGTGACCCTGGACCACAAAACCAGTCATAAGGGTAAATTTTTCGAAATTGAGATTTATACATCATCTGAAAGCGGAATAAATAAGCTTTCAATTGATGTATGGTTTGTTAGGATATGGACAATATTTGGCCGAGATACAACTGTTTGAAAATCTGGAATCTGAGGGTGCAAAAAAAAAAACCAAAATATTGAGAAAATCGCCTTTAAAATTGTCCAAATGAAGTTATTAGCTATGCATATTACTAATCAAAAATTAAGTTTTGATATATTTACAGTAGGACATTTACAAACTATATTAATTGAACATTATCTTTTTTTATATCCTAATGATTTTTGGCATAAAAGAAAAATCTATAATTTTGACCCATACAATGTATTGTTGGCTATTGCTACAAATATACCCCAGCGACTTAAGACTGTTTTGTGGTCCAGGGTCACATATAAAGTGACGTATCGCTTTAACTGTAGATCAGTCACAGGAGAATTTATATGGCAAAAACAGACAATTCTTAATTAAGATGACAGAATTCAACTTGAATATAAACACAACTAATAATACTTAAAACACACTATGTGTGAAAACAGTGACAATCAGCAGAATTCCAATTAAATATTTCACTATGAAAAAATAAGCTGTGTGGAAGCATACACATACTTTTTAATAGCTTAATTTATATCAATGCACAATGCATATGAATCAGTGAATTGCTTTTAACTGAACAAACTGATTCAAATGAGAATTGGCATTTGTTAGGGGAATATCTCGACTACTGTTTTTTTTTTTTCTGTTTAATGAATGTGGAATTGTTTGGTCCAGTTTTAAAAAATGTTTTTGCTCATAATGATTTATTCAGGATTCAGAGTCATATGTATATGCAAAGTCATATGGACTTTTATGATACTGTTGCTGCTTTTTAGCAATTTTTGAGCTTGGCATAAATTAACAGATTCTTTAAAATTTCTCAGCACTTCATATGAGTCAGTGAATCTTTTATTTGTATTGGAATTAACTGATTTGGGTGCATATTAGAGAGCCATAAACGTATAATAATAAGTAGTCCTTATGACTTTTGTACTGTATCTGAAGTATTCTAAAGTTAAATTATTTTGAAGAGCTTTGTGAAGAACAGACAATTAACAGTTTGTTAACAAATCATTATTTCGAGTCAAATCTTTTTATGGAATCATTTGGTTCCATAAAGAGAATCATTGAGCCTCTATCAATTACCTGACTCTCTAAAATGACTCCTCAGAACTTCATGTGAATCAGTGAATCATTTTTTTACTGAACAAACTGTTTCGAATGAGAATTTGCACGGTGGAAAGCACAATGACAATTTGCAGCATTTCAGTAGGGAATGGGAATAAAGCATGACGTAGGTTGGATTTGAACCGACATCCCAATGGGACACAGCTGCTGCGACATTTCTGTCAAAAGAATATTTTTGGAGTGAAGTTTTTTGCTTTTTTGATACCATCTTTACAAACACTGATTTTCAAAAATGCGGACACATGAAAATGACGAGGGCGTAGATTTGTATTCATTTGAGTTGCATCCAAATTATGCAGTGGGAGGATGTCAGGTTAGGCTGTTTTGTATGTGCTAAACTTCAGAATGAAATGGCTTACTTGATGAGAGTTTGATTTGGTGGTTATGAGGACCAGTCAAGTGTAAACTGTACAATGTCAGGTGAGGGGCTCATCCCAACTAACTGACAGCTCGGAAAGCATCGGCTCCCAACCATGATCTGAATAACGGGCCGCAAAAGGCTTGTTAATGTGCTTTTCAAGACAGAGTGTTCTACATATGTGCACCGGTGATTTTCACGTGCCCTTAGGGGAGTAAGTTTTAGAGACCTCAGGAGTGGCAATGCGCAGAAATTTCCTGCAATCATGTCAGAAATTATGTTTGCTGCTGCATGATAAACTGCGAAGGGAAAAAAATGTTGATGTAATCTGTGAAGACTCTCTAAACCTTGCAAAAATTATTTCCCACTCCCCCCTTTTCCCTCTGTCCATTATTCCCACAGGTATGCTAATCAGGAATTTTGTAGGTACAAATGTTTTTGTGGTCCGCTCGCCCCCCGTTGGGCCAGGTTGACTGGCAGACGGAACCTGTAATAGCAGGTGTTGCCGTAGTGATGCAGAACAGCTTGCCATCTCACCCAAGTTTGGATTTGTCCCTCAGGGACTGCCATTTGAATAAGCTTGAGCCGAGGGTTCGACTGTGGCGCGGCAAACAGAAGCTGAGTGGCTTCAATTAAGCGCTGGTTGGTCAAAATAAAGCAGGAATCATTATTTGTGGCTCTCCGCATCAGGCTAGTGTCAGCTGCTCATTTCCGGCCCTTGTGACAATGATATGTAATTTTGTATTGTTTGTTTTTATTTTAATGTATTTTTAAAGGACAACTGCAGTAATTGATAAGGTTGTAATTATGTGTTCCCAAAGTTTTTTATTTTATTTTATTATTTTATTTATTAAGCTTACCAAAATTCTAATCATGCCAAAACCTTTTATTGCACAACATGATCTCATTAGTAATCATAGGTTTTCGTGTATAAAATGTTCTCACATACATTGTTGTGCATCAATTTACATAAAAAATGTAAGTGTCTAAAAAGTAAGAATTTTATAAATGAGCAGTTTTAGAGACATATAAATGCTTATGAATCCTTTTATATTCAATATATGAATTTATTGAATAAATTAAGTAATGGAATTAACTTTAGGTTAATTTTATTGTATTACATCAAGACATTTAACATATTCACTTAATTGGTGAATTAAAAATATCTAAACTGAAAAAAAATTATGTTGAAATAATTTTCACTCAGAAATTGCTGGTAAATTTCACAAATAATCACAAAGAATTGACAAGTAACACATTTGAATTCAAAATTTAGAAGTAGAAAGACTAATAATATTTTCTTGTAAAACATACTCCAATAATTACTGAAAAATAATTTGTACCATGTTTATAATATAGTGCATTTTAAGTAACATTTCAATCACTGTATATTTATAATTTAGGATTAAGGGCTCAAAAATGTATCTATGCAAACATATTTATAATACAAATGTGAATTTGTACAGATATGTTTCTAAAGCTGAGCATTCATAATACTTTTACATTTTAAATGCTGTCAATAGATTCATACTGAATGTTTCAGTGTACATACAAACATACAAAAATTGTTTGTATGAATACTAATGGAGACAAGGCTACGATGCAAGATATATTGATGTAAGAATTCAAACGCACTTTGAAAAGCCTGACAAACCCATTCTAAAAACAGTAAACTGAGCTTTAATAGCGTAGTGCATGATAGTGTTACATGACCAATCATGTCCATTACTGAAATGGAAAATGGATGATAATTGCAATGACAAAGGCGATACAGTATACAGATTGAATGCATGCAATTGGACGGCATGTAAAACATCCCACAGTTCACCTCCAGAGCACTTCCCTGAAACACTTACAGTATACAAGTGTGATGACAGGATATTAAGCTCCTTTAGAAACAGGAAAAAATAATACATAAAAGCCCCAGCTTGTACCTTTTGATTTTAAATTGAACAAATCTGTCTTTCAGCATCTGTTGCAATGAAACGACCGACGACGAGACAGACAAAACAAATCCAGTCTCCTTTTTCTCTGCATAAATGTGTCGCAATTAAGGCCGCTCCAAAGCATAAAAAGCAAGTCAAGGAGAGTTAGAACATGTTTTTCTTTCTTTTTTTTTTGTCCTTTCTTTCCCACTTGGCAATGGACTTTTTTCTCATTAAGAAGTTTTTTCAAGCAAGAATGGTGGACATATGTGCGTCGATACATTCCTCAATGGCTATGGCTAAACTAAAGCTAAACCAGGCCTAAAGCTAAACCAGCACTTCTTAAAGTGAAAGAGAATCATGGGTAATAGGACGCATGGTCACGAGAGCTATGATGACTAATGTGAGTGACATTAGGGAACGTTTAATCACACAGCATTGACCATCAGCCAGCGTGCAACGTCGGATCTGTGCTTCTAAAAATCCCCACGAGGGTCCCACTGTGAGTGGGGGCACCTTCATGCGTCACGTTGACCGGGGTGATGGAGCACCGTAGTCAGGGACTCTGTGGCCCGGCGCATGAGGGATCAGCCTCACTGCAGGACAGCAGGAAAAGGAGGATTTTTCAGGACCTTCTCCCATGTGATCCATTACTCTGTTCCTAAACCGTGCTTCCCAACAAATGTGACCCTCTTACTAAATTGTATTCTTTAAAAAAAGCTGGTACAGAGTAGAATGTGTTTGTCAGCACTTATATTGTGATAATGAATTGTCATCCTCAAACTATTGTGCAATCTACAAGGCTTATTTTACAAGGTTTCATGGGGTTCTCCTGTTTAGAAGATAACGAGAGTAAGCGTAAGAAAATGTGATAGCACTTAGGCTGTAATGCCATTCGGTTTATATGCATTGTGGGAACATAAGGAGTAAAGATGGGCCACTAATCGGGAGAAATTCGGGTACAGAGCCTGACCCTTGAGTTAATTAAAACAGTTTTATTGCCCTTTCTTGAATTAATTAAATGGATATTTGATCTCGCTAACCCCCATCCTCAGTTCTCTTTCCATCCTTCAATAAACTTTCCCTCTCACGGTCTGTCTACCAGAAAGGAACGTCCGCTGCTGCCTGAAAACTGAAGGGAGTTTTGGCACGTTTTCTTCACGTATGTATGTGTACTGTGTATATTTATATAAATAAACACACATACTGTATATATTTCGAAAATATTAAAGAAAACAACAACATGGTAGCGTTAACCATATGCATATCTGTTAAACGCTTCCTGTCCATCATAAGTTGTTTCTTCTGAAGACGAGCAATGATAGCAGTATGAAGGAAGGACCTTTGGAGATGTTAATGAGTAGAGTTAATAAATATCTATACCTGCTATGCATCACATGGTCTTTAAGTAATTAGCAGGTGCTTTTGAGAAGCTATGCTGAAGCGACTGTTAAAAAAATATCCCCATGCATGCAATTACATTCTCTGAAATTTTTTTTTGTATTATGCAATATCATAGTGAATGACATGTCTGTAATTATTTATATGTCAAAGTATATTATGATTATAATTAGAATTATTTTTTTGGCAAAAAAAATTCTATGTTGCCCTAGTATTTATTGCATGTATGTATAGATATATATATTATTATATACTCTAATATAATTCTAATATATAGATTTATATTTTTAATAGTGCTGTCAAACGATTAATTGTGGTTAATCACATCCAAAATAAAGTTTTTTTTTCATAATAGTATGTATGTGTACTGTGTATATTTATTATTATATATAATACCACACCACATACAGTATACTGTATATTTTGAAATTATTTACATGTTTATACATTTATATATTCATATTTTTATATTTTATATATATATATATATATAGATATAATAAACCTTATATATAATATTTATATTATGGCGTGGCTATATATATATATAATTTATAAATATATTTAATATATAAACATTACATATTTTTCTTGAATATAACATGCATGTGTTTGTATTTATATATACCTAATAAATATACACACACACATATATTTTGTAAAAAAAAACTTTTATTTTGGATGTGATCAATTGCGATTAATCGTTTGACAGCACAAATATATATATATAATCTATTATAGACACACACACCACACCACAATCACCTAATATATACACATTTACTTATATATGAGTGCTGGAGACTTTCTACCATTTTCATCTGTCTTTTTTGATTACTTTATTAACAATTATTATGATAGACGATTATATTAATTGAACGCTGTAAATTTCTTACTATTTTCATAAATTTGTATAGAAGCAAAAAATTGTCTATTTATTAATAATTATTTTTTTATCCTCCTTCTCTCTGTAAATGAGCACAAAAATGTGATTTTATGCTTAAACTGTAAGCTTTCGTTTAGCAGAATTTATGTTTGGACGAATAGTCTATGCTTTAACAAAAAGTTAGATGTTGCTTGTTTACTCTTTCTCCAGATTTCCTCTCTGGGATACTGAAAGTGTGGTAGAAATCCAGGACAGTTTTAGTGCAGTGTTGACATTTTGTCATCTGTTAAATGCAGAGGGCCACTTGGGGGGCTAATGAGGAGCATTTTTAGTGATCAATAAATCATGTGCTATTGATTTTTTTTTTCCTAAGCCCTCTTCTGTTCTCTGAAAGTCAGCCACCTCCCAGGAAGATGCTATTAAGGAGGCCTTAAACACTTGAATAATCAACACCAGAGCTGACCACTGGATCAGACAGCTGTGATGATGTCATCATCACCAGTATAGATCCATCAGCTTATTGTGTATCGTCCTCTTTACATTCATGAAGAATAGAAACTGTTAATAATAGACTAAAAATTTTAAGCATATCCAAGCTGATGCTGTTCAAACTCATATATTGCTTTTCAGAGTTGCATCATTGTGGACTCTTCTGCACGTTACTATCTAAAAGTCTGTGCATCCCATTGTTGCCTTAGAGGAAGACAGCGAGGGCTTTGCGTTTTTGCGACATGGCCTTGGTTTCAAATAACTGAAAACACAAATCTGATTGCAATGGTATAGGTGATATATGTGTCTACTAGGTAGAAAAGTCGGTTATAGTGAGAACAGATATTTCATGATCCGCCAGAGGAAATACCGAGAAAAATATTGTGTGGAAAACACTTGAGTGATTTACAGATGTTGTGACCGTCATCACACATCTATTCACATGAATTGAAGTTATAGTGATAAAACTGTCACAGAGGATCACTGTCCAAGTTAAAGTGATAATATAATGTATCATTGTTGAAACAACACTGTCAAAGCTTTTCACAACTTCAGATATTTTGACAATGCCTCTCATTGTTTTGAGAATGGATAGGTACTTTTCCAGTTATGTGTGAGCAAATCAATGGAGAAGGTGATTAGATGACTGTCAGTGGTGTTACTGAGCTCTTTCTCTGGTTCCTGTATCTTACCGAACAATGGGGAACATTTAGGGTGACAACATTGATGATGGCTTTGTTACATTTTGTGGTAGATTCAGGTAAAACGGCTGTTCTTGACCTCTTTAACAAACGCCAATGTGCATTGTAAAAAGTTATAATAAAGCTGAAAAGCTATTCAAGGATTTATTTTATTGCAGGTTTCTTTGGTTCACTTATTGTTGCGTTCTAACATTTTACAGCTTTTAGGTACTTTTTTGACAACTTAAAACTTTTAGGAACAACTTTTCAGTGCAGAATTAACCAACAAGCATAGTATGTCAGTTGGATTAATGCACTTTTAGTTCAAAAAGATCTTTTCTGATAACGAAACGGGTTCTGTAGTTTATTTCCATTCACCCTCTTTCCGCTTAATTAATAAGATTGCCTTGTTTGACTGTTTTACTTACATTGCTGTTGATTTTGATGTCATGTTTAGTAACTTCTTGTCTTATGATGTCAGGATGAATGTTTTCCTCTACCCAAAATGATCAGTTAGCTGGTTGTTACCCTTGTGTTTCATGCACCAAGTTTTGAAGTCTGTATGTGCTGATTTAAGGCAATTCATGAGTGTTTTTTTGTCATATTTTTCATTCGATGAGCAATTACAGTATACTACAATTCAAACATTCAAACAAGAAAGAAAGAAAGAAAGAAATTATACCTTTTATTCAGCATAGATAAATAAAATTGATCAAAAGTGACAGTAAAGACTTTTACAAAGTTAAAAATAAAAATAAAAGCTGTTTTCAAATAAAAGCTGTCTATTCACCAAATAATCCTGAAAAAAAAAATCCTGGTTTCTACAAAAGTATTAAGCAGCACAGTTGTTTTCAACATTAATGATGAGGAAAATTCATCATTCATCCTCCCTGCTAATTACATTTTAAAATATATTAAAATAGAAAACAGCGGTTTTTAAACTGTAATAATATTTCACAATATGTCCACATTTTTGATCAAATAAATGCAGACTTTGTGAACATAAGAGACCATCAGAAACATTTAAATATCCTACTGACCCCAAACTTTTAAACAATAGTGTATGTGATGCTTTCAATAGTTTAAGACAAGAGGCAATTGTTACAATTATGGCACATAACGCCATGCATACTACTGTTACCTTCATATTTAAGGCCTATGTTCCATATTCTTTACAGTCTGTTATATTAAATTGCTTTGATAAAACATATTTTATGAAAGTTCATCTCTCACGTGAGTTTACATAGGTCAGCGAAGGGAATCATGGGTTAAAAGCATTCATCCTCATGAGCGAAAGGGACCTGTGGTGACGGTGACACTTCCTCAGTTGTGTCCTTTGGCCTTCCTGTTAGCAACAAAAGAGGGGACTTGTCGAGTCAAACAGCAGGCTCTAATCATATACTCAATTAACAGAACTGGGGAGAGAGATAAGATGCCCTTTCCTTTGGATGAAAAAAAAGGTTAAACATTTATGAACAGATATAAATCAGTTAGCACCTGCGAGGCTCCAGGGGTGGCAGAGGCTTTGCCAGCACCAGCCGGGCATCTCCTCTCTGGCCGCTGCCTGCCGTCCTCTTTCCTGTCCTGTGGAGTGCCCCCTCGCATGGGTCTAATTATCCTCTTAAATTTATATCTGCAGCCACAGGAGGCCCCCCGGGATTAGACTGTGTGTGTTTAGCAAATTGATAAAGAGACTTGCTGTTTGGAGGAGACTCCTATATGTGATCTCTCCACCCCGGTGAACACAAGCAAACAGTCTTTGACCGGCAGAGGCGAAGGTTTGCTGAATACAAAGTGGTTTCCTGAGAGGACCGTGATTTTATGAAGAACGGGATCACCGTATGACGATCTTTATGAAGATTGCTCATTTTCTCCTGGGCCCCTGTTTTAAGACACCATAACGTTTCGTTATGTATGTCTCTTGAAACAGGACGTTCATTTAGAAGAATGATCGTCTGATGCGGTTGGAGACTGTTGGTTAGGTATTAATCTCAAATGTGAAACCGTAAACAGACCTGGCAATGGGTTTGGAAGGGAACCAATAAACATTTTAGCTTAAAACACATGGTTTCCCTTCCTATTGGGAAATAAGCAAGGCTGAATGGATATCAGTTAATAACTTAAACTGTGGTCGTTTTGGTTGAATACAGACAAGTGAAAGTTTTATAATGGATTTCTTTAACTTTTAATTGGATATGAAAATGATGATGGCTCTTTCACGGACACAAGTTAAGGTTGACAGGGAAACGATGATAAACCCATGCCACGATCCAATTATATGATGTCATGAGGAAATAAACAAAGAAAACATGAACAACATTGTCACAGCTGAAAAAATAAGGTACGTTTTGATACGTTTGCTCTTTGGAAGTAATAAATCGTCTGCATGTCATGATACAGGTCATGATAAGGCCTGAACACAGTGAACACCGGTCTGGTTTCATTGTGTTGAACTAATTGTGTGTCGACCGCAGCATGTTGACCACTATTGGGGCCAGAACCTCAAACCCCAAAACTATTAAATGAGCGTTCCTGTGGTCACTAAAAATACCAATGACCACAGAATTAACAACATTACAGGAGATAAGGAGACCCAGCGGCCTTGTGCAGTTTGATTGCATGCCTCTGCTCCAAAACATCAAATTATGATTTAACTTTAAATTAAACCTGATTAAATTACTGATGAAATATGAATACTGATTCAAAAAATGTTTTGTTTATATAAAGCCGAAAAAGTCTCAAAAAAACAATTTTTTTTTAGATTCAATAGTAATATATTGATTTAATTGAATTAATATTTAATCAGGTATCAGCTAGGAGGTTTAATATGCTCCTTTTATAATTATCATTTACAAAAATAATTTTTATTAATTAGAAAATAATATAGAAATGATCCATCACCTTAATAATTTGAGGCAGTTTCAATGAGCACTTTTACTTTAGCATTTGCATTAATGTATTGGCCTCTTTGAAGCTTGCACAGTTCTCCTCAAAAGATGTTGAATAAATGGCAAATGGAGGGAAAGAGCAGGGATAGAGAGGGAGAGAGAGAGAAAGAGGTCTGTAAATAAGCATCCTACATCCTACTTTAACTGACTTTAGGTCCCTTTGTGGTGATTAGCTATCTCCCATGGGGCAAGTGAGTTAGCAGAAGCAAAAGCTTTCTAATGAGCTGAGCCCGTCCCCTATCCACACACTCGCACACACACAAACGCAGTCCCCGAAGAAGGGCCAGTGGCTGTCTGAGTGTCCCAGGAGTGAGCTCGCCCGCACCTGTTCTCCTCATAATCAGAACATTTCTCTACTTCATGTCCAGACCCAGCCAATTGTCCTAAGATGAGGCGTATTGCAGTTTTTTTTGGGGGGAATAGCTCTTTTCTTTTCAGACACTTTAATTGCTGTTTATTAAAAATACAATACAGAAAACCAATTTAAACATTTCTACCGCTATTAGCCAGGAAATGTTTAGTATGCCCAGGAGCGGGGCATGTTGTCACACTTTATGGGGAAAGTTGTCACAATGGAAACCTGCCAATAAACAGCCTATTACAGTATTTTCAGCAAAACATAAACAGTAAAAGAAAAATACTAATTATTTTCATTAAATACAAAACTATTGTCCAAACCAAAACGTCATGTCAGAACTAACAACAACTCATTGAGAAGTTGTTGTTGTTATAAGGAGGCAGTATGATTGTGTGATACGTATTGCTTTAATAAAGCAGTTCAATAAACAAAAAGTTAATATTAAATCATGTACAGTTTAGGCACATTATTGCTAGTTACTTTGTCTGTTTCTTTGTTGTTGTTTTTTTCCGCTGACAGAAATGCTTCCTAACATAAGTGTCATGTATGGGTGGGACGATGAATGCAAATGAATAGCAACAACTGAATAGAGCTTTAATTTGTAGTATTTGTTTGCTGCATAATGCATTTGAATTTATGTTCTGTGCTGGTGGCGAATTTTCAAAAAATAATGTGGCAGGAAGATGCTGCTGTTTGATTGCTATTTGATGACCTACTCTAGTTCGGTCACTTGTTTAGTTCCTTAAATACTCAGCTTTTTTGAATGAATCGGTTAAATGAATGATTCAGTGACACTCATAAAGACAGTTTTTATGTTTGTAAATGAACTGTTTTTGAAAGAATCTACTGAATGCATGAATCAGTGACTCACTTATTAAAAAAACAGTCAGTTGTTTTATTTGCAAATCATTTAAAATTGTTTAAATGAAATGGTTGAATTCAGTAACTCACTTTTAACAAAGTCATTTGTTGCCACCTGCTGACATAATTATATGTAACCTCTTGTTACAGTCAATTTCACCCATACATCAAGCTCTTACTTTTAAGCAAAACTTTTTATTTTCTCATTTTTTAATAGCACACATTGTTTACAGCTCTTCCAGGGCTGAAGGCAACAACGGCCAAATATTTTGTGAGGCGGCACAAAGGGACGCAGAGACGCAAAGCGTTGGCAGATGGAGAGAGGCATGATGAGGACCTCTGTGTCAGGCAAACAACCTCCATGCTGCACAATTCCCTCAGCAGTGCTTGACAAAGGCTGTACCTGCCTCCTGATTGTGCACATGTTCCGTCTCCCTGGGAGATCCTCCTCAGGGGCGGTGCGTGGACGGGAGAGCGTTCCGAGCACAAGTGGGAACTGAGCATTTATACAGATGATTATCCAGACTGCAGTCAGAGAACAAATAAACAAAATACAGGTCGGTCTCGGGAGCCCCGAGTCGCTGGATTGCCCAACGCCTTTGTCTTTTCTGGTCCCTTGCACGGCCGCTATATCGAACAATAAGATAACGACCGCCCCCCCGTTGTGTTTGAGACCGATGAGAACCAGTGTCAAGCACGTGCAAAAACGGGCAGTCACATCCTAAACTTTCCCATTATCGCTTTCGAAACTTTGCAAAGTCATCGCCACAGTTTAATCCACATGTTTCGAAATGCTCATAACACATCTGTTATAGCTGTGTGTTACAGCATACTGCAAGGTACTTGCTGCCATATGTACATATTTACATCTTGGGTGTATGCTGGCATATTATTTTGTGTCTAAAATGGGTAAAATATCATTCCTAAAGTGATAGTCCACCCTAACATTTCAATTCAGTCACTTAAATTCAACCAAACAGGTTTGGTTCCCATTGACATCCATTGTCTTTTTTGTCCATGTAGTGGAAGTCAGTTGCTACCAACATTTTCAAAGATTTACCAACATTCATCTTCTTTTGTGTTCCACAAAAGAAAGAAAGTCATAACGATTATTAGATTTAAATTTTTGGGTGGACTATCCCTTTAAAAGGCGATAGTCCACCCAACCTTTAAATCCAGTCATTTAAATTCAACCAAACAAGTTTGGTTCCCATTGACATCCATTGTCTTTTTTGTCCATGCAGTGGAAGTCAGTTTGTTACCAACATTACCAAGATTTACCAAGAATACCAAGATGTGTTCCACAAAAGAAAGTAAGTCATAATGATTAGGAATGACTTGAAGATGAATAAACGATAATTGGATTTTATTTTTTGGGCAAACTATCCCTTTAAAAGGAAAATAAGTTCATGCAAGTGACTCGGATTGATGGAAGTTAGCAGCCACGCTTTGTTGTACGAGTTCAAAAAAGCTTGTTATTGAAACGGCAGGTCCATTACAGCTCTCCGCCGCGTTCTAGGGCACACGTTAAGTGGCGCTGGTCTGTGAGAGGTAAGTCTGATAAAAGGGCAATTGCTGCCTGCTATCTGTCCATCACGGCTCAGAGTAAACAGGCCAGCATGGTGCAATAATCTGGGGAAGTGGCCCTGTTGCTCTCTGCATCCCTCTTTTGTTGTTTTCTTCTCTTTGGCCCACAGGGGGTGTTTAGACCAGGCCGCGTGACCCAGCAGCCTGGGGAGGGCCCTGGGAGGGGTTCCTGTGCCACAGGTGAGGCCTCGCTGCAATCTGCCCCTTTGCCCAGCAGGCCAATCAAGCCCGTAGTGCACGTAGCAACCTGCAGGCAGGGAGGGGCCCGAGAGGACCTTCTGTCCCTCTGAAAGCTCAGAGGAGCCTGTCACCACATCATTTAATTACCTCTGTGTTCTTCATTAATTCATGGGCATCTTAATGCCCTGCAGGCCGGAGAGAGAGAACGAGACAGGAGGAGGATGAGGGAAGGGGCGGGTGTGTCGTGAGGGCGCTTCCAAAACAAAAACAATCCCGTCAGGAGCCACACCAGTCGCTTAGGACACTCCGCTGGGACTTCCTGGGCTACTTTAGTTAAGACCTTCATAATCATCTCAATATTGTAAACAGGACTCAAGGGTCAGCTTTCAGGACCGGGGATATTTTGTCCCTGAGAGAAAGAAGCAAAACAAATGGCCTTATGGCCAAAATACACCTGTGGTTGCTTATATTAGACATGTGGTAAGTGATTTGAGATGGTGAGAAATGGCAGGAGTTAAAATTACCATAATGACACCAGAGATTTTGCCCTCAGCTTGAGACCACAGATAGTAAGATGTCGGAAATCTCAAAACAATTGTATGTATTGAAAAAAATATAAAATAAGTTTAACTGCTGCTGCAGTTTAAGTAAGTGCCAACCTGCAGTGCCAAGTTCATTTCACTTTTGAATTTAGTTGAAAATGTACTGTGATGAGTGAAGCCGCTACGTTTTTGCAGCCACTTTTGTGTTTTAGGTGATTTTTTTTTTTTTATAAAACCAACACATTTTAATTATATAAAAGTGCAGTATTAGGGTTAGTATTTAATAATTTTAGTTTTTTATAAGTCACATAAAACTTTCTTAGCATTTTTTAAACAAGTGACCATGACATCATTTATTTTTGTTACTTTTCAAATGCATTTTATGCACAGATTTTATTGGTTTAGTTGTAGAAACCTTAGTTGAAGAAATATCTTACAACATTTTTTTTCCCTCCCTCTACTATGCTATGAATAAAAAGGTAAGGAATAAATCCAATAAACAAGGGCCCAAAGAAACCAAACACAGACGTTGGTTGTTGTATCATTATCTATTTTCAGTAATGGCTGGACGTCTGACTCTGTAGGTGCCGTATGAATCTCAGTATGAAAGCTCTTGACAGGTGTTCATCAGCCAACAATAGGCAGCTTTTGTATTCTATCTGATGTCATCAGAGTGCGTGTGCAGCGCACAGGGGCCGCTCCTGACACCCAGGTCCCAGGGAGTGGAAAGCTAATCCTGTGACAGATGTGTCTTCTCTCTCCTGGCTCCCGGTCATGCTGCAGCGGCAACATCGGCGCCCTCCAGCCTGCCTCCTTCTCTTTTGCTCTCTCTCTTTGCCTAAAAATATATAGGAGAGGTAAATGTTCACTCAATGCTTGGTAGACTCCCAAGAGTCAGGCGGCCATGAACGGCGTAACGGCAAAACACCCCCCTCATCTTCCTCTCCCTTCCCTTCCGTGTCACATGATTTCTCGAGATTGACAGCCTCCCCAAAGAGTGAGGGCTGGAACAGATGGAATATGAATGGTTCAGTCGTGTATGAAAAAGGTGTCTGGGCAAAGGAGCGTTGATGGGGGAACTGCAATTGCAATTTAAGTGTGGCTAAATCTCTTTGTCTTCCTGTTCTCTGATCTCTCAGAAAACACACAGGTCTAAAATCAGTTCTGTGCACAACAAAACATTCCAAACAACTTACTAGATATGATATGGTGTGATATTGCACATTTTAAGCAACTACATAGATCATTTTTTTTCCCTATTTTCCAGTCAAGTCTGAGGCATTCACATTTTTAAGAGCCGATTTTGAAGTTGGAATGCATTGTTTTCTCTCTTCGTTTTATGCATTCAGATATTATACATGATCCAAACACAAAAACTGGTTTGGTTCAAACTAAAAAGAATGTTTCTATTCCATCACCCAAAAACAACTTCTCATTTAAAGTGTAATGGAATGTTTCCGCATCATAAAAGTCGAACTGTGAAATTTCATTTCCATCCTTCTACTTTGTTGGTCTAAGTTTTGTGGATTCGGTTTCTTCCAATTAGAAACACAGCCAAATTCTCATTAGAATTACGGAGAAATAAGATTGTATCTCCAACTATTTCCTCAACACAGTCAGCATGTACTTTGCTCATTAGTGACTGTCTCAATCATGTCTTTAATAGGCATATGGTTATTATGAGATGCCATTTCAAACCATGTTAAGCACAGCAAGGAAACCCATTAAAATATAAGTAGGGGGATTTTTCCCAATATGAGGTCATAAAGGAAAATGATAAGATGGGGGGTCTTGGTGAAAGTCATAACTCTTTCAAGACTTTTTCTGGGAATGTCTTCCCAGAAAGGACAAATTCAAAGCCTAGATGCTTTCGCTGTGCCAACAAGGGTCCTGTCACAGTTTGTCAGTACACGCATATATAAACATTAAATATGATTGATAAGCGTTTCTTCTGCTCTCCCAGGCTTCGATTCATCTTCTGGAGTCAGAGTAGGGTAAGAGCGTCTGTCTTGCCGGTCCCTCGACATCTATTTGCTTTTAAGCGCTAAGTCATTATCAACTAATACATGTAGATTGTGTTAGGAGCGAATGGTGTGCAGTGGAATGAGGGAAAAATTAGTGAAGTGTTATGGAGGACAGCAGATGTTAGGCTGGAGTTATTACAAGCTGAGATGATTAGCTGAAAAACATTGCTTGACAAAGTGGTGGCATGCAGATGACAGCTGAAGTATTTTATGCTGGAAATTTGCAACATTTCTAGAGGCAAGACAAGCAGAGACCATCAATGCAGCACTGCCTTAAAAAGCTGTAGTCGCTTTTGTCCTGATAGGGGGAAAAAAAAGAGATGTCATTACTCTCTGTTATTTGACCTCGTATTATGTTGATGTTTTCTAGGGTCGCTGTTGCTTACGTGAACTCTATAAAATAATTTCTGCGCGATACGGCTCTGACATGACATGCCCAATTAGCTATGCGGAAAAACTTCCTGTATTTACACTGAACCCGAGCGAGCAGGTTTCTCCGCTTATCGTGTGACAGAGTTTACATATTAGGCGTGATTATGTTATGGTTGCCCGAGCAAAAAGATTCCCTTTACTGTCAATTACGAAATAGACAGAATGGAACTAAAAGGGGGAAATTTAAGAGTCTTCAACAACTTCCTGTAATTTCAATTTATTGAGAATGAAACAGAGGATAAAGATTTTGAAATTATAAGCTATTATGCGCCAGCGAGAGAGCAGGGCTGAGGGTGACTTCATAAAATACAGCTGACAAGCCTAAGCAAATTACCCAAGACCATTACAAAAATCACTTAATTGCTAACCATTCTGTCAGGTCAATTGACGCTAAATGAAAAAATAACAGAAAAGCGTTTATGCCGTGGAAGGCGGGCTCTGAGAATGAGGTGAACACTTAGGAAGGGGGAATGGGTGGAAATGCGCTGTGTAAAGTGCTGTCGTAGCTCTAGTCTTTTTCAGAACAGCCAATTTACATCATAGATTCTTCTGGTTGGAAATATTCACACGTATGACCCATTTTTAAAATGTATCTATCTCTTTTTGTTTTAAACAGTAATTATCTTGGATTATTGCTTTTGCATATTATTTTAAGTAAAGTCAAATTATATATATTTTTAATTTTATTTAATTTGTTTTGTTGTTTTTCTGTTTTAAAGGGATGAAAGTCCTGTAATTTTTTACTCACCAAAATGTCAGTTATATCTTGTTTGGTTTGCCTTCATGCATGAAATACAAAAGCAGCTTGGACATTCTGCTAGATAACTCTTTTTTTTTTTGTCCCTGTAAGAACGTCAGATCAGTTTGGGGCGATTTGAGGGTGTGCAAATGATGACAGAATTTTCACTTCTGTGTGCTTTAAGTTCTGTGTGTGTTTCGCCAATTCAAGTTCAGTTGGTTTTCATTTTCCTTCTGTCTGGCTTGCCGTTCAGCACCTGCAATTCATCATGGCGTGAGTTCAGACGGATCTGAGAGGTATTATCGTACAATCGCAACATGCTACCTACCACGGGATCTAAGGGAAAACGGTGTGATTGAAAACACGGCCCAGTCTAGAGCTTCTTCCCTGATCTGCAGCGCATAATGAATAAGGAGCTGCTGATTAGTAGATAAAAAGTGATTAATAGCCGCACTGATTATCGAATCAGGCCCCTCACCGGAATAATCAGTTAATTGATCATTATTCTATGGGAGCCGTCAGTATCCGCGATGGTGGTGGTCTTCGGAGAGCACTGAAATTGAAGTTTACTTACCCTGTCAGCTGGAGAGGGAACATAGAAGACCCCACTGCTGAATGTTATCCTTTCACTCAACAGTATGTGAGCTTTTTTCTTCTGTAGATTCTCATATAATGTAATATTCTTCTTCTGAAGTTGGAATAGATATTAGAAACTGGCGTATATATTTTAAAGTTATTATTGTAATATCTATTCAAAGATTTACTAGTCTGTTACAATAATGTATTTGAGTTACTTTCATATAGGGACTTTTCTGAATAAATTTGGATGTGATTCATTTAATCAATTAATTAGTGTGATATCTACTTAATTTGATTATCATTTTCTTATTAATTAATAAACAATATACAGTATATAAAATTATTTATATAATGCAAATACATTATGTGGAATCGCATCTTAACACAATATATCAAATTACTGCTTGACATTATTATTAAGATATATATCTGCTTAATACTATTTAATGCCTGTTCTTCAGCTTTAACATTATAGACACATCTGTATTTATCTGGTTGTTTCAGTGACATTTATTTTGACCTGTATGGTGAAAACTAAACAGGTATGTGAAGTGATTAAGATAATGAGATCAGTCTAAACCTCTGTAGACAGATTTGCTAAGGAAGATGCACACCTTATCAGTCTATCCAGAATCCCTCCTGTATCGATGTCAGATTACACACCCTGCATGCTCTCCTGTTGTGCTGTTCTGCTCTGTTCTGTTCTACAAGAGAAATCACTAACTCCCAAACGTACTTCCATGGACCTTTGGGAATCAACCATTGAGAGTGGAAAAGATTCCAGCAGAAATGTGTTATGCAAAAATGCAAAGTACGGACACCAGAGATATATACAGTGTGGTCTAAAATCGAAAGCACATTTCAACATTCACATATATATAGATATATATATATATATATATATATATATATATATAATATATATATATATTATATAGAAAACATTTAAATAATAACAAGAATTTGATTTTGAATAAATAAATAAAATAAATGTTTTATGTAAAATAAAGTATAAATTTTCCATATTCTGCACTATTTATAGGTCACTGATTAAATATTATTTGACTTAAATTGTTATTCTGACAATATAATTCGTAATTACAAATTTTATATTAAATTAAAAAATGAATAAATAAAATAGAATTTTCACTATCTGCCCAATTTTTTGATCCTGCTGTAAATATGCACAGTGAGAAATCTGGCTTAGATTGCATTGGTCTGGATGGGGCCTCTGCTGTGGAGTATAGAGCAAGGACATTTTATTTGTTTTATTTGGCCCATCTACTGGATATTACAGTGTTGTTTATGTGTGCGAACGATAGCGAGAAAGTGAGAGAGATGGTGTGCATTTGTGTGCTCCAGGGGTCTATGTCATCTATAAACAGTTACAATGTCACAAAATTGATGTTCAACTGTATGCTCCCTGATACATACGAGTGCTCAAAGTGGGCTATTAAGATTTCAAGAGGAAAAATACACTAATTGGTAAAACGTCGTTACCGCAAACCAGATACACTGTGAAAATCCTGGACACCGAGGGCCATTAATTAACCTTAGCGCAACGATTACTGCTTACATTAGAGAAGAACATGCAAGAGATGGCGGGTTTTTTTTTTTATTTGGCTCTTCAGAGACCCTGGCGGAAGGCCCTGCCCCCATGAGCCGCGATATGCTAACCGAGAAGCAACTAATTAGATGTCAAAAATTCATAAGACCCCTCTTTAATATTGCATATCTATCCCGGTATGTCATTTGAAAACAAGGACCTGCACAAAGAGAGCGACCGCAAAACAAAACCCCAGCAGGGACGCTGACAGGAGAAGAAGGCCGAGGAACACGAGCGAGACGAGGAGGAACAGAGAAAGCGCGAGAGGGAGGATGGCTCAGAGAGGGAAGGAGATAAAAGAAGAGGAAACAGGAGGTACGGGAAAAAAAGCAGGAAACAATCAAAGAAAGTTCCTTGATAAGCCCCAGAGAACGGCACCTGTGGAAAATGTAATCGTACAAATTCTAGCAGAGGAGGCGATGGGGAAGCTCATGATAATGTGATTGTGGGCAGAGGAGGGGCGCTCGGAGCAACTGAAAGCAAGCGGCCCGGGTCCGGCGGAGGGGGAGGGAAGGCGAAGGGTGGGGGGCACGAGGGCCAGCTGAGAGGGGACTGACTTATCAAAGGCACTGGCAGGTAAATAGTCATTTACTATGCATGCACAATGAACGGTACACGGTGGCTTGACACAGGCGGTGGGGCGATAATGAAAGGCACTGCTATTGTGGCATCCGTCAAGGGACTCTTTTTAATATTGCTTCCCTCTCTCGAGTGACGGAGCGCTGATGCTTCTTGGCGCCAGCCTCCTCTTGTAAGTCACTTTGCATAAGATGAGACTGAGTTGAAGTGTGATGCATTATCGGAGCAGAGGGGCTGTGCAGAATGAGCTTTTTCCCTTTTCCTTTTTTTCCTCGTTTTTTACCTTTACCTCCATATTAGTGGGTAAGGTTAGGATGTGCCGCCCTTAGCTGTGCCACTTCCTCGCTAAAAGACAACTAAAACAAAAAATATTTATAATATAATACAAATCATTTTTCAAATCTATTATATATAAAACTCCTTTGTGTTTTTTGCAGTATCTTTAGACATATACAATAAAATGTTTGTTCTTTACCACATTTTCGTAAAGTACCCTGGCAGTTTATTCTGGTAGAAATAAATTAAACACATTTATAATAAATATGGTATCTGCTATAACATTACAATAGTTCGTTCATTTATTAATTAGAATTTATGTAACAACTTGTGTATACGATATATATATATATATATATAATAGTATATTATAAGTGATTTGTGTATGTAATTGGTTTTTATAGTATCAGATTCATTTTATTTCTTTAGTAATTAAAAAAAAAGTAAGCAATTAAAATCAGTTGTTCAGTTTTGATATGAATATTGTGTATTTCTGTTGGAACTATGGTTACATAGTAAATGTTTGCAAGGATAGACTTTGCAGATTCATTAAAGGTGAGATGATGTTATTTGCATAGAGAAGAGCATTTGAATTTGACGTGAGGATGACATTCTGATCAAAGATATTTCTAAATGAAAGGAAATCTGAGACTGAAACAAAGGGAAATAGGAAAGCAAAACAGTTCAGACAGTGACAGTTAGTAGGAGGGGGTGTTAATGAGGAGCAGTCCTACAGATTTTTACTCTAAGTGTGTCAGAAGATTGAAATAGGAATTAAAGGGAAGAATTCCCAGAACTCGCTGAGGTGAGGTTAACACACCCTGCATAAAAAAACATACATGTACATATACATGTTTTAATTATTTTTGCATCTTTATTTGACAATGATTATGTCTGCATGTCTCTAAAAATATATATTTAGATAAAAATCTCACAAATAAAATGCATACCTACAATGCATATGTAAGTGTTAGGCCATAAGCTTTTGTATCACAGACAGTATCTCTCTCCTTACACATCCTTTAACACAAAACCACACTGGTTGTGTCATGCATACCTGTATTCATTCCAATTTGAATTAAGTGACATGTTCTGATTCTTGGCCATCGAAGCAAAAAATTAGCTTGCTCTCCCTGTTAAAGGTCAAATTACTTAAGAAGGTCTGGAAATAAAGAGAGAAGCAGAGAATGAAAGCGAAATCATTTATGCACCCATGCACAAATATTTGAAGCTGCTACAAAAAGATTCCAGCATTGATGAGGAGAATATGAAGACTGAGGTGAACTACTGATGAATCAAAGACATCTCAGATTCCTGGCGAAAAATGTATCATGTTTACATTAGTAATATTATAGTTATTTATTTATTATTATATTAGTGCATATAATTATTTAGCACTATAATTGAATATCAGTTCATGTGTACATATTAATAATAAATATGAAAATATAATACTTAAGTATATTCATAAAATGTAGTTTAAATGATATATTAATATTTTGTATATAAAATAAACCATAAATAAGGAAATGCTTTGTATTTTGCTTCCAACTTCTTTTCTTTTCTTTCTTTTCTTTTCTTTTTTTCTTTTCTTTTTTTTCTTTCTTTTCTTCTTTTTACGTTAGCAAATAAATACGTGACAAACTCAGTCATGGTTTAATAGACATGGCTTCCATATTTGTTTATTTAGCAGATAATCAATCCTTCTGACATAAACTCTTTCCTCTCTCTCTCTCTCTCTCTCCCTCCCTCGCTCTCTGGAAAAGCACAGATAAGGGAGATGTGAAACTTTGAATTTGTGCGCGATTAGCAGATTAAATCTCTCTGTCACTCTGTTTATGCCCCTGTTTATCTTCGCAGGTCACAAGACTAAAAGCGGATTGTATTCTGCAAATTTAGCTTGTTGCCAAACTGGCACAGGAGAGTGATTTGTTCAACGCTCTTCTTTCTACTGGTTACAGAGAAGGATTAGCCAGCTATTTTTTTTTTTTTTTTTTTTGAGGGACCACTGTCGCATTTAAGTTGCTTTAAGATTCGTATTTCATAAATTGGTGAATTTTTTCTTTATCTTTTATTACCACGATTTTATTATCATTAATTAATTTATTATTTTATTTATTAATTCATATTTTTTTATTTATATTTAAATGTACTTATTGGAACTTAATAGCCAGTGATCACCATGCATTTTTTTAATTATGGGAAGTACATACATTTTGATAACTCTTTTGTGTTCCACAGGGTGAAAAAAGCCATAGGGGTTTTGTGGTATGTAAGGGTGGGTAGATGATGACAGCAACCAATGATCTGCTGAAGGGGCAAACGGACTGACCAATTTTAGACACATAAATCGGTGATTCCTGCCACGGAAATCAGCTTATATTCCGTCCCTCTCCCACACCTGAGCGTTTCGCTTACACCCATTTAATCGGACGCATTTCTGTTTCCTGTGCAGGAACTCAGCCCCATATAATTGACCTCATTAAAAGACAGCGAGCGCATAATGAACGGCAATGCAAACAGAGGATCGGGCCTTGCTAAATAATTCAACAAACTGTCAGTCCCATGCGCCAAAGTGCTGTATGGCTTCACTTGAAGAGGTGTTGTAAGCGGCGCTGTCGAAACGCGCTAAGTCTGCCGGTGATACCGACGCGAGATGCTTTGGAATCCAGAAGTCCGTTACCCCCCTGCTCCATCCGCCGCCATCGCCAGCCGTCCTCCCCCCCCAATCAAACATCACGAGCCATCTTCCCACCTGTCACGGCTTAAGAGAGGGCCACTGCTTGCACTTCATTACCACTCTCTTACTTGGAGATTTCAAACAGATTTAAACTAATGAGGGAGCATTTAGAAACTCAGGGATGCCAATGTTGGAAGACGAAAGGGACCGGAGGGAGGGAGAGTTGCGTATACACACACACACACACACACACTCACGCGGGGACTCTATACTTGTGTATACTCACACACACACACACACATACAATCTCTCTGTGACTCTCTCTCTCACACACACAGCCCGGGATTGTCAGCCCAGGTGAACAAAGTGAATGGGAGATGTGGCTGACAATAAAGATTTCTTTTAACATCAGTGAGAGCAGGCTCTGGAGACAGGCAGCCAGGACAGATGCAGAAGACGGTGTTACTCTGAGGGCCACGGATGTTTCCCTGAGACCTGGAGATGCCAGCTCTAATGATGAGCCCAGGAAGTTGCAGGAAGGCAAGATGCCAGCCGCAAATCTATTATTTCATTCTGCTTTTTTAAAGAGGATCTTTAATAGACACCCTAAATTTCAGTTTCAGAGTGTCAAGGGCTGCTTAAAGTTTAATTCTCCCCCACGTCTTTCCCTATTAATAGGCCACACAGTAAGAAAACAACACATTATTTTTTAATATCGCGAAAAAAGAGAGCGGAAAAAAGTCTGCTTTTGAATAACAGTCACAATACGTTTCAATGCAAGCGCCATCTGCCACTTTCCGCTGATCTGCAAATAGTCCCCTGGAATTGTGACACTAATTTACTGCGGGTTTCCACCTCACTGTATATCCAGGCATTTTTATTTATTTTTTTTACAGAAGGTGTTGATAGCGAGTACTCGCAGACCCAGACATTTGAAACTGCTATCATAATGCTAAAGAGAGACCGAATGAGGTGATTAAATGTGTAAGTTCAGGGTCTTTCAAACGGCATGTTGGGATAGGGTCACGATTCCAGAGACTGGGCTTTTTCTCTCGTTCATGTGACGGATACTTTTTTTCGTGGCAATTAGTACACGCGTTCTTAACTGTCTGAATGATTGCGGCGTTTGATTTCTGTTTTACATAAGTGGACCTAACGCTGCAGTTGGGAGCAGACATCTCCATTCGCCTTCCAGCACTCATTTGCTTGGTCTGTGCCTTTCGCTGTATAATTAGTAATTAACACATTCTTTTGTGTAGACCCTCTCTTTATTTATGGCCGAGAGCTTGCCAAGTCCCACATTCCTCTACCAGGATCAGATTAATGCCGGAGTGGGAGGAACTCAGAGAACAGGCCAACCTCCAGTCAGTAGTGCTTACACTAACAGCACAGGACACCTGATAAAAAAAAAAGTGTTTGCAACTTTTATTGAAATTATACCTGTGAATGAATCAGTGCTTGAACTTGATTAGGAGGCAGACACGTCATTAGTGCATTTGTGTGCATTGAACAATTTCTCACTGTGCTGCTTTGATGAAGTCATTTTTTTGGTCTGTAGAGCTGCTAATTTATGCACAATTATCAGACATCAAGATATTTGATAATTTTTCATAAATAACCAAAGTTGCTAAGTCGAACTACTTTTAAAGTGTTGCCACAGATTTTTTTTTCTTCAAAGTTTGAGAGTTTGAAATTGGATATATATAAAGAGTTCATTTGCAAAAACCGATAAACTGCACTTAAAAAAAAAAGAGCCGATTGCCGTGCATTATTCTCCACATTTAGCGCAATCTGAACCCTAAACAATATATGTATATTATGCTTTTGGAGTGGCGTATTAAAATTTTTGGTAGTTTTGATTGGGATTTTTCAAAAATCACAAACCTGTTAATGTGGTCAATTAATATTGACAGCAGAATATTGGAGCCGTGGCACAGTGGTTAATATACATGCTGAATAATGGTGCTTTTCCTGGGTTGAAGGGCCAGATCTGACCCAAATCATTCTCTCAATACTTTTATATAAATAAATATGTATTTCTGGTACTGAACAAAAGAGAATGTATTCAGATTGAGAAAACATTCCTTCTTTTCTCCATGCAGCCACAAGAGGATGATGACACGTTCATAAATTTTACCATCATGTTATTTTAAGCATTGCTGCACCGTGGCTGTCATTAAATCTCACTAACGTAGCTCATCTTCCAAACGTGTCCCTTTTATGGCAGTTCGAGTCAGTCAGACTCCAAATGCATCACAAAATCACGCAGAGCAGGTGCGGCAGTGGCAAGCGCTTCACAGACGGACTAATTCACTCATCACATAACATGAGCTAATCCTCTGCTTCCTTCTCTGCCTCATCATTCCTTCCACAAAAAAGTGGGAAATAGTGCCATAGTAAACAAACAAACAAAAACACATATTTGTGTTTTACCGCAAATTACAGCCAAATCCAATCTGGGTACACCCACACCTGGAAAATAGCAGTTAAAGCGTTTTTTTTTTTTTCTTACACTTTCAGACTTTTAGTTTTTCTAACAGATATGATCTGGCCTTCAGATATTTAGGATATTTTCACCACATCCTTGTTTAATACACTCAGTACACTCAATGTACACTCAATACACAGTTGTCATTTTGTGCTGCACTTCCATTTTTCCCTCTGACCCTTTATTTCATTTATTTAATTGACTGCATTTAAAAAGTTCCCATGGAGACGCAGGATAAATCTGATCATTTTCTCACTCTAAAGAACCGTGTCGTTGCGTGCGCAGTGCAGTGGGGGTGCGTTCACATGGCTCTAAACGCAGGCGGCTGCAGAACAGCTGAAGTCGAGAATGTTGGCCTGGAAAACAGGATGCTAGCCTGCAGAGAGACGGGCGGATAGCGGACGAGCCGTGATTATCGCAGTCGTTAATGCTGTCACCTTTGAAAAACACCTCTCTTCGGCAGTGGGTAACAAATACAGGTGTTTAATTTTGAAACTAAGCCAGTGTGAAAGTTCATAAGTGTGCTAAAGGGGATCTGCTTAAAGGAGAAAATGAGACTTGGGCATTTTAGAGAGTTCTGAGAAACATAGTCTTGTTAAAACCTGGTGCTAATAGGACACTAATAACATACCTACACAATTTGCCTTTAGTTATGCAGCGTGGTCACACATTTTATGATATTCGTCGTAAGATATGGGCACACTAAGACATCTGCATCATAAAGGGCATTCTTAAATTAACTTTTAGATGCATATACAAACATGCACTCTTTCTGGCACGTCCAAACAAAGTTTCGATTAGCATTCATTGTATGGAAGATTGCACCTGAGTGGTGTGGTTTGTGTGAGAGTCGGTCCTGGAGGGGATGGTGCTCAAACTCTGGGAGGTCCGTGGACACGGCGTGTTTGTGGGGTGTGGAGAACAGAGCTGTCATTGCTCCTGATTTATGTTGTTCAATAAGGATCCTGAAACTTTGAGCCAAGTTAAGTCACTACATAATTAAAACCTCGCTGTGAAATCTCTCTGAAGTCGAGCAGGAGCTGTTCGCAGCAGTGTCAGAAGGAGCCGTGTACGATTGTGTGCCGCAAACACACTCACACACAAAAAAAAAGGTAGTGAAAAAGCACTTTTCATGAATAGGTTACAAAATAGGGCCTGAAAAGTGAAAGGCAAAATATTGATCAACCTTGAGGAGGTCATACATTATATGACCTGATTTATTTTTTATTCTTTTAATTAGGTTTGAATTTTTTTTGCAATAAAATAATAATAATAATAATAATAAAACATTAATTTTTTTAAAGACAAAGAAGAAACTGATGGTTCATTTTTAAATACATCACTTCAATTATTATATTAGGGTTTTCATTATTAACCAAACCATACTACTTAATTAGTATAATATTTAATTATGAATGATATAATATGTGAATGATATACTATTAATATTATTAGATAAATAAATAAAATTAAAATTAAAATACTGATGACATTTAATTAATTGTAGTAAGATAATTTTTTAATATATAGAGTGGGGAAAGATATTGGATGTACTTTTCATGCTAGGAAAATTTAAAAAGTAGACATCTAATGAAACTTATCTAATACGTTTCACAGTGGAAAACATGGAATTTGTGATGCTTAAAAAGTCCAAATATTCTAAACTATAGCCTACCGCTTTCGTGATACGAGTAAGAGAGAAAAAAAAGAAAGAGGAAACATCAAGTTCAAGGTCCAAGTCTTTAAATAATCTGTGCATACTGACATGAATATACACCTTTTTGATTCTTTTTATATCTCACATTTTTTCAGTATTCAATTAGCACAGTTCTTTGAAAAATCCACATCTTTGACCTGTTATAAGTGGTCAAAAAGAGTAATTTTCCAAGTCGCAAGATGCAATCTTTTCCCTATAAAGCTCATACTAATCTGCAGCTCATGGAGTGTCATAAGAAACATCTGGATTACAGCAGTGAAACTCCATAGAGAGGTTCCACTCTCATTCTAGCGGCCCCACAAACACACAGCCACAAGAAGCCACTGGCAGTCTTCATCACAACAGCCATGCACTGGGCCTCAGCTCTAGAAACAATCCCGCTTCATCTGTATGAAAAAAAAAAATTCACAAGCGCTCAGCTTTGATGCTGCTTTTTCAGACCACGGCGGTTTGAGGATTAATCATAATAAAGATTTGTTTTTTCTCTGGTGTTCTGGTAGATGATTTTCAAATTGCTGTCAACGTTCGCAGCGAGCAGTTTTTCGGGCCTGTGGGCAAGTCAAAATTTAAGCGGTTTGCGACGTCATTGGCCTAGGTCCTGACTCGGTGAGAAGTGTCATGTCTATCAGCCTCTCTCTCTCTCTTTCCCATTCTACATCTCTTGATCGTGAGGTTAAGTTCTGTTCTGAGGCCAAGTATTTTAGCCAACAGGCACATGCTAAAAGATTTATGGAATACGACTGTGCCAAGGGTGAGTTTCTCAATTTTCCCCAAACAGCGTCTTTTTCGGCTCTCAGACAGTGTTTACATGCACCAGTCAGCAAGATAATAACTCGGTCTGCACTAAACATATCGTTTATGTGGGAGCAACCACCTCTGAAATGCATTTTGACAGTTTTGATGGTCGTTCATTTAGTTACGCCAATGATTTGTTTTTGTTTTTTTTTATTGAGCAAATTAATAGTCACATGATAATTGTCATCTTTGACTACCCCACATCAAAATTACTGATATTAAACCTGCAACTTATAATAATGTTCTCAATATTGTTGATATTGGAATGTGAAACAACATTTGAACCAAAACTCATTACTGAGCAGTGATAATGATATTATCTAAATTGCCATTCATAGTGGGAGATTATCAAAAAAAAAAACCTGCATTTGCAGTTAAAGTGTTTTGGCGTATGAGCACAGCAAGGGGAAAGATTTCCTATAATTGTAAAGATGACTTGTATGACTGTAGCATTTTTTTTTTTTTTGGTATTCCTGGATGGTAACATGTGTATGTTGTTGCGAAGGTGATACGTGAAAGCAGAGGTCACGAAACAGACGTTTGCGAGAGTCAGCTCGAATGTTTACCTCCTCAGAGTGACACTTTGTTTGCTGAGATGTAGCATACCTATTATATATTTAAAGGACCTTTTGAAATGATTATGAGCTTTTGGCCCACGAGCTTCACAGAAGACAACAACAACAGCAAAAAAAAAAGAAGCACGTCTCTAGAGCAAAACAAAGAGAACACACACGCGAGTTCCTTGAAGAAACGCAAGATAAAAAGAGTGAGGGGATATTTTTGTTGCTGTTGTTTTGTGCCATCGGTTCCTCCTTTTTGTCGGCAAAATTGAGACTCAAAGAATATTTGAAGTCCGGATGTGATGTACAATGGCGCTATGTATCGGCTCTTGGAAAGGGTAACAGAGGAGCGGGAGCATTTGAAGTTGCCTGTGAAGAGTGAACGGGGCTATATACTTCATGATAATAATGAATTATAAACACAAGGAGGGGTTGAAGACATCAGGGGCCTGTCTGTACTCTAGAAGATGCTCTTCACTTGCAGGAGCTCTTCACTGATCACAGGACAGTAATGCACTGCAGTTAAACAGATCAGGGAAGGTTAGTGCAAAGAATTGTGAAAGGTCACCAAGAGGCAGTGCTGTTTTGATTTGACTGTTGTGAACTGGATGACACTTTAACAGCTAAATGATGGCTGAAAACCTTCATTCAGTCTTTTTTTTTTTGGACTATTAAAATTTTCTTTGTGAACAGACCTGTCAAGTATGAATTTAGTCCTTGGTATAGACTATATACCAGAATAGCCATGGTTTTTACCCAACTACAGAATTCTGATGCCATTTATTGTTTTTACGTGCTACAATTATAAGTAAGTTTAGGGTCTAGGTAAAGCAGTATACTTTATAGTTAGTTTTATGATTTGGGTAAAGGGTTTTACTTTATGGTTAGTTTTAAGGTTTGGGTAAAGATTTAGACTTTTATGATTAAGTTTAGGTTTGGGTGTGTTTTTCTTTTAATAACACAACTTGTACAATTTGTTACAGTTGCACAATATTATTTACATTTCTCATGAGATTGGCTTTTGTGGTAGCACTTTACAAATCAATAATACTTTTGTTAACATTAGTAAAATACATTAGTTAACATGAACTAACAAGACTTCTAAAACATTTATCTTAGTTAAAGCGATAGTTCACCCAAAAATGAACATTCTGTCATTAATTACTCACCCTCATGTCGTTCCAAACCCGTAAGACCTTCGTTCATCTTCAGAACACAAATAAAGGTATTTTTGAAGAAATCCGAGAGCTCTCTGACCCTCCATAAACAGCAAGGGTACTACCATGTTCAAGGCACAGAAATGTATTAAGGACATCGTTAAAATAGTCCATGTGACATCAGTGGATCAACTGTAATTTTACGAAGCTATGAGAATACATTTTGTGTGCAAAGAAAACAAAAATAATGACAATTCTTCACCTTTGCGTGGCCCTACTGAAGACAGTAACTCACAGGAAAAGAATTGTTGAATAAAGTCTTCTTTTTTTTTGTTTGTGCACAAAAAGTATACTCATAGCATCATAAAATAACTGTTGATCCACTGATGTCACATGGACTGTTTTAACAATGTACTTACTACGTTTCTGTGCCTTGACTGTGGTAGTACCCTTGCTGTCTATGGATGGTCAGAGAGCTCTTGGATTTCATCAAAAACATCGTAATTTGTGTTCCGAAGATGAAAGAAGGTCTTACAGGTTTAGAACGACATGAGGGTGAGTAATTAATGACATAATTTTCATTTTTGGGTGAACTATCCATTTAAATTTAGCAAATTTCAGTGTTTACTAATATATTATTGAAATCTAAATTTCTAACTGTTGATATTAAGTTAACATGAAATAACAATGAGCATTTGTATTTTTATTAATGAGCATTAACAGATTATTGTAACAATTTGTAAATAAATTAATCGTAAATACTGAAAAAGGTATTGGTCATTGTTAGTTAATATTAGTTATTGTATTAACTAATGGGACATTACTATGACATGTTACCAATTGTGTTTGCCAACAAACTGTAGCTAGCTAATGAATTTGGTTAACCATCATGGCTTCTTCTGGTTGACCTGGAAATCTTGCTGGTTAAGCTAGTGAAGAAGCCTGGACGGCATCCAATACTGGTGACCAACCATACTGCTGTTGAAAACCATTGTATATACAGCTGTTTCTCACTGAGGGAAAGTAATGTTTAATTTCCTTTATTTAAATATAATGAAGTTGTCTTTCTCTTGATCTTCTTATTTTCTTTGACTTGAAAGGACATCAACACCCACACGCCATTTACATACATTTCTGGATACTATAAAATTTTGAAAAAAACTAAAGTTTGTTAGCTGTCATAATCAGTGTATATTGCTCAAAAGCGTTCAGAAATTATGAAGCAGCGTGCATTCCATGATCTCCATAATTAGAAATCTCTCATAAAATGGAAGCACTTTCTTGTAATGTCCTGACTTAAGAACTTAAGCATCGTATTGACAAAAGATGACAAAAGCATTCCTCGGACCAGATGTCCCACAATGCACTGCGGGCTGGCAATAATTCAGGGCAGGACTAAACAGCTGGCTCTCTGACAGCAGAGCTGCCAAGAGCTGGCAACAAGAGACTTGGAGGAAAGCAGCAGGCTGCTAACCCCGCTCACATTTTTAATTAGACCCACACACCCATGTCTTTGAGTCATCGTAAATATATAGATGACATGTGGAGCGTCATTTGTTCAAAAATATTTGCTTACAAAATACTATCTGGATTCTCTTTACGTTTAGCTTGCAAAATTTCCGAGGAGCTAGACAAACATCAGAATTCATCAACGTTGGGAAAATGGGTGTAGTTCAAGAAGAGCGTAGCAGCGCAATAAATGTCCATTAAAAACTTATTTACAATTGGGGCTTGGTAATGCATCTTCAGCAAACTTTGTTTTGAGGTCAGTGTTTCAGAGGGTGATATTGTGTTTGCTATTTTGAATTGATGAACAGTGTGAATTGTAATTCCCCTTAAATCACTTCAGCCTATACTTTGATGCGGTTTTGCAGAAAACGTCACATTTTAATACACCGCACACATTTTTTTTCATGTCTGAAGGCCTTATGTAACAGCGCTTATATTGAAAATGGATGGATGGATGGATAAACAGAGTGAAACGGAATGTAAGATGTGCTCATCGCGAACATAAAACAGATAAAACGCAAGGAAAAAAAACATGACACTTGAGATTTTGTATCTGATGACAGACTCCAAAAACTGATTAATTTTCTCTTGGCCTAAATTTCACACTGTTGCAAAATCTGATTTATTTGGAGTTTTATTTTCCTCAGGACAAATTAAAGTCAGCACTTCACATAATTCAGAAGACAGGATCTTCAAGGGGAGAGGAAAAAAGGCAAAAATGACGCTGTGCATGGCTGTGGTGGCAGTTGTCTCCCAATTGGCTGAACGAAGTCCCCAGTCCCTCGCTCTCTGGAGAGGTCACATACGACTCCGCTCAGGAGAGAGACCTAACCTTAGAAAACGGAGGAAGGCTTGCAGTGAAATATGGGCCATCTGTGGCCATCGCTTACAGGGGGACATGACCCTTAAGCAGGAGGCACTTGGCACATCTGCCCAGGTTTGTCAGATCAGTGCAGTTTCGCAGGATGGACAGTCTCTTCCTGCTGAGAGCATCTGGGTCTAGGGGATACATCAGACCATACATATACATATACATACATCAGGAGAAAGAGCATGCTGACCACACACAGACACACACACACACACAAATGTTTTGACTGTTCATAATTCATCATTCCTTCATGGTGCAATGTCACTCTAAATGGTCTCCCATGGGAAAACCTTTATGAAATCAAAATTAGAGTTTCATGGATTTTAGCCCATGTGTGTCAGCTTATAGACCATCTCTAGAGTACCGCTTACTATGTAATGCTTGCAAAATTCACTTTTAGCAAAAAAAAAAGAAAAAAGTGGCTATATGAAAATGCATTTGTAACAGTGTACTTTTTATAATTACTTTGCAGTCTGTATTGAATGTGATAGGATAAAAAAGGCTGTGTACTGTAAATCAGGTCTGATTAAAAAAAAACAAATAACTCTTTTGAACCAGTTCTTTGTATTAAATCAGACACAACCAGTGCAACCAATGCAGTCTGATTCGCAAACAAAAATCACCATTATAAACAGGTTATTTTTCTTTCTAGTGAATCTGAACAATAGCACAACCTGAGATGTCCAATTCAAAAAAGTAGAATGAAAAGGGTCTTTTAGTGAATCAAACACAATGCAGCCAGTGTAGATTCACAAACAAATAGCACTTATGAACCAATTTTTTTAGTGATTCAAATACATATAGCACAAACAGTGTAGTCCAATTTATGAACAAATGATTGTTGTGAACCACTTCATTTAGTGAATCAAATACATACATAACAGCCAGTATGGTCCAATTTGTAAACAGATATTGCTTTTGAGCCAGTTCTTTTTAGTAAATCAAATACATAAAGCATGACCATGTAGTCCAATTCATGAACAAATTATTTGTATGTTCCTACTGTACATCTCAACCAGTGTAGACCAATTTGTGAAAATAAAACTTATTTTTGTGAATCAAGTATATAAAGCATGACCAATGCAGTCTAATTCATGAACAAATGACTCTTATTAAACATTTAGTTTCATATATACAAAAATAAATTTATTATTGGCACAATTAGACAACACTAAACAAGCATGGCAAGTAACTTGAACTAA
The DNA here is from genome assembly GCA_018155175.1 of Sinocyclocheilus anophthalmus. Lineage (NCBI taxonomy): Eukaryota > Metazoa > Chordata > Actinopteri > Cypriniformes > Cyprinidae > Sinocyclocheilus > Sinocyclocheilus anophthalmus. The sequence continues at coordinate 278,784 of JADLZN010008305.1, read as the reverse complement.
CAAAGAACATACTGTACCTGCAAACTCATTTCACATAACTCATCAGTCTCTGTGAGTACTTAGACCCAAACCTGGTCATAATGCCACAAAGCATGCTGGGTAATCAGTAACACTTACATTTCATCAGAAAACATTGGTCATTTTGAAAACCCCCCAAAAAATTAAAATTTTATGGAATCTACCAGTAGGCTAACCTGGGTTTATGATAACTGTAGACCCCTTGATCTTATCAATAAGCCTATTAGCCTATTGGCTTCCTGTTTCAACAGGAAGTAAATCAACACAGGATACTTTGTATTAGGTGCAGTTGAAGGAGATCAGTCATTAAAGACACCTTTCTCTATGGCTTCTTTCTCTGTTTAATAAGGGGAAGATTTATGTTGTTGTTGTTGTGTGGCATTAATTTTGCTGAGGGATCAGATGATTGCGGCTCTCTGTGAGACTGAAGTCTGAAGGGTTTGCGTGGGCCTGTCATGGCAAGAACAGACCTCTGAGGTCTTTGGCATGGGGCCCAGGCTGAGAGAGGGCCACTCGAGCGGGGGGCGCTGGTGGACGGGGAGTGGGCTGAGCACAGACAGAGCTCCAGGGCAGGTGTTAAAATAAGCACCCTGGATCTTTTGGTGCTGATCCCTGTAAAAACAAGCCCCGTCTGCCAGGCTGCAGTCAACCTAACAAGGTGCTAACACATGGGCTGGTTGCTGTGAGACAGCATTGGCTGTTTACAGGATCTCTGTTCCTCAAACTGCTCAAATCCAACGATTTATTCTCTGCTTTTGCAGAGTCGCTGTCCACACTTGCAGGAGAATTCTACCTCCCATTCCAGCTCGATTGTCTTGTTCGGTTTTTGTCAGACAACAGGAAGTTGTGAGAAGATACGTTGTGCTATCATGCTTTATCGCACGATGGTCCAAGGGTTCTCAGGGTCAACGTCAGCTTTGCAGGAATTAATTATGCATGCAGAAATGAAACGCAACGCAATCTCTGCGGGGGTTTTGACACAGGATGTGGGTTCATGCTTTACAGGTAGTATGTGGAGGAGAGAAAACCTACAAAGATGTTCAGCATATATTAAGTATTTTGGTTTCACTTACTTTTCGTTGTCATTGTATTTTTATATTTTCTTTTCATTTTCATTTCATTAGTTGGTTTATATGATATATATATTATATGATAAATAGTATATAATATATATATCTATATATAAATAATATCTCTATTCTATGTAATAATATAAAATATACGGACTATAAATCTATAAATGCTGTATATACGTGTAATATGTATACAAATATATCTTGTTTGTGGGTGTATTTTCTATATAGCCTTATTAGTATATAGCTTTTTGGATTACTTTTTATTTTCAGTTTTAGTTTTTAAATACTTTTGGTTTTAAACACTCAGTTGTACCAAAGCAACATATCGAATTACTATGCTATTTTTTAGCTTAGATTAACAATCACACCACAATTCAAGGAGTTCAGTTTCTACGTATCATTGCTATCCCACGTCATTTACTGTCTGGGCAAAAATATCAAAACACATAAACTAACCAGTCCCTCTGTATATAGCATGAAAAAGTCGAATTGTAAATTTCTACTTTAAACCATGATCAACTTTAGCTTGTATACCGTGTGCAATAGCTCATAAGACAATAAAACCGACAAATCCACTTGAACAAACCGCATGTGCGCACTGTTTTTAATCATACTGTGTAAAACCCTGACGTCAAGTCGCTTTTGAGAAAGATTCTTATGCTTGTGGCTCATGACATGGGGTCACATTTTAGCACCTTAAACATTGCTATGGCCCAGCTATCTCGGAATGCATCAATATTCCCAGCTTAAAATCGCCATGTAGGTTGGTCTTATCTATGCTACTGATAATCGCTTAGCTGTGGACATTAGAGTTTACTCCTACCTTACTTTGATTGTAACTCTGAGGGGCTGATATTTCTGTAAACCTAATGATCAGACGTGTGAATTCGACTTCCCCGATACTTCTTTATATTGCCTTGGATCTGCCACGGATACACGTTCTCTTGAAATTGAACTTGATAAAGCTGAAAACTTCGCAACCTCAATGAGAATTCTAACAGTCCTTTGAGACTGTGTGTAGACATTTATCCTTTTATTTTTTTTTAATAGTGATATTTAGTTCCCTTTCAGAACTTGATGCTGCGTCGATATTCGCTTTGGATCGCCTCTTGCTGCCCGCGTTCCTGAAGTATGTGTAAATCATTCCATGAGCAGCGAGACTCCCGAGCGGGTGACGTAAGACCAGAAAGTCTAAAGCACTTCCAGCAGAGCGCAAACCAGCGTCTGGCTCTTCGTAGCGCTCTGTTGTTTGTCCGCACAAGCACTCATATATATAAAGCAATGAGAAAGTCTATGGCGAGCGAATGGCATTACAAACGTTGTGTTTCTCCCTGCCTACGATATCTGGCGGCGGGGGATACACACGATTTATGTGTCGTTTGTTTGGGAGCGGAGCATGCACGGTCAGCTTTCGAGCAGTTGATTGTCATCACTGCGAGTTACTCTTGCTGTGTATGCTCCGCTCTCGCCTGGCTGTTTTTGATGAGAGTGGCCAGGCTCGCGATCCCGCTTGCAGCGGTCCCGCTGTTGCCGAGGCAAGGCATAGACTGTTGTCGTGGGGATCGTGGGTGGACTTAGTGGAGGGATCCGAGACGGTCTCGTCCTTTTCTCGGTCCTCACCCCGCTAGAGCCGCGGCTCTCCCTCTCACGGTTCGGAAGCCCGCGCTGCGGTTTCTTCCCCCCCAGAAAAAAAAGAAAAATTTAAAAAGGTGAGAGAGCCAGATGCTTCATCTGTCTTCCTCCGAGGAGGTGGATGTGATGCGTGTCGAGACAGAGGAGACTGTGGACTTGCCACCACAGTCCCTTGCGTATGAGGTGTGATTTGTGATTATGTTGTGTGTTTCGTGCATTCGCCAAAATAAAATGTTGTTTGGCCAGCCTAGAAACAGGACGTTCGTCCTAAAAATAATTAGTCGAGCATGTTCTGAATCCAGATCACATCCTTCACGACGGGGGCCTTCCTTTTTCCCCGATCTCCATGCTGAGGTGTCAAGATCGTGGGAGGAACCGTACTCATCCCGTATTACAGCCACACAGTCTCAAATTATTCAAAAGAACGTCGTGGGGCTGAATGATAAGGGATATGTGGTGATGCCAGTGGTGGAGCAGACGCTTGTGAGCTATCTCTCCCTGTCCTCAGCATCGTCCCTGAAGGCCCAGAAGCTTCCCACCAGGCCCGTTAGGCTTACATCGAGTCTGGTTTGGAAAGCTTATACGGCGGTAGGTCAGGCTGGCGCATGTTTGCACACCATGGCGGTGTTACAAGCATACCAGGCTGACCTGCTCAGGGGTGGGGCTGCTGAGCGGGAGCAGCCCAAGCCATCAAGCTCCTCATATCGCCAGTCTCAAAAACAGAGAACGTTGCAACCCGCACCCCTCCACAGAAAAATCGGGGGTCGGGGCGATGCTCTCAGTCGTGGTCTTCTAGACCGAAAACGGATCTGCAGACCATTATTTTGTCTAAGAGGACCTCGGCTAAATGGTCCTAAAACCATTTTCAGGTCCCTGAGGCAGCCCCACCTGGGGAGGAAGGATAACACCTCAGTATACGGTGCCCAATCCTCCTCAGTGCCCTCACGGAGGGTTATTGATACCCCTGCCACCCTCTGTGCTTCAGGGCTCAGTGAGCTCTGATGAGTGAAAATCCCAGCTGCCGCCTGGCAACGGTATGGCACGGGAGAGCTCGCCCTCTCAAGTGAGGGTGCTACAGCAGTCAGTTCGGTTGTTCCTTCAGTGCCCTCATGGGGGTTCATTGATACCCCTGCCACCTCTGTGTTTCAGGGCTCAGTGAGCTCCGACGAGAGAAATTCCCAGCTGACGTCCGGCAACGGTACCTGCCGGTCATCCGCTTCAGAACACCGAACTGGCTCCTCTAATAATACCAGAGGCCAGCCTTGAGAGGCTGGTTCCCTTAGTAGATTTTCTGGTAGCGTGGATCTTCTACCAAATATCTCAAAATGGGTTCTGCAGATTGTAGAGAAAGGTGACAGAATCCATTTCGGTTTCTCGTCCAGCCTCATTTCAACGGGGTCAGCCCACACTAGTGGCCCCCCCGGAAAAAAGCAAAGGCTCTGGTAATGGCACAAGAGTAGATACCTCTTTATAAAGGGTGCCATAGAACTTGTTCCTCTCTCGCAGAGAGCATCCTGTTTCTACAGACCTTACTCATCGTCCGAAGAAGGATGGGGTTGCGTCCGATCTTAGATCTCCATCTTCTGAACCGCGCTTCAAACGGACTTCGGTTCAAGATGCTTCTATCAGCAGATAGTCTCAGATCCATCTTAGGACTGGTTATTGTTACATAGATCACATAGACGCCTTCCTATTTCCATCCTCCTCCACTGGAAGTTCCTCGAGTTTGCTTTCGTGGTGAAAGCATACCATAGCGAGTTCTTCCCCTTCGTCCTTCCACTCGCACCCCGCATTTCAGGAAGTGTGTGGATCTTCTCTCCTGCTGCACTGGCGCTCCAGGGCATCCGCAACTCAATTATATCACGATTGGTTAATACTACTCAATCGGAGCAGATGGCATCTCGGCATGAGATGGCCGTCCTCGCCCCTATCGAAGAGTGGGGTTAAGACTAAACATCAAGCAGAGGTTTTCTTTCCCCCTACAGAGAACCACTTCTTAGCGTGGTGTGGGACTACAACTCGTCAGCAGTCTGTCCTCTCCTGCTCGATCGAGTCAATCCTCACTACAGTCCGAGAGTAAAAGAAGGCCATCACTCCACTGTCAACGTTTCAGAGGCTGTTGCCTGATGGCAGCGTTGTCCAACATGACCTTTTGGCCTGCTGTGCATGAACCCTTGCAGTGGTGGCTCCGACCAAGGATTTCCCCTTTCATTCACGGTTATCGCGGCGATGCTTACTTGCCTTAGAAACGTTGGTTCCTGTTCAAGGCCCTAGTGGGGGCTCCGTTTCGTCGCGTAAACGCTAACGCGATGCCTCTCTCAGCTACTGGGAGCGGTCCAGATTGCCTTGTCCAGCTGGCGTGCCATATCCTTCCTGTGGCTCAGGGCACGCTCCTCTACATCAGGGGGCAGATACTTGTCCGGACAGGGCTGAGGCCGGGGATGGAGTCTCCACCCCGAGTTGGGTGGACTCATTTGGAGGAGAATTTGGCCAGGTTCATGGAGCTATTTGCTTCTGCAGAAATGACCACTGTCCGCTACTGGTTCTCCCTCACGCTCCGCTCCACTGTGGGCGGGATGCCAGGGGTGCAGACGTGGCGCGAGGCTTCGTCTGTAACGCGTTTCTCTGAGTGCTTCTGCTCCCGGGAGTTCTGGAAGGGTACGACGGGATGTGTCCGTCTGTTGCTAGTAGCTCCCATTCTGGCCCTGGCCCGAGTAAGGTTCTCGACTTGGTGATCCCTCCTCGACCTCGCCTCTGGATATTCCGATCATATAGGACCTCCGCTCTCAGCGTGGGGTGCCATCTTCACCCCGCCCGATTATGGAAGCTGTGGGCATGGCCCTGAGGGGGCAAAGCTCCTAGCATCTGGTCTCTCAACTTAGGTTGTTGAGACTATACTCCAGTCCGGAGCTCCCGCCACTAGGAAACAGTACCCCTTGAAGTGGAAATTTTTTGCTTCATGGTGCGGACAGCGACTGCATGACCCAGTCAACTGCCCAATTGGTACATTTCTGGAGTTTCTGCAGGAGCGATTCTTCGCAGGGTTATCTCCCTCCACTCTGATGGTATACGTGGCGGCCTTAGCTGCTTGCCATGCCTTTCTGGGTGGTCAATCATTGGGAAGACATCCACTTATCACTTGTTTCCTCCGTGGCACACTGAGGCTGAGGCCGGTACAGCTCACTAAGGTGCTCTCATGGGACCTGGCTGTGGTTCTGGGGGGCTTATGCAATGCCCCCTTTGAACGCATAGAAGAAGTTCCAGTCAAGTTTCTCACGCTCAAGTCTATTTTTCTCCTCGCTATTTCCTCACTGAAAATGATCAGGAGCTGAGGCACTTCTCTCTGTTTCAGGCCTGGAAGTTTTGCTCTAGCAAAGGGAGGCATGGTTAGGGCATTCCTTTACCCGTGGGCCGGGTATGTCCCTAAGGTGCCAACTTCTTCACCAGGGCCCATAGTACTAAAGGCATTCTGTCCTCCTCCATTCCAGGAAGAAGGCCAAGAAAGGCTTAATCTGCTCTATCCAGCTCGAGCACTGGACGCTTACGCACACAAAGCTGCCCCGTGGCATAAGGCAGATCAACTTTTTGTTTGGTTTGGTCCACCAAAGAAGGGATTTCCAGCGACCAAGAAGACTATGGGTAGGTGGGTGGTCGAGGCTCACTAGCCTACGAGTCCTCTGGCTTCCCGTCACCTATGGGGGTCAGAGCGCACTCGACCAGGAGTATGGCGGCCAACTTGGGTGTGGACCTTGCAGACAGTTTGTCTGCGCGGCTGGTCCCTCTCCGCACACGTTTGTCCCTTTTACAACCTAACCTGGCATCGACCCCAGGTTCCCAATGGTTTTCTCTTCTTCGTATGTCTCATAAGAGATACCATCACACCGCAGGACTTGGTAGTATGGTGCAGTGTATTCTCTTCCCAAGCGAATCTCGCCTCGCTCGAGTTCCTGAAGGGAACATCCGAGTTACGTATTACCCCTGGTTCCCCGAGGGAACGAGACACTGCGTCTCTTTGCCATACTCCCTGCATCCCTGCAGGCGCTACTTCATCGAAACTGGTTTGCGCTCTGCTGGATGCGCGTTTATACTTTCTGGTGCTTACGTCACCCTGCTCGTGACGTCTCGCTGCTCCATTGGACTGATTTGACACATGCTTCAGAATGCGGTCACGCAAGGGTGTTCCCAAAGCAAATCTCGACGCAGCATCTCGTTCCCTCGGGGGAACCATGGTTACACACGTAACCTAGAGACGTTTTAATACTGTGAGTTACCCATCATGCTTTGCTGCTGGGTTCAAATCAGCGTGAGTTTGATCTGATTACTCAGTTGGTTTAGGTGGGTATTCACAGTTGGTCGTAGTTGCAGATTTTGCTGTGTTTTTACAGATTATGATAGATGATTTTACATATTATGACACATTTTTTTGTTGAGATTTTTAGTCCAGAAAATATAGTGCTGGCTGGCCATCCATGTGTATTGTTGTTAAAATGTTTTATATGGCATTATTTCATTAATTCATTAATTCATTCATTCATTAATTAATTCATTCATTTTATTGTTGCGCTATCATAAATTATGAGTTTATAGGGTTAGGATTAGTGGCTGCTAAGGCTGATATATCAGCTGATGTCTGTCAGTTTTCAATTACTGACATCAGCTGATAAGTTATTTTTGTTTGAATGATGAATGTAAGAAGTGGAACTTTTATTTTGACAATGCTGAGAAGCACCCACAAACATGTCTTTAACGGTTCTGACTAATAATTTGAAATAATTGTTCATTTAATTTTATTCACATTTTTAACAGCTTTTTTTGTGAAAAATACTGTAAGAGTATTACAGAATCAAGACGTTTCTATCAAAAGTATACATTTGTTAATTTTAAATATTATATTCATTCATTTTCAAATAATTTAATTCTAATTTAGTAAATGTTATAAAAAAATCTTCTGTCATGTATAATAAAAGGCATCTGTATCACTAGATCGGAAATTATTCCTTAGCAGCATAATCATTTATTTTTGCTAACGGAGGTGTTCCTCACTTGCCTGTACTTGTACACTTTTGGTAGAGAGGAAGTCCTCATCACAAAGCAGCATGTGTTCATTTAGTAATTTTCCTCCTTATCTTTAAACAGGGGCCATATTTCCATGCTGAGGTCTCTGCTGCTGTAAAGAGTTTGGAAAGGCATTTATGGCTGTTATCACTTTGAAATGGCAAGGAAGTGACAAAATGACTGGGCAAACAAGAAACCATAATTAACCACAGAGGAGAGTGGCTCTGCATCCCATAAAGTGTTCATGCATTTGCATGCTTGCACACACACAAGAATATACACAATTAACACACACGAGCATGCACAATCACAAAAGAGAAGGAAACCTTCACTGGCACAAGGTTTTAATACGAAGGAGCTGTAATAGCGTCTGGAAAAATTAACTTTTAAATCCACTGCTTTTTATGTTTGCCCACATGCTCAACAGGCCTCTTACTTTTTTTTAACTGCCAGCTTGTTAAATGTCTTCTGGCAGAAGGGTGGCTCTGTACCCTGGCCACACTTCAGCTGCTCTTGAGCAGGCCGGTCCCTAGAGAGGCAGGACTGGGCCTGTGGCCCTGCACCATATTAGGCTGGAATGATGGTGGAAGTGGCCACTACCTTCATCAGTCTCAATAGGAACAGATCATAAACCCGCTAACTCAAGTTGGCTGAAACCACTATGGCATGTCGTTGACTTGATTGTTGTTAAATGATTATAAAAAGAATATTAAACTCTATAAATGGCAGATTCAATTTACACTTATTTGAATGAAAAGGGCAGTTAGGGGAACAGTGAAAAAACAATTCACTGAAAATTCTGTCATCATTCCGTTGCACCCTAATTTTATAAATATTTTGGGGTCAGTAAGACTTTTTTTTTTTTTATAAGCTTACTTACTGGCGTGTTCAGCTAGACCCATTAATGATCAAATGACAAGAAACTCTGTGTTTTAATGTTTTGTATTTCAATAAATGGCCTGTCCTTTATATCCCATTGAATCTGAAAATAGCACAAATGTATTAAACATTATAAAATCTTAATATTTTTTGAGGCACCTTAGGCAGCATATAATGATTGCTGAAGGAGTAAGTTTAACGGAAGCCTGGAGTAATAGCTCATGAAAATTTAGCTTTGCTACCACAGAAATAAATTACATTTTAAAAAAAATATTAAAACAGAAAACATTTACATTTTACATACCTTTTAATAAACAAAAATATTCACACTCATTGTGCCTGTAATTTTAAGACAAATAAAGTTCAGCCTGGTGACTTTGAAACATTAAAAATCTTAACCAACCCCAAACTTTTAAACAGAATAGTGCCATTTTTTGCCAGTTGTGGGGTTTTTGAAAGTACATAAATAATAAAATATACATAGATACACCGATTCTCTACTAAAACATTAAAACCGGTCACATTTGTTGCTATTTCCTACTTAGGATGTGTTATTAAATATTTATATAAATGCGGCATAGTACGGTCAACAGTTCCACCATCGCAGCACATCAAACACATACATGTGCATCGCTGAACCGGGTTCAATAAATTGGAAACCAAATTACATTTTGACAGGAACATAACAGAATGAATGACGATTTTAAAATTTGGCAACATATAAAAAATTGTGGAACATGTTCATTAACCGCAGTTCCTACCTATTTTATCGTTCCATTAATTGTATTTTGAAATTTGCTGTCAACCAAACCAGATCAATTTATATGATGCAAATGTATCCTTACCTCCACGCGAATAAAACCGAAAAGAATAAACTATGCTTCCTAAAACGGAAATACCGATAGTTACCTACACTTAACAATTCCTGACATATTAACAAAACAAGAAAATAAAAATGTGCTGAATTACAGTTTTATTGTGACCTAAATCCACCCCAATTCAGCGGGAAAGGAAAACGAGACGCAAAAATAGTTTTCATTCTTTATTTTGCAAAAGCTTTACAAGTTATATTTTATTGTGCAAATCTTGACCGGTTTGGAATGAGTATTTTGCTTCTATCTATCGGCATAAACACCGAACCAGCGTTAGACCTGTTCAAGATATTAAAATAAATACTGTTACGAGAAACATAAAAATTGCACTGGCTATTTTACAATCATTGCGTTCAGGCATGATCACCCCTCCCCGGCACGGCGCCTCACTGGGCTTATATTAGCCGATGTGAAAGATGATGTAGATGCAGTGAATTACAAAGCCCCGTACAATATTTGTTAATAATATTTTTACAACGAGCATCCAGATGCTTTGCTAATATGGAAACATTTGGTATTTCATTCAATTAGGTAGGGTATGCCCAGTTTCACCTGTAAACAAAGGTTATTTGTTTTTGTTTGATTGATGTTTTTACAGCCTAATCACACCATGACCATTTGACTTTACGATTTTTGCGGTGGAGAGAAGGAAACTATCACTGTGTTGTCATATATTATAATTATATCTATTATATTAGTGTGTCGTATTATAATACACATATATAATATATAATAGATATAGATCGAATCTATAACATATATATATATATAAATATAGCTGGTGCTTATAGTATAATATTAGTGCTATTATTTATATTAGTATTAATTAGTTACAGCAAAGTACAAATTTTTTAAAAATAACGACCGTTAAAAAACGGTATTTTTTCTAGGGCAACGATTTCACATGATAATAATACAGGAGGAACCAGGAAGCAGAAACGTGTAAAAATAAAATCGCTTGTGCCAGAAGTAAACAGTTGGCGTTGTTTGTTTTTGTGTTTGTCCCCACACAAAAGCCCTGAACACATATTTCCATGTAGTGTGGTACATACACACAAAAACACTTGTACGCACAGGGAAGCTGCCGCCAAGAACTCATCCAAGGCAGGCTAAAACCACCACCATTCATTGTGAATTTATGTGAGGAAGACATTGTCATGGTGACCGGAACAGCAATAGCCATTTCGAGGGGGCTGATTCAAAAATGAGGAATAGTGTGGAAGCAAATTTGTGGTGAAGTCTTGGTCGCAATGCATACTGCCATCAGCTACAGAAGAGACTGTTTCCCATATTCCAAATTAGACTGAAAGTATTCAAATCATTCGGAATGAGACGGCAGATACAACCCTCTTTAAGTTTTTTTTTTTTGGATTCAGCAACAATGTTTGCATCACGTTTGTTGGCTACTCAAAATGTTTGGGATCCGCCAAATATTAGCATAGTAAATAGCTTAATTGATCCTCACGCGTTTGTTAAACTGCTTCCTGATTTAGTGTAAAAACAACAAAACCAGAAAAAGCCTCAACATGACAGAAAACATCAGGAGTGTTAAAATCGCTGCCGATATCTTTGTTACCATCGTCTCCTTGGACAAGTGGTACTGATACCCATTGACTTCGTTGTTCTTAAATTACTATTACGCTTTTTAATAATAATATTCTGTATGGTTTAGCAAAGATGTTCTTTCCACTTTTCCGCAGGTTCCCCAGTAGAGGATGTCTCTTTTGGTATTCCATTGCCTAGTTACAGGCAAACAGACAATTTAGTAGTCGTTTGGGGTATTTTTAAGGTTTGTAATTAAGCTGTCCTTAGTACTGACGCCTTGCTGTACTCCATACCAAACGTGTGAGATGCAATTGTTACGCCCACCAACTGAACATATTTTCCCTCCAGGTTGTTTTTTGTTTTTTTTTTTTCTTTTTTTTTTTTTTTTTTTTTTTTGTTTTGTCTTTTCCCTCCATTTAATAAGCGACCGGCTAAGCATTTGGGTTCCGTGTCACTGTCCGACTTGCTATCTTAACCCACAACCTCTTCGTGGAGTCTGTATGATCGCTGACTGACTGGACACCTGGATGAGAACAAAAACTTAACTTTCATTGAGCTAATGATGGCACTATGGTCTTCTATATTGCTGCTTTACACGCTGGATTGCATCTTACAACCGGCATCATCACTTGGTGACTGGGCACTGGAACTGATGAATACAACAATAAACTACTCTGAACACGCTGATAACAGCAATTGCTTAAGCGCCTGGCTTGTGTAACGACTAAGGCTGCTTATAGGACTGATTTCTGTGCTTCAAAGATTTCCTAACTTCACCTTATATTCATCTAACTGAACCACACTGAACTTGGCTTGAGCTACATAATTACACATTTGCTTATATAGGGCATGATTTAGGAAGCGGAATAGTCCTCCAGATTTAGTTCCAGAATTGTATCTGGCAATTTTTGTTTTGTTCCTGTTGATGACGTCAATAAATTTAAACATCGGGTCTTGTAGAAATTCTACACAGAAATAATGGGGACCGTTTTTTACACTCTGCCTTGTTGTCAAATAATATAGACACAGAGGCGTGAAGTCAGACATGGTGAGATATTTTGGTGGTAAAGATTCAAGTCGTATTTGACACTATGTAGTAAACAAACAGACCCGTATAACTTCTTCTTCTGATACTAACAAATTACCCAACTACAGTAGTAGTTTTTATTATCCCCACATGCCGCCTCGACACATACACCAACGCACCAAGCAGAAATGCGTACTGACCAGGTTCTTGATTCCCTGCGTCGTAAGGCAATGTCCACAAACGGGGGGCACTCTAACAATAAACATCTCTCCTGATTTCCAGTCCATAGGCCCATAATCCTTAATTGCGGTGGCAGGTTCAGCAAGCGATCGTATAGTCAATTTATTCTCAAGATAAAAATATCAAAATGCATGCAGTGTGCATTGCTTCCTTTCTCTCGCACAGCAATCAATGTGGAAAGTGTTCTCTTGGGATGTACCTCCATACATAACAGCAGTTGAAGATTCTGGGTCTTGTGTGAAGAAAGTCCAGAAAACTCGAGCCGTGTAGTGCGAACATGCCTCCAGGCCTCCACAGCCGGTGGGTTCAGATACTGGGCTCAATTCCCCTCCCTCCCCCGACGCCGCTACTAAAATTCCAGGTTATATTCTTCACTCTCCCTGGTCTGGAGCGCATTATGTCTTTGGCCCTGGCCAAGCCCGTCACTCCAGGATCCAGGGAGCAAAGTCGCAGAGTTCCATTTTGTTGGTCACCCATGAGTGTGTGAGTCAGCAGAATCTGGCTCCTCCTTCCCAAGATCAGCAGATAAGTTGAACACGACTGAGGAGCCAGATGCCATTTTCAACCTCAATTTCAGAGGTGCTTCATTAACACCAAATGCCTGGTGCACACGCCAAGTCCACAACTGGTACTTCTATCGCTACGCTCCCTGATTTTTGTGTTGTTTCAAATAGTTTCAGATAGTCCTGCGAGGCGTGGTCATCCACAAAGAACTATGGTCCTCAATTTATGGTGTTCGTAATAAAGCTGGGGGTGGATTCCTCTCAGGAATTCTTGAAGAAATCATAACGCACATTTAATGGCCAATTGCTGACAGTATCCATTTGATATAAGGCGATAGTAGACTTAAACAAAACCCCCACACACACCCACACAACACGCACAAGCACCAGGCCACACACTACACACACTATATTACTTATATAAAATTTAGTTTTATTTACATTTGTTTTTTTAATTAGATTTTGTACATGTATAAGTGCCAAAAGAAAAGGTTTTTATATTTTAGTGTTTAGTTATGCTTATTAAATATGAATTTAAACTAAATGGAATAGACCGTTGCTGCCTTTTAATTTATAATATATTTATAATATGTCTAAACTATATAAATTTATTGTATTATTATATCAATTCACATGCATATTTATATATGGTTTTACAAAAACCTCAAAAACAGAAAAATTTTGGCCTGAGTTCTTGCTATACTTTAATCATATACTAACTCCTGTTTTTGTACATTTCCTTTAATTAGAAAACGGCCAGTGCTAAGACAATTTTCCATGGCACAACATAAGATCAGATAATCTGTCAGACAAGGCCGTGACTCCTGCAACACTTTGAGCATGTCTGCATTGCTGGTACAAACCCCATGGCGTCAGCATTGTCAGGACACACATTTGATTGAATCCCACTGGAAACAGCATTCGTTTTGTTGTTGGAAAGGGAAGGTCAGGGTCCGGTGTTCGGTAAAGCTCTGTCCCTCCGAGCCCTTATCTGTGTCTATCAATGTCCACTGTCAATGTCTTCCTCCAGAGCTTCATCCCCCAGCGATGCTGAGCGTCCACCACCTGGTACACAAGCAGCCACAACCCCTCTAAAATATAACCTGAAACTAAATGGTGCTAAACAAATAGCCCTCTGCCTATGAGTTGACTTTGGTCTGGTCACTACTAACCATCAGCACAATCCACTCCAATCTTTTTTTGGTTTGTCTATTTGACAGCGAGGGCATATCGGCAACAAAAGTCATTGAGTGTACTCTTGCAAGTTTAGATATTAACTCTGACAGTGACATAGTGAATGTAAAGAATGTATTGATGCATACCCATTCCTGACAGGTCTCATTTAATACATTGACATATAGGCATTTGCTACTTAATTATGAAAAAATGAAGCAATTTTTAATTTAAGTAATTAAAGTTATATACACTACTGCTCAAAAAAAAAAAAAAAAAAGATATAGGAAATCAGAGATTTTTTTTATTTTATTTTATTATTTTTTTAAATCCTCTTAGGAAATTTAAAATGAACACATTTTTACATAAAAAATACAGTAACAGAATACTATGACAATTTAAAATATTTTTTTCTAATTTTAATATATAATTTTAAAATTTAATTTTTTCTTGCAAGTCCAAAGCTATTTTCAATAGCCCTTATCAAAATCTGTGTCACATGATCCTTCCGAAATCATTCATTCTACTGGAATTTATACCTTATTATTAATATCAATATTGAAAACAGTTGTGCTGCTTAATATTTTTACGGAAACTGAATACATTTTTTTCCCAAATTCTTTGAACAGCATTTATTGAAATAGAGTTTGTGTTCGATAACATCTAAATGTCCCTCGACTGTCAGGTGTATAAAGGTTAAAAAAATGCTCTCTTGTAAAGAAAGTGTATTCATTCATTTCTTTATAAAAATAAAATAAAATAAAAATATATATAATGTGTGTGTGTGTCTAAGGTACATTCAATATAGCTCAATATATACTGAATGTAACATGTATTTATAAGATGTCTTACAACAAAATTCAACATATGTGCATATTCAAAGATCAAATACACTGTACAACATATGACATATGTGGATGTATTAAAAACATGCCATCGCTTCACACACATCAGCCTGATTAGTCTCGCCAAACCATACGGCCCACTTTCGGATAAAAGAAAAACATCTCAGGTAGCACTGATGGAAACCGGTGAGAGACATACACCCTCAGCCGCCATGCCATGCACATGCCTAACAGAGCCGCACACTGCTGGCACACAAGCTGATTATCTCCTTTTGAATATTCAAAATACATTTCACTCTCCGCTTTTTTGGCAACTGGCAGCGCAAGGAGAAAAGTGCTCGCTAATGAGAGGATAGTCAGTGAGAGGCTATAAATATTTTCACAGCTTATTTGGACATGCCTGCCCAGTGGATATGAAGGCAGTGCTTTGATGAGGTGAAGTAGTCTGTTTGAACAAGTCATTTGGCACCGTGTACACGCTGGTGCAGGGAACTCTAATTCAGCAGATCACACCTGTGGTGTGAATGTTATGATGCACCTTCAAGTGGAATGACTAACAGACTCAAATTGACCCCAATTTAGGCTTAATTCTTGGATGGCAACAGCAAAGGTGCCGTTTTAGACAAGGCTAATGGGTTATTTTAAAGCCACAGACCATAATTAAACCTGTTTTTATTAATTTTAAAACATTATAAAGTGAATAGCAGTAAATTAATAGTTTTAAACAAAAAAATTTAAAATAGCCGGACGACTTATGTAGAAAAAAACCCCCCCCCCTATGTTGAGAGCATTAAATAATTTTTGTGCATTGAATCCTCACACATGCCACACCCCCTGATTGGGGTTAGTGCATCAAAATATAGCCTGCCGCTAAACTAGATACAAGGGCACCTCTTTTTTTCTTCGTCCCCGGCTAACTCTAATGAGTGTTTATATTACAGCTTGCAACAAATGTCATCTGAGAGGACAATACCACATGCTGAGATTACAGTGAGAAGCAGAGAGAAGAAATTTCCGGCGATGACTTTGGTACGTGAAAATATACATGTAATTAGTTGGACCTCGGTGACATCGACGTTGTAACCTTTCTGCTGGACAAGCAAAAGCTACTTTGCATGCTGAGCTCTCACAGGCTGTCCAAACTAGCTGTTAGCCTAGTAATTAGTTACTGTGCTGTTGTCACAGACATGTATTGTAGCCTAAAGAACAGGGAATGGTAGTCTTTTTAGGAATGACATATAGCCTATATATTGCTATTTTGGGTGCAGCTGTCAGATTTAGTGTGTCCAAGACCATTTACTATAGAAGCATTTCACTGGGAATCAAACTAATTTGGTTGCATAAAAAGGATTTCCCAAAACAGTAAAATTATAGCAGTAAAAAATACCATTGTTTTGGCCAACAAATATTATAATTTTTATTTAATTTTAAATTATTATTTGGGGTCAGGTATTTTTTTTTAATAAATAGATGTTTTTATTCAACAAGGATGGAGTAATTTGATTAAAAGTGGCAATAAAGATGTGTATTAATGTTACAAAATATTTCTATGTTGTATTTGTATATAAAGTACTTTGCATTTAAAAGGGGAAAAAAAGTTTCCAAAAAATGTTTAAGCAGCACAACTGTTTTCAACATTGGTAATAATAAGAGTGTTTCTTGCACTAAATTCGCATATTAGTAGGATTTATGGATGATCATGAAACATTGAGGACTTGGGTATGAAAAAAAGGCTACTTTTTAATATATATTCAAATGGAAAATAGTTTTTTATCAATTGTATATCATATTTCACAACATTACTTTTTTTTTTTTAATAAATGCAGCCTGGATGAAAAAAATACCCCTAAATGTATACTAATGTGATTATGTAAAGTATTTCCTTTGTTTACTGAAAAAGTACACAATACGTCACTGGAATTCCAGTTTGGAGGACAAAAATTATCCTAATTTTTCAAACTCAAACTTGGAGTTTGAAACTAACATACAAAACCACTGTGACATCTAGTCCCAGTCTACCTATATAATTTCCTGTAAATCTAATTTTCACATAAAACCACCAATTTACACAAATCATTCGGACTATTTACAAGCAAACCTTCAAGATTGATTCCGCGCTGGCACCACATGACATTACTTGGACAACCGAGGCTAACTAAACATTTGTCAGCCTTCATTTGCCCAGGGTAAAGCGACCAAACCTGGAGTTAATGACCCAGCGATGTCATTTCATTTACTAAAATTAAAATATGGCCAGAAATCGCGGCCCACACACACTCGCACATTTACGCTTGCTCCCCCACATGGCAGAAAAGCACAAGCGCCCATTAATACAAGCCTCATTGTAATGCCACGACAGTTTCTTGGCTGCTGCTTCAGCGTGCTTGACAGTCGTGGTCACCCCATACCAGACCTCACCTATACTCGGGGCGAAGATAAATCCTGTGTGATTGATTGGAGTAGCTTTATATTCATTCATTAGCCAAGGCCCTGTCAGACAAGCCCTGGCAGGTACCTTCATCCTAGTGTGGTCTCAGGCTCAAAATCCTGAGCTTATTAATGACATTTTAGACATTAATATTGCAGGGATTAGGGATATCCTATCTCCTTTGTTCCTCTGACTAACCTTATACAGTTTTTTTTTTTGTTTTAAGACTTCTCCGCTCTCTCTCGTCTGTTTCCCCTCGGCTCGCTCTATCTATCTTCGGGCCCCTCGCGTGACCCCCACGACCCACCCCCCCCTTCGGGTTCTGTCCTTCTCCCACCCACCCGTTTTCTCCCCTTTGGTTTGCCACTATTTGTTGTGTCCCTGTCATTTACTTTTCCCCACCAACTGTCCTTTTTTCCTCCTTCCTTTTTCTCTCGTCATTTTTCTTCCTTCCTTCTCGCCTTTGCTTGAGACAGTCTAGGGAATATACGATTTGAGCGGTGTGAAAAGGACCTATCGTCATGCACATTATTACACTTTTATCCTCGTCTCTACGGCAGCATTTCCGAGTTTCTTTCCCCTGTGCTCTTAATGCGCCGCAGATACCCGGGAGCATCCGCTGCGCCCAATCCGGTGACGGAAAAGGGTAGGAGGTGGATCTCCAGTGCCGCACCGCTGACATATCCCAGATCAACGCAGGTCTACTTCTGCCTCCCCGTTTCTCATTTTGTTTGTTGTGTTTGCTTTTGGTTGGCCCCGTACTGTCCGTAATAATTCTCTACAAGATGGCATTTTGTAGGCTCTCCTCTCCTCGCTCTTCCGATCGAGACGTTCCGGAGCGACTGGGCTGATCCTGTTTTTTGGGGGCCACATGCAGGGGGAAAGACGGAAGGCCAGCGAATGTGGAGAGCGAAACAACCCGTGGGTCTGATGTTGACATTTCTCAAACGCGCGGGACTGGCGGTGCGACCGGATCTAGTGCTCTGTTTATGCGAGACGGGAGCACAAACCTGCCTCTAAAACACTCCGGGCCCATCAACACGGTGCCAAATGTCGGAGGCGAGACAATGCATGGCCCTCTACCTTTACGCACAATTACAGAATTGGACGGTTGACTGTTCTTATCTCATTTTTTTAACCTGTAAAAGGAGCCGTCGTGCCTTTGAAGCCTCACATTCTTCAGTCTTCCCCAATAGTTTGAGGGTTTTTTGTGTCTCAGAGGGTTTGGAAGTGAGTTTCTTACCCTAATAGTGAGTCTTTGAGTGTGTTCCAAGGAGCTAAGACCACATGTGACAACACTATGTCCCTCTTGAGGAAAGACGGGTCTGATGTAGCCGGCCCTCCTTATGGCGAGCACTTTGCCAATGGCGCGTTTATTAGCGTTAAAAACTCCTCAACTTCACAGCCAAAGATTAGTGGCTTTTTTCCAGGTATTCCTCCTTCTTGTCCATATGGAAACGCTTCGCTTCATCCCAGAATCCTCCCTCCTCCCGACCGTATTCTCGTATCCCTTTATAGATTACGGGCATGGCGACTTCAAAATGGCTTCAGATCCAAATGCTCGCATTGTAGCTGAAATGTCTGACTGTCTGTGGGTGTATAGTGGGTAGGCAGTGTCATGTGAGCCTTCCCCTGAACTCAGCAGGCACTCATATGTATGAGACTACTACTAGCGGTGGAAATAAAGCGCTGTCCATTAAGCTGAGGGCGTATACAGTGTTTTGGCAGAGTACAAACCCTTATATGCTGCAAACAAGTGTTGTATGTCTGTTTTGTTCTTGATTTGTTTCCTTTCTTCTAGTTCCTGCTGCTGAAGAGATGAGTGGGCATGTCCTTCTGGTAAAGAAGTAACTGGGTGCTGTAAGGAGAAAGTGTGTAATACCTGGAGAAAGATACACACCTGGGGCATGACTCTGTCATAAGGTACTTACAAACATTAGTTAAGTGACAAAATAGTATTAATATTTATTACAGTAAAAATGCATTACTTAATTTATAATTTGTGTCCACTATTATTTTTTTATTTTTTTTAATGCAGAATTATTTTTCCCATTCATTTTCTTTGTGCAGGATTTAAAGTGTTATAATACTTTTTTTTAACCTAGTCTTTTTTAGTGGAAAAAGGGTGTGACATTATGATATAATGAAAAAAAATGCAATACACATACATTATGAGTATCAAATAATATACACCTAATTTATCATTTGTGTCCATAAAGTACAAAAATAGACGCAACTATTATTTTTATTTATTTATTTATTTATTTTTGAATGCAGAAGTATTTTTCCCTTTAATTTTCTCTGTGCAGGATTTAAAGTGTTATAATACTTTTTTTTAACCTAGTCTTTTTTAGTGGAAAAAGGGTGTGACATTATGATATAATGAAAAAAAATGCAATACACATACATTATGAGTATCAAATAATATACACTATCAATTGTTTTTAGACTTTAGTTTAGAAGGTTAGTGATCAAAAGTAAAGTAAAGACATTTATAATGATACAAAAGATTTATTCAACGAAATGTTGTTCTTTTGGATTTTCTATTAATCAAAGAAGAAACAATTTATCAGTTTCCACAAAAATACTAAACAGCACAGTAAACAGTTTTCAACTTTGCAAAATAAGAATATTTATTGAGCACAAATCCCATATTACAATCTTTTTGAAGAATGAGCGGAAGACTTAGTATTGCTGAAAATTCAGCTTTTGCCATCACATGAATAAATTACAATAAAAATACAAAACAGTACAGTATAACATTTGTAATATTTCACAAAATTAAAAATTTTACTGTATTTTTGATCAAGTAAATGCAGACTTGGTGAGCATAAGACACTTCTTAAAAAATTGAACAGTAATGTATATTTTTTTGCTAAATTATTATATGTTTTAAATATATTTAAAAAATGTTAATTATTAACAAATTTATTGCAAAATATACTTATACCAAATATAAAATAAGTTGTATACATTGTATACAAGCTGTATATATTGTATAATATATAAGCAGTGTAGGAAGACCAACTCAATTACATCATGCACAGAGTTTCATGCGAGTGGGCGGTCCCTGAAGTCTCAAGATTCTGTCCAATCACAGAGTCACTACAATGAATAATTTATTAGATTACACATGCAGAATATTTACATCAGTTTCTCAGAGGATGTAATTATAACTCTGTGAGCAAAGGTTAGAGTCCAGATAATAAGGATTTAATTCCCAGGTATGTAGGATGGATGCACTTTTCCTCACCCCCTCTACTGGCAGCTTGGGTGCTGTACACCGTGCACTAGATATATGTGCTCTGAAACCTCACTACACTGAGGAACATTAAACGAAACCTCCTTCACTGAAGCTATAAAATGTCTCAAGGCCAACCCCAATAAATAACACACTTACCCTCACCTCAGGCCTATTAATTACCTGAGATGCGCTTTACCACAACTACATTCGTGCTGACTAGCTAATGCTTCCCCTTTGACCAGGACTGGAGCCTCAAATGTCTCTGTGGGGACAAGCTCTAATTAATCCTCTGTTACTGTTGTAATGGTGCCTTCCAAAGGGAGACCGCAGTAAAGCTCAGAAATATTATTTCACTCATACATTGTAAACAACAATCTATCTCTCGGGAAGTGGAAGGGCTGGTGTTTGAGGGTTGAAGGGGTAAACGGGGCAAGACATTGGGGAAAAGCGACATTGGCGCAGTTGTAGTCACTTACTATGAGCAAAACTGTATTGTTTAAGCTCTTGTTTTTAATGTGAAAGCACTGTCAAAACAGGGCATAATTCACAGAATGGCAATGGAAAAATAAAAAATAAAAATTATATATATATATAAAACCACACAGGATGTATTACGTTGTGCCAACGCAACACATACTGGATTCATGACTGTATCCTA
Source organism: Sinocyclocheilus anophthalmus (assembly GCA_018155175.1). Classification (NCBI taxonomy): domain Eukaryota; kingdom Metazoa; phylum Chordata; class Actinopteri; order Cypriniformes; family Cyprinidae; genus Sinocyclocheilus; species Sinocyclocheilus anophthalmus. The sequence continues at coordinate 257,589 of JADLZN010008305.1, read as the reverse complement.
TTTGCCTTGTCATTAAAATTTGTAATAATAATAATATAATAATAAAAGTAATACTAATATAATTAATAATAATAAATATTAGTAGTAAAAATACACAAAATACCAATATAAAAATACAAAAAAGATTAAAATTAAAAAAAATGTTCATAATATAATAATAATATACTACTATATTAAATATATATAATATATATAATAGATATATATATATCTATATATAAAAAATACAAAAATATTATACTATATTATATAATTATTATACTACTACGCCCCTAATTTATTTGTATAGCAGTATAAGCCCTAAAAGTTCTCCAAAACGCTTTTGTGCTTAAAACTAATAAAAAAAACAACATTAAAATAAAAATAAAAGACAAAGAAAATAAACCCACATGCTATACCGGAAGTCTCAGATATTAGTGGATACGCTCCTAAAATTCAGACAAATTCTAGCTCTTAACTATAGCTCTTGTAATGCGCACAAGACAATAGTACACATGTCAGCTGCCAGTGGATGTATTGGAGGTGAAAGAATCAAACTCAAGTTCGACCAAACTATAAACCAGAGCGAGAATATGAATATCAGTCGCCAATTTGGTCAAGCTTCTAGTTGCCATTTGAGTGACTTACCTTCGAGAGGATTCTGATTTTCTCGCCGTTGTGTTCAAGACTCAAATTGTCTCTCGTCCCCTTGTGTGTGCCAGAGACAAAGGCAGAACATGGCAAGCTCCTGCTGTAATTTCTGTCCATTAAACACAACAATAAGTGACTAAGGTGAATGCGCTCCTCCGTTCTGGCTCTCTGCTTCTCAAGTCGACCTTGTGCAGCCAACATCCATAACAATCACAGCTGTGCCTATGAACAACGCGTTCTCTGTCCTCGAGCCCCAAGGGACAGAATGCATCTGCCCTGCCTCACCGCCCCGTAGAAGATGGCTTTCTTAAAGAATTATAGTCTATGCATGGACACCATACCATACATTTAATAATATCAACCCTAACAGGTCCCAGTGGTCGGACCAAGGTTACAACTGGAACCATTAAACCTGAAGACGACACATAACTTGTAAAAACATTCCAAGTGGCTAAACACCCTTTTTAAAATCATAAAAGCCTGTGATCAAAACTTCACATATTGCATAAAACTAACATTTGCCACACCTCCTATAGCTAGTGCTTGAGAAAATGGTACTGGTGATAACTATTGTTTTACCGGCCAGTGAAACTTTATTGCATTATTTAAAAAAAATAATAAAAATATATATATATATATAATATATATATATATATATATATATTAAAATCATTATTATAATAATAAATAATAAAGAATTATTATTATTTTATAATTATTATTATTGTATCATTAAATACATAATAATAGTTAGAATCATTACGAATATTTATACTACTTGTTTCCACAAGAATGCATAATCGTTGCAATTTTGATCCCACGCTAAACCCCCATGCTTTCTCCAGGGGTACAATTTTTATTATTATTAATTATTATTATTAGTTTTTATTATAAAAATGGCAAATAGTGATATTTCTTCTTTAATGATTTCTTTATTTATAATTGATTTAATTCATATTGGAAGAATTAGGTGATGTCCTTTTTTATTGCAAAATAAAATAAGAATAATAATAATAATAATAATAATACTAATAATAATTATTATATACGTGATATTTATTCTTTTTGTTTTTAAAGGTGTGTTTAGTTTTTATTTAATTTACCTTTCCTTTATTATTATAATTAATTAGTTATTATCCAGAATAATAGTAGAATTATATTACAAATATGGCGGCAGCTATTTGCACTACATTACACTACACTAAGTGAAAATAGCTGTATTTTTTTGAGATATGCTATTTACACTAAGTGCAAATAGCTATAGATTCTATTTACACCATGTTAACATAGCAGTTGCTATTTATACTATTTATTGCAAATAGTGGCAATTATCTGCTACCTCAGTATTGTAGTACATTATAAACAGTATGCAATAATAACGTATTGAGTGTAAATTATAATTTTAATTCAGATTATTAAATGAATGCCACCTTATTGGGACAATAAAGCCATCCCTACACCTACCCAATACTTTATTTTCAACTTTTTGATTATTTGAAATGGAAGGAAAAAAGGTTCGGCAAAAGGCGGGTTCGAACCCGGGTCAATCGCGTCAAAAACACTACGACACACACTTTACCATCTACACCACTGGAGCTAAAGTTTGGCAGCTGTCTTTTGTAGTGTCTGCTAGTCTAATCACACGTTGGTGGGTGGAGTTAGTTTTAAATAGCCTCTGCCAACAAGGTGGGCTATTTGCACTTAGTGTAAATAGACACTCCGTACTAATATTTATGCTTGTTTTCACAAGGAAATAGCATAGTCTTTGCAATTGGATCATCACGCTAAACCACATTGTGTTCTCAGGCAATATTAGAATTAATTTAAAAAAAAGTTATTGGCCAACTGGCGAGCAACACTGTTTCATACACTCGCCAACACTGAGTTTTACCCACATTTGGCACTTAGTGAGTGTTAGCTTTAGGCCCTGATCACAAATAAAGAAGCAGTTTAGGTGATCTTGTTCAGATTCAGTTATACATTGATCAATAAATCATTGTATAGCTCCATCACCAACTGCATTATTTACTGTGATTGAGAAATAAGGCTTATGACCACAAACGCAAGGTCACTGGCAGGCTATAGGAAGGAAAACATGCAAAGAGGCCCTATGGGAGCCCAGGAGGAGATTGTTGACCGCAGCTCTATGGCCGCCTGACAGGACTTGGGCATAAACAACCACAACAACACAAATTCAGACAGAGGAAAGGTGGCACGCAGACAGCAGCAGCTGTGGGTGGACAAAAAGTTGCGTTTAACCGTTTGACTGGGCACAGCATACAGCCGTACTGCGGTCACACACACACACTTTAAACCCCCTAGACTCTCTCCAGCAAAGCCACACGCGGCCCAGCATTCCTCATTTCCCTCATGGGTGCAGGACAGTGGCCCAGGATCACAGGAGGCCCCTGCAGCTGGAAGGCAGAAAGGCATGAGAGGAGCAAACGAGAGAGAGAGACTGGAGTAATCCCTAGAGTAAAGGCTTTTGGGTATTATTTTGCTCTGGTGCGTTCAGCTTGGCCAGACTGTCTCATGTATAGCCTGAAGCGGCTTGGGCAGGGGGGTTGTAGTCAAATGGGTCTCATGTTCTTTTGACCATGAAAGATGAAAAAAAAAACATCTGTGTGTGCATTTTCAAGAGACTACACATATGGGGCGGAAGTGGAGACGAGAAATACTCATTCACTGTCTGCAGAAAAAGTAGTAGCCTACCTCTATAATATTTTGCTGAAAGTTGATTTTACCTTAGTTTGTATATTGTTGATTTAATTAACGTATATATTAGAGATATATGTAACATTTTATTTTTATAATATAATCATATTAGTATCCAAAAACTGTATAATATATATATATAATATAATACTATATTATATTTAGAGAATATAATTATATTACTAGTACACACACCAACACATATATAAATCTAACATATTTTTCCTTAATATGTACATGTATGTGTGTGTATTTACATATTCATATACATATACACAGTACACAAACATAGATGTAAACACAAACTTTTTGGGGGGGGATGTGTAAAAAAAACAACGATTAATTGATTTGACTTCACTGATTAATATAATAGTATAAATATACATTACTGTTTAAAAGTTTGGGGTCAGTAAGAGTTTTAAGCATCACGTCAGTCTTTAGTGTCAAATAATTATTCAGCAATTATTCTAATATGATGATTTGGGGCTCAAGAAACATTCCTTATTTTTATCATCTTTGAAGAATACAGTTGTGCTGCCTTTGACATTTCTATTATGCACTTTTATTTTATTTTATTTATTGCCTTTGGCACTTTTAATATATTATGCTAATTAGTATGTTATTTTATTATAAGATATGTTTTGTTTATGTGTATATATACACACAGTTATTCATCATTATTAATTTATTTACTTGTTTTTTTAACATAAAACAATCATGCCAATACATGAAATTGAATTGAGAGAAGAGGGAAAGGGGTATTTCCTTTAAAAATGCACTGAATTTAATTTCTTGTAGTCTCCGTCTGTTTTTTTGTTTAATCTGGCACAGTTGTATTTGAATCTGACAATTACACATTAATAATTCACCTGTGGGTAGGAAGGATCGTCTCACCTCTGCTATGGAAACGACTCCTAAGGTGTGAGAGTCAAATGGTGAGTGACAAGTTAGCCGCCTTCACAGCCAAAGGTGTTAGCAAATTATGAGAGGGTCTGTAACAGTGGGCCAGCTCAACGTGCTAAGTGCACTCAAATGGACTCACTCATGAACTAATGATGAGACCACAAGCCTGGCTGCGGCATACACACAGGCCCCACTGTCTGTATGAGATCACACCTACACTCTTAAAAATAAAGGTGCTTCACGGTGCCATAGAATAACCTTTTTGTCTAAATGGTTCCATAAAGAACCTTTAACATCTGAAGAACCTTTCTGTTTCACGAAAGGTTCTTTGTGGCGAAAGAAGGTTCTTCAGATTATAAAAAGGTAAGCAAGAGATGGTTCTTTAAAGAAACTTGAATGAATGGTTCTTTGTGGAACCCAAAACTGGTTCTTCTATGGCATCACTATGAAAACCCCCTTTTGGAACCTTTATGTTTAAGAGTGTATACCAAAGAAACCATGTTGCCAAAGAAGCCAAGAGAACACAATGGAGAACTATAAAAGAATATTAATGAAAGGTAAATTCAAACATTACGTAGGCAAATACAATAACAACAAACCCCAGTCAAAGTAGACATTTTTATTGTGATTTAACTGAAAATGAGGCTATGAGGGTTCTTAAAGGGAAAGTTCACCCCCTAAAAATCATGACATTCCTACACCATATGCTGTTTTTTCTCAGTTGACCACAAAAGATTGTTTTTTCTCATTTTTTCCATAAAACAAATTTAGAGTGATCATTAGGCTTCCAACGATAACACAGTCATTGTGTGTGTGTTTTAATGGTTAATGTTTTTAAATGGTCTCTTATGCTCATCAAAGCTGCGTTTATTTGATCAAAATACAGAAAAAAAACAATATTGTAAAATGTTATTGCAATTTCTAATATTTGTTTCCTATTTTAATATACTTTACAATGTAATTTATTTCTGTGACGCAGTGCTGAATTTTCATCAGCCATTACTCCAGTCTTCAGTCACATGATCCTCCAGAAATCATTCTAATATGCTGATTTATTATCAGTTGTGATGCTTGTGCGGCTATATATATATATATTATATATATATATATTATATATATAATTATATATATATATATCATATACATATAATATAATTGGGGACCTATGATACTGTTATCTTTAAAGGTACAGTAGGAGATCCGGAAAATACTAACTTTAGCCTGATATCACTGAAAGCAAACGTCCAACCCTCCAGGCAAAACGCCGTCCAAAGTCACACCCCCTTAACGTAGGATGCACAACAGACGACCAGAGACACGTTACTAATACATTGCTGTGTATTAAACTGTGAGAAACAACTTATAGCACAGTTAGTAAAAGTAATACACTACCAGGAAGGGCAGATCAGGTTGTTGATGTTTGACTGTATTCCGCTCTGTCCACAGTGTAGTGAACACAATGATGATGGCATCGTGTCTGCGCGAACAGGCGTGCGCAGAGGGATGCGACAGATATTGGAACGGCAGGTAGGAAAGCCAATTAAAATGCTTGGACCGAGCGTTTGATGGGAACGGACGTTCTTGGCCTACGCCTTCACAGAATATATAAATGAAGTAAATAGATTGAGGACCACTGAACTTAGATTGCTATTGGGATGGGAGAGACTCCGCAACAGCATAACAAAAAATGTTTCGAAGGACAATCACCTATTGCACCTTTACTGCATACTATTCCCCAAAATTGCAGGTTGTTTTCTTATTTTTGATAAGATAAAGCTTTGATGAGCATAAGAAACTTCTTTAAAAACATAAACAATTACTGATCCCAAACTTTTGAACAGCACTGTATGATGAATTTACTAGATTTGTGAATATAGTAAATTCAGAGTAATTTTTTATAAAATATACCTTCCCAAACACTCACTCTTGGATCCATAAATACTTCGTAAACATGAGTATTGATAGTTAAACGTGTATATTAATGAATTCCAATAATTTATAAAAAGGGCACGCATGCATGCTCATTCACAATTAGCATAATCCCACCTATGAATTCCAACATTGTATGTGAATGACAGGGACAGAACATGCTGTGGATCTGCGGGTCCCCTTCCCAGGTTTTGTTCCAGTTCCAATTTAAATAAATGCAAAATACACTAATTGGCCATATGCCTAAGAAAAATTATTTAATTATGTTAAGCTTGCTGACAAATACTACTGGTGCTGCAAATAATAGCAATCTATAATAAAAAGGAAAACTGACTACATGGCTGTTTGCAATAATTTTTTAAGCAATGAAATTTGTTTTCAAATGTAAGTTATTGGTTAACTAGTTAACCATCAGTTAAGAGAACACACAATATTCAGATGTTTTCTTATAACATTTCTTATAACAGAATAAAGGTCTGGCAGTCGTGGTTCATTCACAAGAAAGAGGAAGTCGTGCTACGCTTGATAGCATGAGCTGGGGTGGAGGTGAAAATCGCCAGGGCCTCTGAATGTGTGTGTATGTGGAGAAAGAGGAGGGGTAGAGGTGAGATGACTGGTGAGATGACAGTCAAAACAGCAGATTTCACCTATTAAGGTCGCAGGTAGGAGGGCTGAAGGGTGCAATTGATATCATTGTCACCAGCTAATCATAGAAGAGATCAAATGACTCCTCAAGCTCCTGTCTAATTTGGACTCTCTTTCCCGATCCCAAGACATAAATATTCCATTTAACTCACTGTTGGAAGCTTTACGTTCAGACAAAAACATTATGTGTGAGTGGCTGCTCAGTGTGGGGTGGATATTGTGAGACTCCAAGCATCTGTGCAGCTCCCTCCACATTACACATGTAGAAACTCATATCGTTAAATTAAGCTCTTGGCTCAAGTCCAGCACAAAGCAGCGAGAACAAAGAATTACGCTCATCCGCTTAGAGAATGAGAGGCACAGCTCTGAAAGTGACCAGATTTCTGAAATGAAAAGCAGGGATGTAAGAAGTTCATATATGCTTGAAATTTCCAATGTTAGTTTATTAAAATATAAAAGGGAAATTCTGTATTTGTGCATCTTGAACATGGTAAATGTGGTATTGTGATCTAAAGACACCTATACACTGTAAAGACTGTTTAGAGTCAACTGGGTTAAGACTTTCATGGTTAGCATATAGCCTGTTATCCTCTGGTGGTAGATGTTGTAACTATCCTTTTCAAAAAGCATATTTTTTCTGTTAATGGCCATTCAATTCAGTCCAAAAAAAAGTTAAATATTTTACCAGTCTCCATTTAGTTTTTGGAGTTTCAATCATGTATTACGTAATCTTGTCTCCTGATAAAAAAATCGAAAAAAAACAAACATTATAATAATATTAAAAAATGACTGATTGCAATCACTAATGTGCAAAAAACAAATATATATTCAGGTGCATCTCAATAAATTAGAAAAGTTAGTCGTGGAAAAGTTGTGAAACTCGTGTATTAAATAAATTCAATGCACAAGATCGGAAGTAAGTGTAGTCTTTGGTTATTTTAATTGTGATGATTTTGGCTCACATTTAACAAAAACACACCAATTCCCTATATCAACAAATTAGAATATGGTGACATGCCAGTCAGCTAATCAACTCAAAACACCTGCAAAGGTTTCCTGAGCCTTCAAAATGGTCTCTCAGTTTGGTTCACTAGGCTACACAATCATGGGGAAGACTTCTGATCTGACAGTTGTCCAGAAGACAATCATTGACACCCTTCACAAGGAGGGTAAGCCACAAACATTCATTGCCAAAGAAGCTAGCTGTTCACAGAGTGCTGTATCCAAGCATGTTAACAGAAAGTTGAGTGGAAGGAAAAAGTGTGGAAGAAAAAGATGCACAACCAACCAAGAGAACCGCAGCCTTAAGAGGATTGTCAAGCAAAATCGATTCAAGGGGGGGGGAAATTGACCAAGCAGGGAACTTCACAAGGAATGGGCTGGGGTCAAGGCATCAAGAGCACCACACACAGACGTGTCAAGGAACTTGGCTACAGTTGTCATATTCCTCTTAAGCCACTCCTGAACCACAGACAAACGTCAGAGGCGTCTTACCTGGGCTAAATAGAAGAACTGGACTGTTGCCCAGTGGTCCAAAGTCCTCTTTTCAGATGAGAGCAAGTTTTGTATTTCATTTGGAAACCAAGGTCCTAGAGTCTGGAGGAAGGGTGGAGAAGCTCATAGCCCAAGTTGCTTGAAGTCCAGTGTTAAATTTTCACAGTCTGTGATGATTTGGGGTGCAAATGTCATCTGCTGGTGTTGGTCCATTGTGTTTTTTTGAAAAACAACATCACTGCACCCATTTACCAAGAAATTATGAAGCACTTCATGCTTCCTTTTGCTGACAAGCTTTATGGAGATGCTGATTTAATTTTACAGCAGGATTTGGCACATGCCCACACTGCCAAAAACACCAAAAGTTTTTTAAATGACCATGGTGTTGGTGTGCTTGATTGGCCTGCAAACTCGCTTGACCTGAACCCCATAGAGAATCTATCTGGTATTGTCAAGAGGAAAATGAGACACAAGAGACCAAAAAATGCAGATGAGATCGGAAGAGCACACGTCTAAAGACACATGGGCTTCCAGAACCAAAAGTTCAGCAGTGCCACAAACTGATCACCTCCATGCCATGTTGAATTGAGGCAGTAATTAAAGCAAAAAGGAGCCCCTACCAAGTATTGAGCACATATACAGTAAATAAACATACTTTCCAGAAGGCCAACAATTTAACTAAATATACAAATTTAAAAATTATAAAAAATAATAAAAAAATTACTGTAAGGATATAATGAAATCAGGAAGTAGAATAGTAGAATCAATCAAGTCATTTAGTCATTTTGCAGACGCTTTTATCAAAAGTGACTTACAATTGGGGAATACATTTTAAAGCAGATTCTTCTAAAGAGGCAGACCAGACACAGGAAAGTGCGCGTAATACCAAGTTTAGGCAGGTTCAAATAAGTACACACTATAAGGGAAGGAATAAATAAACGAAGACAAAGTTTTTTGCACCCGTAATTTAGTAGGAAGTCAAGTAAGCGTCGAAAAGAGATGAGTTTTTCAGCTGTCGCTTGAAAATTGTCAGGGATTCAGTATTCCGGATAGGGTTGGGAAGATCGTTCCACCAGCCAGGATTGGTGAACGAGAATGTTCTGGAAAGTTGATTTTGAGCCTCTCTGTGATGGTACTACGAGGCGTCGCTCACTAGCGGATCTTAGACTTCTGGAGGGGATGTAGATTCTTAGTAGTGAGTGGAAGTAGGCGGGTGATGAGCCTGTGGCTGTTCTATATGCAAACATCAATGTCTTGAACTTGATTCGGGCTGCAACCGGTAGCCAGTGCAAGGAGGTGAAGAGAGGTGTAACATGGGCTCTTTTAGGCTCGTTGAAGACCAGTCGTGCCGCTGCATTGTAGAGGTTGATTTTGCTGATGGAATTCCAGAACAGAAGGAAGAAGGAGCATTGCAGTAGTCCAGCCTAGAGATGACCAGGGCCTGGACAAGAAGTTGTGCAGCATGCTCCATTAGAAAGGGCCTGATCTTTCTGATGATGTGCAATGCAAACCTGCAAGATCGAACAGTCTTTGCAGTGTAGTCTTTGAAGGTCAGCTGGTCATCAAAGATCACACCAAGATTTCTGACCGAAGTTGATGGGTAATTGTAGAAGAACTGCCAGGTTGAGCTGTAGGTGATTGTTCTTTCATCCATGCCGAGAGGTCCGCAGGCGCCTGAGAGCCATGCAGCTACTGTGGGATAATTGGGTGAACCCCGGTTGCACTGAAATGAGAGATAGAGTAGAATTTTTAGTCAGCAATTGCTAGTAAATCTCACAAATAATTACAAAGAAAAGGCAAGTAACACATTGAACTAAATAATGAATAGGAAAAATTTAGTGGAATTATTTACGACTTATATATATATATATATATATATATATATATAGGTTTGATTGCATTAGTACACATTAAAACAGACATTCCGAGGATAGCACACCTGGGAAAGTCATTCCGTTACTGGAAAAACAGCAAATAAAAAAAAACATATTGAAGTTATTTGATATATTTCACATGGGTGCCCCATGGGCCTCTGTGGCGTCATATTTGTGGTTTGATTGGGTGTCTCCACGTCTGAGAGGTCTGGAGAGCAAGGTTTGCTCTGGTCTGTGTTCGAGGCAGGCGTGAAGATACCTCTATTCATGAGAACAGTAGCGCCAGGGGCCTCCTCTAATCTTTCCAGGCCATCCAATTAGGGGTTGTCCGATTAAAAGCTGCCCCCCATGTTTTTTGTCAAAGCGGGGGGGTTGTATGCAGTCACCTGGGCCTAGGGGACAGCTGCCGATGATGAATTGTTCATTTGTTCTCCTGTAGCTGGGGAGGGCCCCCAGGCCATTACACAGCCTAGCATATGCACCGCAATTTTAAGCAGGAGCCAGAGCAGACCCATCTCAGATTCAGATCAGAGCCAGAGGTCAACGGGGTCACTTCTCAAGCCATTTCAAGGAGGACGCTGGCTGCTGGGCTTTTAGCCTGGGAAACAGTCGCAGAGGTGATAGCGGCTGAAATTATTGCAGATTAAAATCACAAGGGAGAACATGAATTGTATTACACACTTAATTTCCAGCGATATCGTCGACACAGTGCACAGATACTATTTAAACTGAACTGAGCTGGACAATGACATCACTGAATTCAATGATGAACTGCCTTTAACTGAAAATGTAGTGTTTACTATTGTCCTTTTGCATTGACAAACTATTTTCCTTTTTGACACTTTAAAGCTGCTTTGACACAATCTGTATTGTTAAAAGCGCTATATAAATAAAGGTGATGACTTGACTTGACACGACACACTCGCGCTTGCACACAGAGCATCTTGTCGTGATTTTACATCAGTAGAATGGAGAGGACATGGTGCTGTACATTGGTCGCATTTACCTTCTGAAGCACTGAGATGTCAGTCAAATCAGCAGGAATCTTCTCTCTTATTCACTCAATTGATCATCCAGACAATTGATCTGACCTTTGACCTCCTCTCTTACTGGGGGCAGTCAAGTCCAAGTTAGCAAAAGCAGACATGCAGCAAACAGCCAGGGTAATCAATACCATGCTTCTTTAAAGAAATATGATATTAGGAAATAATTTCATTTTGAATGGGTTCAAATGAAACCTAATATTTATAAAGAACAAAATCATTAATCAGTCATTAGTACGGAGTAAATATATTTCTATAGAGCAATAGTAAATAGTGAATATTGTTGTCTAAAACTATTAAAAATTAGTTTTTAATATTTGTTGTTGTTGTTGTTAATTGAAATTAAGCTAAAATATTGATATTCAGCGAAAGCTTTAAAAACATCAAACATTTTAAAAACTAAAACTGAAATAAAGGTTTAAGCTAAAGTATTAAAATAAAAAAGTTAATTATCTCAAATAAATAAACAAACAAATAAATAAATAAAATGGACAAAATCTAAGTATTAAAAAAAATATTTGACATACTTTCTTAAAAGCATGAAATTAATTTGACTTTCCCTACTCAAGTTTGGTGCATGTGTCAGTATCCTTTGAAATAAATAAATAAAAATAATAATATGCATATATATACTCACTTAAAAGCATGAAAAGATTTTCATTTTACCTTTCCTGCTTTTAACATCTGTAATGTAATATTTTTCTGAATGAAACTGAATACTCAATGAGAAATAATGCCGAATGGGATGTTCATGCATAAGGATTTGAATGGTCTTTAGATTACAGATGGAAGGAAATGTTAGGCTATAATATTATTGGTTAATATAACTTTTTCCCTGCCCACGTAGATTGAGTCAGTCCAAAGGTGGAGAAACTTATTACATTTTGTTTAGACATTATGAAAACATCCTTTTTTCTTTTCAATTATGCACTGATGAATTGTGCACCAGGAACATTTATTAAGAAAGTAAATGGGGTCAATTTTGATTCCACATTGTCTCTAAAGGAATGCATGTGGCATAATGAATATGACAACACGGTAGTGAGAGTAGCGAAAGAGTAAGAGAAAGCGAGAAAGAGGCTAATGTGAGAACTGCTGAATTTCCATACCTGATCTGTTCGTGCAGTTGTCAAGAGGTTAGGGTGAAGGCCAATCTAGCTAGAGAGGAGCATGGATTAAAGTCTTTGAGATATGGATCTCTGACTCTGAGTACTGGGCTTAAGTATCATATCCGTGGACAGACAGATCAATACTCAGCCTTTCTTTTCCTCCTCCTTCAAGGAGATTTTGGTAGTTCTTTCATGGGGTTCTCCTCCCTGCCCTAATGACACAGAGAGAGCAGGATCATTTAGACTTCCCTTCGATCCCAGCACTCTTGATGGACTACGACCAAGCTGCTTGCTCACATATGTCGTCAAGCATCCAAGTATATACATCCTTCTCTGTTTGTTGAAGTCAGGCTTAGTTAAACCTACAGAGATCTTCAACAATAAAGACATAACATAGCAGGAAGCAATACATTATGACAATTTTTGTATCTCTAATAGCTTTGTCTATCATAAAAGTCAAGTCAGACACAAAAAAGGAATGTTGAAAATGATCAGAAGTCATCAAGGAATCCGTTCCTAGTGTCCTTTTTTTGTCCAAAAGAGACAAAATGTGAGAAAACATACAATTCGACTTTTTCTATTTCTGATGGCTTTGTATATCGTAAGTTAGAAGCACAACAAAGATGTGAAAACTGGCCAAAAGGCATCATTTTTTGTCTGAAATCCAGATCAGTCCTAGTTCCAGCGACCTTTAGTAATGTCAGAGGCCTTTTTGATCACAGACTGAAAACAACATGAATCAAAACGATCGATTGACCCTCCGAGCCGAACAGAGGAGCGTGTCCTAGAAACAATGGGGTTCATGACACCATGGTGTTGTTCAATGCTGCTGTAATACTGCGTTCAGAGAGTAGGAGAAACTTACTTCAAAGCCACTGTGTTTGTTAGTGCTTGTGCACCATGTATGATTAACTACAAATGTTCTGTTGCTCTGGTACACATATCCAGCTGTTGAGTTCATTCAGATATTTCACATCTCAACAATAAACTCATAGTTATACTCTGATGTAGTTGTTTAGCAGTGTCCCTTTAACAGCAGAGGAAAAGGTCAAGGTTTAGCTGGTTGGCATGGGTCAGTTAAATATTATCTTTCTCCTTTAACGGTAAAGTACAGTAAAGTAAAACAAAACATATTTTACATATTCTCTTAAACGTATAACATAGATTTTAATATTCCCTTTCTTGGGGAATGTGTAAAGTCTGCTTTGACAGACAAAATCAAATAAAATTGTACATAGTCTTAACCTTAATTTGTCAAAATAAATAATAAATAAAATAAAATTGTATTGCATAAAATTTATTTTAAATATTCCTCTCTTAGTGTGGTGAATGTATAATAAAATAAAATAAAATAAAAAGTGAATGCCTGACATGGATTTTAATGTTCCCTTTCTTGGGGTGGTGCATGTGTCAGTATTAATATGAACATTTCACCTTGAAAACACTGTTAAGGGTTTCCAGTGGGTTTCAGACACACTTTCATTTGTCTTGATATATTAATTTTTGACAGAACACAAGAACAAGAGAGGAAAATTCACACAAAGTCCCTTTCATTGTATGATGCTCTGGGCCACCATATAAAATTAAATGTCATGCTGTGAGTCAAAGATGCTCCTTGGCAGCCAGTTCAGGAGACACAAGGATGAGAGAGAGAGAAAGAGAGAGCGAGAGTGTGTGTGCTATTCAGTACGGATAATTATGCTTCTCTGCTCTCACTGACCTAAATTGAGCCACATGTCCTCTTCGCTATAATATCAGAATCATTAACCTTCAGTTCTTGGCCATTTCTACTTACTTAGAGGCAATTTAACTTCTAATTATCAACACCAACCTATGATGTCACTTGATATGCCTTCTGTTCTTACCATAATCAGAGCGAGAACAGCCTCTTTAAAAGACCTTTGGGACGACACAACTACGCCAAGCTGCCATCAAAAAACACGCTTTCATTAGTTGTCACTTTTGAATTTCCATCCATGGCCGCCAATAGGTATTGCTTGATCTACATTCTTGTATATTGTAACACAATATGCATTGGGGCTCTTTTTACTGGGTTGCCAGCCTATCTTGGCGATTCGGCATAGCTTATATTGCTTAGAGTAAGTACTACGCCCCGACGCTACTGCCTAGACTTAGACTGGCAACCTAATTTCTATTGTTAAAAACATAAAAGAGCAAACTGATTTGGAAATACAATAAAATTAAAAGATGTTTATCTAAAGGTAAAGAATACAATACACTACTTTGAATTGATCTGTGACACAAAGTTACTGACATTTGTGTATGCCAACCAGTTGTGCGTAGAGTTTATGTTATCAAGCCAATTTAGAAATTTGACTAGAACAAATAGTGAAATTATAATATGTATATATCTAATATAATTATAAATAATGTGTGTGTACAGATTATGATTATAATATATATATATATATAGTATATAATAATATATATCAAACCATTAGGTTCAGATAGACAACGTCCGGCCGTCTACACAACTGAAACAAGCAACACAAGACTGACAGACAGACAGACATACAGATGGATAGACAATGATAGAAGACAGACACTCCTTACCTGTCTCTAAAAAACAATAAAAAAAACAGCTATACATTGGATATAGATAGACAGACAGACAGAAATATTAAAGTACAGTACATAATTACACTACGTAAAACAACCCTACTAACATTAGATATCATTACTTATGGACCAAGATTTATTTAGAGGATATGGTTCATATCCAGTTTTAGTGGCTTACAGAAATTGAAACGGTTCCACTGTTTGTTTGCTGGGGTTTCTAAAGCACTGATTCTGTGGCAAAACCATTTTGTTGCTTTGATTGCACATGATGTGTTCTAAATTAGCGTGTCCAAAGCTGTGAATTTTTTTTCTCAAAACTTATCACTGAGCAGGGAAAGGGATGTTTTATTTAGCAGTCTGAGAAATATAAAAACGAAATATCAAAGTCTAAGGCCTCAAACTGCATCTGGTTCCCCTCTTGTTAACATCGCGAGAAAAAAAAGCCACTATATACTGTTTCATTTCACGCTCATTTCCTTAAAGTTAGATTTTGGATGCATCTCTAGCTCTGGCACAGCAATATTATCTGGCAGATTGTTGCGCGATGCTTTGCAATCATTTCACAACTAAACATGGGCAAATTGGTACTATTAACCGAATATTTAACCTACTGGCACTTTAAGGTCAAACAAATCAAACTTCAAGCTCCGGAAACACTCATTATGCCTGGTCCTGTTCTGTTACCTCTAGTTTTCTTCATTATGACCTTTCTAAGTCTGGCTTTGACTACAATAGATCTCAGTTTACCAGCATGCCTGCACATCCTGATGGCTTGCATCTCAGTCTTCAGTAATTTATGCGTACAGATACAAATCAATTTAAATGTGCCCCTACCAACCTTGAAACTGACAGCAGTCGATTCATCTGTTACAAACCTTTAAGGCCGGGACACACCAAGCCGACTTCAAAGAACTAGCGGCGACGAAAGCCGACGGTGTTGTCGCCTCACGTTGGCAGCGTCGGACCAAAAAGCTGCACTCGAATACACCGCACAGACTACAGCCGACGGCAAACTAACACGCGTCGTTCTGCGCATGAGTGAAAGGAATGTGATGGGGAATTGTTGCAAGCCAGATTTAAACTTGTTTTGCCCATGTGAACTAACTACTAGGCCACTTATCCAACCTTAAAGTAATTCTTAGTTAAAAGGATAGTTCACCCAAAAATGATTAAAAAAATTATATAAAACAACACAACACTAAGACTTCTATACTTCTAAAAAATCATAATTTCTGACCCTGGACCACCAAACCAGTCATAAGTGTCAATAGATTTTTTTCGATTTATACATCATATGAAAGCTGAGCAAGTAAGCTTTCCATTGATGTGTGGTTTGTTAGGATAGGACAATATTTGGCCGAGATACAACTATTTGAAAAGCTGAGGGAAAATCTAAAGCCCTATTCGGATGGGACTAGTTTTACAGGGGGACGTTAGAGAAATTTATGTTTCACAGATGTACTTTGAGATTTTAATCCCGTCCGAATCTGCCATGTCTGTCTTTTTCTCACACGACCTCTGTAAAAATTCCAGAGCAAATTACCTACTGTTTTTTGGGCAAACTCAGCAGCCCTCAGAGAAATCTAATCCCGTCCGAATGAGAATTTGATTGCCTAAATGTTTTTTCCAAAACGCTTTTTCTTGTGTGTTTTGGTCAACGTGAACTACCGTACAATCTCTAGCTAGCACGCCGGTATTCAAGTTTCTGCTTTTTGTGCACCAATAATGGATGTAGATGTGTTTGAAATCAACAAGAAGAGCCAAATCACATAAACTGTTAAAGACTGGCTACTGTAATATCAGTTTCAGGTAAGATAACTTTCATTTCTGCACTCAATTACATAATGTGTAAATTATATAAGTTAAAACGTTTTTATTCCAGTGGGTTTATTATAAGAACAAAGTTCTATAAAATCATCATGTTAAATTTATGGGGTTTTTTTTATTACAATTTTACAAATATTTACTTGCCATTAATCGGTCATATGACCATACGCAATCCACGCATCCTGAACACATGATCTTCTGCAACGCCCACATGTAAAACACAGACACTCCTACCTCGGTAATAAACACGGAGATGTTAGTCCCATCCAAATCCGTACATGAAGTCACAGACGTCGGCTCATACGAATTGTAACTCAAATGTCATTTGGAAAACTAGTACTGTCCGAATAGGGCTTAAGGGTGCAAAAAA
The DNA here is from genome assembly GCA_018155175.1 of Sinocyclocheilus anophthalmus. Classification (NCBI taxonomy): domain Eukaryota; kingdom Metazoa; phylum Chordata; class Actinopteri; order Cypriniformes; family Cyprinidae; genus Sinocyclocheilus; species Sinocyclocheilus anophthalmus. The sequence goes on along the minus strand of JADLZN010008305.1, from coordinate 240,470 downwards.
AATCAACTTTGATAAAGTTGTCCAAATGAAGTCCTTAACATTGCATATTACTAATCAAAAATTTTGTTTTGATATATTTTGTAAGGCTTGGAAATTTACAAAATATCTTCATGGAACATGATATTTACTTAATATCCTAATGATTTTTGACATAAAAGAAAAATGGATCATTTTGACCCATTGTTGGCTATTGCTACAAATATACCCATGCGACTTAAGACTGGTTTTGGTGGTCCAAGGTCACGTTTGTTTTTACAAAAGAAATATAGTCATACAGGTGTGAAACAGGGTTATTATAGTTAACTAAACCTAAACCTAAAACTACAACCAACCAGGCAACCAACCAACCAATCATAATTATGTATGCAAAAGTATGCAAATAAAAAAATAAAATAAAAAATAAACTTATTTTAATTCAGCTATAGTACAAAAGAGACATTTATCATTTTAATTTAGTTTAACATGATGTACTAAAATAACTAAAATTGGAATAAAAATATAATACAAAAAAAAATAAATAATGGAAATGACAAAAAAACACCAACAAAATAATAAAATCTATAATATTATCTCATTGGTACCAAAATTTCACTGGTGTGCAAGTTTTTATTTTTGGAATTCATACAAACTATCCCTTTAAGAACAGTTGTATGCAACGGTTCCTCGTGACAGGTCTTTGAATACACAGAGGCTCGGAGCTTGGAGAGCAAATTGCGATAATGCTTCTTTTATCTCGATGAAAGTATTCCTAATCACTTTTCTCCTTTTGTAAACGTATATGACTCTCTGCAGCAGTTTGTGAGATATCATTAATGTCAACATTTATAGGCATCGCTCAGAGACTTTCAGACATCCAGCATACGGCTGATTGCTCCTTTACCCCCCTCCCAGTAGCACTTACGCATTAAGTTCAGTCACATACCCTGCCGAACCCTATATGTGCTTCAAAGAGTCAAAGTCTAATTTAGTATCAGCAAATTAAGTGGAATATAATAACTTAATTAACAGCCGGAGAGCATAATCAATTTGGGAACACGCCGCTAACTGGTATTACATAATGGGACGTCTTTATTGCACAGTTCAATTTCTATCCAGCCTTACAGTGCACACACACCCCTGGCAGTGCGAGTCGTTGCAGACTTCGAATATATCAGGGGCCACGGCGGCTGCAGCAAATGCACAGATTGAATTTCTTTTATTCCACTTAAAACAAACTTTGGCTGTAAGCATTACAGAGCCAGCCAATCAAAGGCTTGTCGGGGGATTAGTTCCATGCATATATATACATTATAAAAATGTGTTAAATGTTAAGAAAATGAGCAGCTGCTGCACAGTCCTTTCTGGTGCCGTCGTTTAGAAACGGGTCGGTGGAATGAGATCGACAGTGGCGTATGGCAGCCATTATCTGTGTCTGATTAAAAGCACAACTCCCTCTTCAAGCCGGGACACCAATTCGACTATCCACACACACACACACTCCATCTCTAACCTCACACACCTCCTCCAAGCCACAAACCACAGATATTTCTTAAGTCTCTGTGTCCTATTTAGTCATATACTCGCTCATAACTTTTGTGGTTATAGCAGTTTGCATATGAAGGGAAAATAAAGTAAGGAACCAACGACAGAAGAGGAGAGGAACGCGGATTGCTGCCGATCCCAAAAAGAAAAGTTATTGCAATGGAGTGTTACAGTACTTCCATAACTGCCGTTGGAAGCTCGATTAAAAATAGTGTGAGCAGAAGGTTGTGGGTGTTCCGTGTGCCTGTGTGAAAATGTGGTATAATCGGTCTCTCTCTCTCGAACTGTCTCTTTCCCTGGCTGTCTGAGTCTTTTTTCGTTCATTTGAATTCTGGCTAATGTTCTGTGCCTGAGATGTGCATGGTGCTAATTCAGCAGTGTTGCAATCTTTGTACTATGACAATGAATCTAGGGTGTTGATTCTTGACAGCTGTCACCGGGATGCCAAAAAAACAGTTGCACAAGATGTATTTTTGTTTTTGTTTTCCTTCCCATGGTTTTCCCTTTCACACTAGTAACCTCACCATAATCGCAAACCTACAGAGGTCTATAATATCTGGAGAAAGCGATCTCAATTGCAGTGGTTCAGCTGGCGCATGACTCAATGTAAATGGGAACCTAGAACTTTTTGAGCCAATCACAGGAGCTGTAAATGTCATGTGACACCATCCTGGAACTGATGCCATGATAACCACAGATATATATAGGTAGAAACCACATTTGACCACTCCAGACACTTTGATGTGTCCGCCATCTTGGAACAGTCAACAATTACAGTAAATATCAACGAGTTTTCCAAGATGCCACAACATTGCTTAGAGATTTAAATTGCCAAAGAAACTGGACAACCTTTCATGGGAGAGAATGTGCTGGTTTGTGTTTTTATATGTATTAACTCAATATTAAATGTAAACTGTGGTAACTTTTTGATGTTGTGTTAGCTAATGCCTTCGTCTTGTTGTATTGTGTTAGTTTAGCAAAAGCATCTGCTGAAGTCTATTACATATATAGATATTGATATATGCAAATAACTACGGTTGCAGATGCACTGTAAACTTGCTCTTAAGTTTCCATGGACCTGATTTGACCGTTACAATACAATATGGCAGACGGCTTATGTACAGCAGCCCGTAGAAGCAGCCACTAATGAGGCATCTATGTATTTATATCCATGATGACAACGCTGACTGGCATTAGTAACAATCGTAAGCTGTAAAATGAAAGGCAGAAGACAGGACAAATACACATTCATTTTGTATTTATAAGTGCTCAAATAAAATGAAATAAAATTGTCAGGATGCAAAACTAATTTTAAATGGCTGTCAATGGGGGGAAACCTGTTTTGGGTTCAGGCTGTGTAGTTACAACAACAACCAGAAGGGGAAATACTGGTTGGCTGGTTTGTTTTGGTTTGTTTGGCATTTAGTCCCTACTAGTAAACAGTGCCGCGTTACGCCTTTGCGGGGCCGTCGGCTAACGCACCCCCTAGCCCCCCTACCCAGCAAATAAAATTAAGTAATCACCACTAAAAGGGCTTCTTCCTGATCTTCTTCTAATATGCTAAAAGTTATAGAAATTTAAAAAAATATATAATTTTGTTTCTCTATTTAACAATATTAACTTACAATTGTGAAAGGTGTCTTCCCTCAGGTAGATAGTATGTTTTCTTGCTGGAAGTTGTGCTTACGATCAATAATCATGTCTTTGCATTCACCCAAACTGATTAGCAGAAATCAAAATACAAGTCCCACTGGCTATGAAGCGGGAGCGACTAGGCGGCAGAGGATTCCCTGTTCCTTAAAGGGATAGTTCGCCCAAAAATGAAAATTCTGTCATTAATTACTCACCCTCATATCGCTCCAAACATGTAAGACCTTCGTTCATCTTTGGAACACAAATTAAGATATTTGTGATGAATTCCGAGAGCTCTCTAACCCTCCCATAGACAGCAATGTTCTTAACACGATCAAGGCTCAGAAACGTATAGGACATCGTTAAAATAATCCATGTGACATCAGTGGTTCAACCATAATTTTACGAAGCTACAAGAATACTTTTTGTACGCGAAGAAGAAATTATTTTTTTTTTTCAACAATTCGTCTCCTCCGTGTCAACCTATAGTGCCATTTTGGAGAGTATCAATACGTAACGGTTGAATATGAGGGTCCTGAGAGTTCCCAGAATTCTCACACTCTCTTAAATTTGTTTGTCCGAAGATGAGCCACAGGTCTTACCGGGTTGGGGAACGCATGAGCTTGCAGTATTAATGACAGAATTTTCCACTTTTTGGGTGAACTATCCATTTCAAAAAACAAAAAAGCCTTCCTTGAAGTGAGCCCTACGTATTTCCTCAATTCAGTTGTGGAAAAAGAACTCACTTAATATGGTTATTTGTATGGGCTAGTTCCAGGGATCCTCAAATCTGTCCCACGAGATCCACTTTCCTGCAGAGTTTACATCCAACCTTGATCAAACTCACCTGAGCCATGCTCATTCGTTGTCTTCAGGATCATCAAGAAAATCCTCGGAAGGTGAGTTGATCAGGGTTGGAGCTACACTCGCAGCAATTGGCCGCCCATGGCAAGATTTGAGAAACCCTGGTCTAGGTGGTCATGCGGCGTATGCCTGCTAATACGGGACAAACTAATTCCTTAAATACGGGACAATTCCGTATTATACGGGATCAGCAACACTATTTAAAATGCAAAATAGAATTATCTCGGGGGCCCCCTAGTGTTCGGAGCCCTGGGCTGCAGTCCATGTTGCCCATTAGGATAACGCACCCCTGCTGGTAAATGGTGTAACTTCACAATCTGAACCCAAAAAACTTTTTCCCCCACTTTATCTATTGACGACTCATCCACTAGCACAGGCTACTCATTCACTTTTGGGAAGTGATTTTAAATAGCCACTTCTTGCTAATCTAGGCAATCTATACTAGCACATATTTAGACAACAACCTACCTATGTCTAATCTTGACAACTCTGCAACTGGCTCTGTGACTCAGGAAATCCCACAATGTTCAGAGCATCAACAACACGAATGGTGGAAAACAAGTACTATTCGTAACCGCTTCAAAAGGCGGCCTCTTACTCCTTCAGACGTCACCAGTCAGCCCATACACCAATGTAGTAACGCCACCCACAGTTGTTTTCATTTCAGACGTTTTGGGGGGGGTAAATGTGTTGGGGGGGGGGGGGGGGGCCCCCCCCCTAAACAAAACAAAATTTGGTCACAACATTCTAGCCACCTTCCTGTGAACAAGTATTAACGGAGAGTTTTCAGGAGCCTTTTACATTACATCAAATTTTCCCCTGCAGATCAAATGCTCCATGAAGTCCATGGGTGTTTGTGACAAGAGGACAATCTCACCTCCAATAGGCCAAGTTTCTCTTAAAAATCCAAACCCAAAATGTCATTAATTTTGCTTCAAAATCTGCTGTACCTAAATGACAGAGAAGAAAAAATAAAGAAGAAAAGAGCACTGTACGAGTATTAAACATTCTGTATATAAGTGATGTGTGATGTGTAAATCCTCCTAGTTAGATTGAGAAGAGCTACCAAAAATAAGCATAATGTCCATGTTAGCCACATATGGATTTTATATGAATTGAACATAGATATTTTAACATTTTATTTATGCCAATTGTCATCACTTGTGATGACTGGCAGCTTTCTAAAGTGTCAACTTCAGTGGTTTTTATATAAATCTAGCCTTTCTGGTGTTTAAATGGCTAAAAAAACATGGGAGAATAACAGGGAATAGCCACTTTTACATGAAATAGTACTCTCAGATTTGGACTGCCTCGGGGTTCACATTCAAGCAAGCACAGAGATTGCATTCTTACACAGCGTATATAGATAAGGACTGTAGAGGTGAGTCAGAATTGGAGAGAATGTGAAAAGGAAACAAGCGCTGGAAGAAGACATTGGTATTTTGAAGAAAGCAAAACAGGAAGTTAAATATCGCTGAATGGAATAATGATAATGGCTTTCGATATCACTGCAAAATAAAACCAAATGACAGAGCAGAGATACAGAATTCCATATTAATTTAAACCGACTCATTTTAACCAGTTGCGTGAGCTGCTCATTTTGTATTATGGACAAGAGTTGGTGCTAAGAATGCAGTAATTCAGAGCCACAGGTCAAATTTATCTTGGAGCCAGAGAAAACTGTGCCCGTCGGGATGGTACTTAACTGTTTGACTGAAGTGCTGAAGTCAAGCTCGAATATTAGAATAACAAAGGCTGAGATGTCTGATTTGAGAGGGACGAGGTTTGCGGGTTCATATGAGTGAAATCCAGCGATACAGGCTGGAGATTAGAGAAGTCAAAAGTGATCATGTGTAATTGGTTATCTCACCTCTAGCACCTCGTAAGAAATTATCCCCTGTAAGCCTCCTTAGACTCTTTAGTGGACTTCCACTGGAGAGGAGGAAAGTTTGCAGGCTTTGAAAAGGCAATCTTAAAAATCTTAGCGTTACCTGCTCCCACCGTGATGAAAGGCGAGATACCCTGACAGCAGCCACAGCTCAGGTGCACACGTTTTAATATTCACCCTCTCTTCCAGCGCAAGTTGACGCACCCAAGGAAAAAAAACGCGGACTGTACTGTGGGAAACTGGCGGCGTGCAATTATTTCCAACTATTGGTGAACTCGCCGTGTAGGAAAACAGCAAGCAGGAAGGGTCCTTTTGAAGTGATCATCGGAGCTTAATTTGGATGTTTATTTGGCCATTAGTTTCCAGTCTTGGGTCTTATTGAATTGTTAATCCTGAGGCGATGAGATACACAAAGAGAGTGATCTGAATTATGGTATCAGAACGACTTAATGAAATGAGTGTGTGCCTCATTTAATCAATATTGGAGTATCTGCCAATTAGCACTATTATTTCACTGGCAAGCGAAAATCAGGACCCTGCTAATTTATCAACGACTCCATCTTTCTTACTGGTAGCATTACATATGTGATAACAATGGTTAATTTTTGATTTTCCTGCTTTAAATTATAAGGGGGAGGCTAGATTCTAATTAAGCTCCATTGGAAGTGTTGATGAGGTTTAACTAGCAAAATTAATTAAAAGTTTTGTAAAGATTAGAATCATGACGTTTTGAGTATTTAATCAAAATGCATTTTGCAATTAATTAAATCCTCATTTGCATGTGTATGTTAATTTGTGGGAATAATTTGAATCACATCAGCACATTCCATGTCCTATATCGTTGCGAAAGAGACGCCGACGCTCGCGAGTATCCGCACGTACAAAGACAGCACTCCAGGTATGTGATATCTAAGATATGTTCTCTCATAATCTGTTTCGTAGTCCTCAACCTGCTCGCAAACTGCAGATTAGCCCCAAAACATCCAATTTCCAGTCAATTCCCATTTCCACACTTATCTTTCAATCCTCTTAATTGAAGATATAGAGTGTTCATATATTTTGTGAATTAGTGAAAGAATACTCTTAACTTAAGTCGGATTATGATTTCTGAAATCCCCTTTACTATGAGACGGTTCTGAAAAAAAAAGAAAATGGAACAAAAATCATTTGGGCTTTGCATCAACACAAAATTCACATTCTCTCTTTCGGGCCTCGGAAAAGCGGGACTACAGAATTCAATTAAGCTGATTCACTTTACCAAGCTTTTTAGGGTCGGGTTAAAAGTGAGTCCCTGTTCACGGACAACGAACATTGCTTAATTTGGCCCCCGCCCACTGGTTGATGGCTACTTTAAGAGCAATGTGATGTATTACCTCAGGCCTCCTCCCAGGTCCCACCGAGCATTTGCACTAAAAACCCTTTCAGACAAAAGAGATCTGGTGAAATTCATATTGCATAAATGTACTGCAAGTGAAATTCATATCTATTTTACATCCTGTCTTGTGTGTGATGATAATTAACATCAAAGAATCAACTCAACTGTCATGAATCATTGAATCAAATGGTTCAATGATATACGAGTATGTCCATAAAAAAGAAAATTCTTTTAAAAGGAAGGAAAAATGTAGTTGAGTCAATTTTTTAGAAATCTACTCTTTGCTTTCATCTTGGATACTAATGGTTTCAAAACACTTTTATGCCATTTTCAAGAAAGGTTTCAATTGAATGGCTCTACAGCTGAGTCATCAAGTTAAAACTTTTCTTGAAAATGGTATACAATTTTCCTCACACCTTGAAAACATGTGAGTGTACCATCATTATTTCCCTTAAAGTTTTTAAATATATTTTCAAGGTAAAGGCATTTTTAACAAACATCATAAATGAATAAAAAGCTCATAAAAATGCCTTTACTAACATTTTTAAAAACTAACATTTTAATCATAGAATGGGGTAGTCAAGACACTGCATTTTCAGATGTATTTTTGAATAAACAGATGAGCACCATTGACCCGAATGCACAAAATGTCACGGTCTTTGTAATCGTCCTGTTTTGCAAACTCTACTTCTCATTGCTCAACCAAGTATCTGCAAACAATTTCCAAGAATCCTGAAGCATCAGCATGAAATAAACTGAGTAAGTGTATTTATTATAATATTCGCACCAGACATAACTCAACAGAGGTGTGGACTTGAATGTCAGACGGTCTTTCATACGTCTTTCTGTCAGGTCAAACTACAGTGTCAGCACTCGCAGGTACAGAAAGAGAATGACTGAGCAAAAGAGAAATCTATAGGTGTGTGTGATGCATCCAGGACAAGGAGAACCCCCCGATGGCCTGAACATATATTATTTTTAACGGAAAATGCTGCATCACTGAGATTTGGCATTCGATCGTGTGGATTCCTGATGGATCATAACTTAATCAGAGCAGGAATCACATCCTACGTGACATAATACGCCATTTGCGAATGTGCTTTCACCTAATGAAATCTGAAGAATGTTTGGCACCATGAGAGAGAGCTGGCGTTAAGCTCTGGCAACAACCTCCAATCACAATATCATTGCCATATAACACCAGTTACTTGCTCGTAAAGAGTGCAAGAGAGAGAGAGAGAGAGAGAGTAGGGAGAATATTCCTAAACATATCATATAAGCTGTTTCAAAAAGTGTACAGTTGTCACACGGAAGATCTGATTTATTGCACATAATTTTTAAACCCATGAAGCCCTTTTGTTTAACTACAGGTGTATATATTTTAATTCTGAGGTTTCGCATTTGTCTACAAAACCCCCAAAATGAAAGGTGATGCTGACAGCGGCTAAATTTGGAAGGTGTGCTGTTATCTCCGTGTTCAATAAACATTTGATCTTGGCTATACTCTATGAATAAAGGCATAAAGTAAGTCCTTGATTTTGCCTCATCTTTTGAAGTGTCCACTTTTCATTTCAGTTCTTTTCATCGACATTTTATGTTTAAACAAAACACCCTGCTTATACAGACACACACTCACAAACACAAACAGAGAGAGTCACTACAGCGACTGGCAAGGAATCAAAGATTAAAAGTTTGTCCACTTTGTCAATGTCATCATACTGCCCTCTTTTGTCAGTTTGCGTCTTGAAGAGCAGAGAGGGCTGTATCTCTTCTGCCTGTTTTCTTTGTACCAGCATTTAATGCTTGAATGGATGAATTTTCATGTTTAGACCAACATGGGATTGTCTCGGTTTACACTATACACTTATATATTTATTTAAGTGTGTAAACGTGCATGCTGGGGAAATTCTTGAGTGAGAAGGAGAGAGAAGGGGTGGGAAAAGAGAAGTGATGAAAGAGAGAATCACACAGCAGGACTTAAAAAGCAGTTTTAAAATATAGTTGCATGTATGCAAAATACATACATTAGGTTTCTCTGATTATTTGAATTCATTAGACTACAATTTTCTTTTTTTTTCCACTAGAATATTGAGGAAATCTTCTTAAAAAATACATTAAAATTAAATTTAAAAAATGCATTTAAAAAAAAAACCTATATTATGTTTTTACATAATGAAAAATGCAATGTAATTTAAGCTTTGCTTTAACTGTGATGTTGTGACTATAGGACAATGACAACATAGATGATTCATTTAAATATGAATTTTGAGCACTGCAGATTGTGAACTAAAACTGACTTATGCTGTCCTCCGATTAGTTCTGAATTATGATTTTTTAACATGAATGTCCTGTGAAGGGGTTTGCACAGTAAATATCTCAACTGAGGAGTAGGGCTCCCCTAGTGGATAGGCCAGTAACAGCATTAAATACATTTACTGGAGAAATATGAATTATGACTGTTATCCATCAAATATAATATAATATAATATAATATAATATAATATAATATAATATAATATAATTAATATAATGGTGTGAAAATATTTTTTTTACAAAGTTTTTACATTTCTGAGGCCATGGACACGTTATGCATCAACTACCTGTGACATACAGCAATCACCCTGTCTATATTAATCTCTAGAGATGGTCACAGGTTCATGCAATGTCAAAATCCTCTTACTGGTCATTGGCGCCTGGTAATGTCCCATACAACCTTAATGCTATCAAATCACTTGTCTTATCCATTTATAAAAGCAATAGCTCAAGTGGCTATTGGATTTAAAATGTTAGCGATTTCAATCATATTTTGACCTCTCGGTTTGACCTGAAATCACTTTATCACCTGTTTATATTGGGACAAGTTCGCCAGGATCACAATCTGTGCGAATATGACCATCATTTCTTTTTTATAAAAATAGGACAGAGCTGCTCTAATAGCATATTTTATACCTCATGGATGTGGAATTCAGCCAGAGATACACCGCAGTCACATGTCATACAGAGTGTACGATATTAGCGAGAGATTGTTTCTAAAGGTATGGGGCAAATCATACTGAAGGACTTAGGTAGAGATGGCTATTTCACCTGATCTACGTGTCCCGCGCATGGCAGCAGGCATGTAATACAGCAGAAGAAGAAGCAGCTTTCCTGCAGAGTGGAGCGGGTACTTTGAGCCAGTGTGTGCTTGACAACAGTACACTACTCAGACAAAAAGATTCTCCCTCCGCTGTCAAGATAACGTATTGGGCCCTTTGTAACACTGTGGGCTATTATACAAGTGATGTGGACTCCCCTTTGTTTATAGCACTTCAAACACACAAAGAAAAAGGAGGGGGACGTGGCAGAACTGGATGCCACAGTTGTTTTAACATTACCAACATTGACAGACGGAGACTAAGGAGTCTTAAGACTGTCATTCAGGGCTATTTCAGCGGCCTCAATCAAGATCCTCAGCATCAAAGTATAAAACAATGTATTTTTAAGCAATTAATCAATCAAAACATGAGAGACATTTAAAAGCAAGCCTTTGTTCTGTATGAAATTTACCATCACCGTATATATTCAAAAGTTTGAGATCTGTAAAATGTTTAATGTATTTGTTAGATACAATAAAAACAGTTATATTGTGAACTATTAAGCCATTTTAAAGTAAATGTTTTCCATTTGAATATAATTTAAAATGTAATTTATTACTGTAATGGCATAGCTGAATTTTCAACAATTTACTCCAGTGTTTAGCGTCACATGATTATGTGCTAAAGAAAGTGCTTTTTTGTTTATCAAAGGTTGAAAAACTATTTTTTTTTTTGGAAATAGTGATACACTATTTTTCCTCAGGATTCTTTTATGAGTAGAAAGTTCAAAAGAACAGAATTTATTTGAAATAGGAATCTTCTATAATATATATTATTATATACTGTATTTGTCACATAATATAAAGCCCATTTCCACCACAGAATAAGAATACAAATAAAAAAAGGTAATTGCTTTTTATCACTAGTCAGACTTTTTTTTCTCGTAATTCTGACTCGTTGTCTCTCAAACCTGTTTACATCTCACAATCCTGTACACGATTCTGCAACAAAAAAGGTAATTGCTTTTTTTCTCGCAAATGCACGATTATATCACAATTCCAACTTTCTCAGAATTCTGCCTTTATACCTCACAATTCTGACTTTTTTTCTTTCAATTCTGTGAATTGCGAGAAAAAATATATATTGTGAGATTTAAACCCAAGATTGTGAGAAAAAAAAGAATCGTGAGACAAAAATAACAATTATGTTTTTTTTTTTTTTTTTATCCTGTGGCAGAAACAAGCTTTCACAATTTAATGTGACTTTGCTGTAATAGAAAGGTTTTTTTTTGTTCTGAGCCCAAACTTTAGTGTATTAATATTAATGTGCACCAGCACAGATACGGAATAAGATGCTAAAATATCACACACAAAAGTCTTAACGGTTCTGCATGCTCTTTCTGTTAAAAAGAGCCCCCATGAGCACAAAGTTGTACGTTTGAGGGCAAACTCAAATGTACGAGAGATCAAAGAGATGACATTTGTGGTTGGAAAAAATAGTGCTCTTTCTTTCCTCATACTGTTTGCACTTGATATCAGTGACGCTGACCTTTCACACACTGTTATTAACAGTGGAGATGCTTTTCATATGGCCTGGTTGTCATTTACATCATTAGAGACTATTTCACTGGTACATTGTTTCAGCTTTGTATTACTACATTTCATTACTTCATTTCTAATACCATACATTTTCCAGAAAGAGATTTTTATCCAAGGCCAGTACAAAGTTGGCCTAATTGCCCAAAAACACTTTTTGTACAAGCATATACATTGTTTACAACGACAACATAAGAAAATATTTGGTACTCGTATGCTTTTAAATTCAAAATGACATTTCATGGCTTTGAAAGCATGCTCTTTACGTTGCAATGTAAAATAGGCATCCTTTCTCTTTCATTTCAGTGGGACTTTCAGTTCTTTCCTATTCATCTGAATGAAGACAAACAAATATTCTACCTTTCTTTTCCATGTAAAAACAAGTTATGATCAGATGAAAGTCTGTCAGAGTCTGATCAGCTCTCAACCTGCATAGTAATCCAAAACATGGTTATCCAAGATTGTCAGGAATGGGTTTTTAAATCATGGACTATTTCCAGCGTTGTTACATTATATGACTATTAGCCTACTGATTGCTACATTGATAAAATGTCAGCATATAACATGGATAAAATCTTCCCTGCTGTGATTCATCAAGCACGCACAGCTCGTATGCATTCTTATAGTCTCTCTCCATCTCTTACTCTCATTTTCACTCGCTCTCCTCCCCTGTGTCTTTTTCATGTTTAAATATCCATTAGTACGGAAGGTCAGAACGTGTTCCTTGACAACAGTAAATGAATTACATAGAAATTGATTTACAATTTACAATATACCTGGCAAAACTCGTGAACCCCATATACAAATCATCAAGGAGATATTTCAGATCATATTTCAGGTATATATCAGGATGTATGATATAAATACTTTTTTTTTTGTGCTGATGAAATATTAATTTGCAGTTATATGTTTTAAAATTAAAATGAAAAATCTGTGTTTTTAAATTAATATATTTCTTCGTATTTGTTATTTCGCATTTGCTTTAATGACAGCAGAATATTCTTTTGTTCATATCCTAAAACTTCCAGCTTACATAAAAAAATTCCAGATTCCCAGTGTGGAATTTTAAACCCTGCTATATATACAAACATCAGCTTTCCGAATGAAAATCGCTAGCTAATTACTTTCCAAAAGTTCTCTTCCCTATTCAGAAAGTAAAATGAAAGTACAATTTCCATTCAAGCAGCTCTCATTCATTTCGATTTGTTCCTGAAAGCTTGGAATCAGACAGAACACAGTATACCTTTTGTAGTGAAAGAACTACATTGATCATACATTGTCATAAAATCACTTACTTGTCAAGGTAAGTGCCTCAAAAGTTTCACTTACAGTGGTGATCTTTTCTTCGAAACACTATAAAACAAAAAAACAAAAAAAACATTGTTGTCACAATATAAAATATATTCATTTTCATTCCGTGCTGCAACACTTAGGTTTCTGTGGTATGAAATTGTAACCATTAAAATGACAACAAAAGGATTATAATGCAGTATTACAATTGTACTGTATTACAAAAAAACTGATAGTCAAAACGATTGATAAGAGCTATACACAACATGAATCCCACTTAGGTGAAGAACAGTATTGAGGGGAAAAAAGAAAATGAAAGTGCTGAAAATGAAAGAAAAAAAGTGTGGATCTGTCCAAGTGACCTTTCAAAAACATCTATTCCGAAATGGAACAGTTTACCCCAAAATGAAAATATGCTGAAAATTGACTCATCCTCAGGCCATCCGAGATTTAAATGAGTTTGTTTCTTCATCAGAACATATCTGGAAAAATGTAGCATTACATCACTTTGTCACCAGTGAACCCTCTGCAGTGAATGGGTGCCATCAGAATGAAATAATAATCCATAAGTAATCCACAAGTTTTCCACAAGTAAACCCTTGCTTCTAACCAAAATACCAGTTCATAATCTATAATAGTGCTTCTTCCAGTAAAAACTCCATCTTATCTTGTCCTTTCAAAATGCATCAACATACTTGTTTATAACTGTTTTCGCTTGGAAACGGCACTTGGTCTGTGCAATTTTCTTTCCTGATTTGAGATGGCTTTTTCACTGAAGAAAAGCAATATTATGGATAGAGGATTGAAGTTAAAAAGTCTTTAGTGATGGATTTGTTTGTTATAAACACACAGCTTGTGGATTACTTACATTATATGTGCATTATTGTGCTGCTTTTATCAGCTGTTTGAACTTTCATTCTGACGGCACCCGTTCAATGCAAAGGATCGGCTGGATCGGCTGGTGTGAAAGCGATAAATTGCTAAAATTCTCCACATCTGTTCCAATTTAGATCTTGAATGGGCTGAGTGTGAGTAAATTTTAATTTAAATTTTTTGGTGAACTATTCCTTTAAAGAGCCGTCGACATGGGTGGACAACTGGAAATGTTGCTACAATTTGGAATATGCTGATATGCTGATATGGCTCTTTACAGTGCAAATGTGCAGCAATGGAACCGTGTGAGAGAAATGAAATCAGACATTTGATAACTATACGGCCATTGTTCCACTTAATGTACAGATCTACTTAAGTGAGAGCCAGTGAGGCACTACTGGGAGTCGATATGCTACGTTACTAAAGGCTATAATTAGTAGTATTCTCACATATCTTGAGAACATATTAGAGACGAAAAGTCACTTGTAAAGACCCACTTGAATAGCACTCAAAATTTGTCTCTATATGAGCAATTTAATAGCTCATTTGAAGCTGTTAACCCAGGTTAACATTACATGTGCATTTCATCATGCACTGCATTAAACTGAACTTGTAAGGGCAGGGATTCCTTTCAGGAAAACCTTTGACAAATACAATATAACATCTCCGTTTGGTAATGTGAGGTGGAGAGGTGGAATATAAACATAAAATCAATTGTGTCACACTTATGCATGTTTAGCTTGAAAACGCAGTGAATAGCGCCAATAGAACAGCACTGTAAATGTGCACAGCATTGGAAAGCTAACTGTGTGAGAGGCTAACATTTGCAAATGAACTTCTTTCTTGGCACTTAAAGAGTCGCAACATAACTAAGCAAAAATAAGACCTCCATAATGAATTCAAAGTGCTTTTGCACCATCTGTAATGAAAAAAAAAGGATTTAGAAATTTTGAGTTAAATCAACAGCAACTTGCTGGCAACAAATAATGTTTCATTGCCAAATGAAAATATTCTCTAAAATCACTTAGTATATTTGTACGGTACTTTAATATATAACAACCAACTTACAGTAATATACAGCTTACCATAGTAAGCATACAAATTATTTTTACAGGTTAAAACTAGACTGAAATATTGAGGTCTTGTCTGTTTAAAAGCTCAACATACATGGCATTAAATAATTTACAGTGTGATCTCAAAGCAAAAACGCTGGTCGGTTTTACGTTTTCGTTTACCCTGTGTTAGACATCCATCTGTCTACCCTTAAACAACACCACCTCCTCTGTTCACACGACAGGTGTGTGTGTGTGTGTGTGTGTGTGTGTGTGTGTTTTCCAGCCCGCCACAGCAAGAGCGGCACCTCACAAACCCACGGCGTCCAACTAAACCCCATGAATTATAAGCCCCTATTGTCTCTCCTTCCGCCCCTGCGTTCACAATGCTAGTCAAACAAATTTTCATTCTCATTAAAGAGATCACTAATGACAACCCCACAAGTGCCTGTCTCACATTTAATACACAGAATATATGAGTTTCTTCAGCTACACATACATTATGTCCCAGGGGTTGATTCTTATTAAAACTAAGTTTTAACTTTTTTATTTTCATTATGCACGCCATATTAAGTCATTTCAAACTTTTTAGCATGCCTTTATAGTTATACTTTTCAAATGCATTATCCATAAAAAATAACTTTTACCCTTAATCCAGACCCTGACTTTCAATCTTTAAATATGAAAATCAATCACATAAATAAAATATTTTTTTAAAACTTTGGAAATCAAAAAAAGTGAAGTATCATTAATCATTTAATATTTGTGTGCAGATTTTTTTATTTAAATATTTACACTTATTCTGACAGTTGTGGCATCACGTCTATTAGTCTAGCAATTTTAACTTAAAAAAGTTACCTTTGTTTTTAATAATAAGAAATTACATGTGATGTAAGAAATAAAAAATCAAGGTACAGTATAACTTTTGAACAATATTTTCTGACATACATAATATTACAAAATCTCAAACCAAGATGACATTTTCAATAAAAATAATACTTATTAGCAAAAAATTGAACATATTTAATTGTTTGAATTTAGGATGCATAAATTGCGAGCTAACTTAACTTTTTAGCACCTCAAAAAGTATGCAGTTTTTTACCAAAAATACATAAAAAATTATTTGAACAAAACATTATAACTGTGATAATTATCAAAAATAATGAAAAAATATTAAAGATACAATAAATAGTCACTTTGAAAATTCTATTTTAAAGAAAACACAGGGCCAAAAGTGCTCACAGTTAAAGCCCACATATGTCTTTACAAAACAGCGTTGTGCAAACTGTAATGATATTGATCTCATCTTTTTAAAATCTTATTATACCCACTGTGAATTATTATTGCACATGTGACAAATTCAATCGGATTTGCACAACTGGTTTTATAGGAGTATGCATATCTGATATTGTTGTAATTGCATTTAATCCTGCGAATATTGAGCATACAGTACTGCATACTTTTTTTGCACAGCATTGCCCCAACCACACTGAAGCTGCATGCGTGTAGATCACAAGAACAGGTCAAATGTGCATGCAAGCTCCTCACTAGCACCAAAACTAACATTATACCAGGAAAGGCGGTTTATTTTATAAAAGGCAGGATAAGCCTCATTCTCTCTCTCTCTCTCCCTCACTCTCTTTCTCACTGACACAAATCAGCACGGTTAGAATAAACTGCATAAGTTATCAGCTCCTTGGAAAGCAAAAGGGAGCCAAAAAAAAAGAAAAATACTTCTATCACTTAATGAAAAATAGCTTCCCCTTTGGACAGAACTTCATAGGCTGCAATCAAGCCATGGCCCCCTCTTCTTGACGTGCAATCGAGGCAAATCAAGTCAGCATCTATTAATAATATTTCCCTGGCTTCTTTCATTCCACTGCATGTCCTACGACTGTCAGGGCGCGTGATGGAGCACTGCCTTTATCTCTGCTCAGGCCTGCTCTGTCACTGTGATAAACAATTCTAACAAGAATCAGAATAAAGATCTTCCCAGTAGACTCCAGGAGATAGAGGCCCTTTTTTCTCATTTTCTAGACGGCAAAATTTAATCTAGTGGCTGGGCCCTTTTTCTCCCCTCCCTCTTTTCGCCGCTTTTTTTTTTCCCAGCGTCACATTCAAAGAGATGCAAATTTATCAGAGCAGGGACCTGATCGACTGGAAGCACTGCGTGAATGTCAAAGCGGAGGCTTTGGAAGCGAAGACACCTCCATCTTAGCAGGGCTGGCTAATGAGCTGAGGCTGGGCTGGAGCAGATTGTGCTGCCCCGTGAATCCGGACAACTGGCCCCTGTCCTCCTCCTGTAAGACAGAAAGAGAAAGCCAAGTCTGATTGACTGTAATGACTGACAGTGCTTATTTTTCTTCATAAACTTGGATGTTTAGCAAACCGCTGTCTGTCTTCCTCTCATATTTTCATTTTAGTTTCCAAAGTTTTGAAGACAGTTGACGTCAATGCTGCAACCACATGGGAATGGGAAGACCAAATGTAATAGTTTAAGAATTAGAGAAATAGAATTAAAGAAAAACCATTGGTCAACCACAAATCTGAATATTGGGGGATGCATCCTACTTAATAGACTTTGATTTTACGTTTACATGTTCATGTATGTATTCGATATTCAGGGATGTAAACAAAATGTTATATATCTATATATCTATACCTATATATATATAATATATATATATAATATATATATTATATATATATACGTATATAGCAATAGCTCTAACATCAAAACTTTATTTCATTTTTTAAGTAAATCCATAAATAAACTTTACCAAAGGTTTCTGTGCATATATAATATATATGATATATATAACGATGGGATTGAATTAAATAAAATAATGAAAGCTAATAATTATGTGCTGCCCATCTTTTTATTTCATAAATGGCTTTCGACTGTGCGCCGTGTACACAGTTGCTGCAACAGGAAATCTCTTTCAATAGCAAATTTGTAGCACACTATACTGTATAACACCACATGACTTCCTTTGCCTCTCCTCTTTGCTTTTAGTCAAAAGCAATGTGTGATAAGCAAGCTCATCGACGCATTCTGTCACACGTACTCCCATCATACCTGCATCCTGACAGTAAAGACATTATAATAGGCCTTTGGGTGACCAGAATAAGAGGCAGGTGCTCTGAGCACAGGATATCTGGCCCATCAGGGATAACATAACCTGACAGCTGGGAAACCCAGCACTCACGGGGGGTGAAAATGCATTGATCAGCTTAACACTATGAAAATCTGTGAATGTGAGAGACTAGAGTGGAGAGTAACAGCTCGAAGACAATAAATAATGTTTTTTCTCAGAAGATTTGACCAATATATTGCAATTGGAACCCACAAGTGCTGTCTCTAACAAGGAAAATTATGTTTGCAGTCCATTTAAATGAAAAAGAACATTATTAAAATAGTTTTTCAGCATTTTTGGCCCAATTCTGCTGTTTATTTCAGAATCCATCAGCATGCCACATCTTAAAAAGCATAGTAAAACGAAATAGCACAATAATAAATTATCCAAGATTGTATCAGCACTCAAAAGAGGGTCTTACTTTTAACACACTCCTTTTTTTGTATTCGCACACTTAGTCCATACTGACTTATACAGATACACATCATCAGTTCACTTCCTGTGTGTGATGGAGTACGGTTGTTTTTATCGTCCTCCCTCCTGTTCGAAAAAAAAAGAAAGGGAAACCCACTCGGAAAGGCGGAGTCCTGATACATATTCAACCTAAAGTAACCCAACATGATAGAATGATACTTTATCTTGCAGGACGCATCCGCGTCTTTGGTGAGGGTGGGTCTAAAAAGAAAAAAGTGGGTGAGATTGATTAGCTGTGAGGATGCTGTTGGCAGGGGTGGTACAAGCGCAGTCTCTGGGAAGGGGGGGGCGGTGGATGAAAGGCTACTCACTGTATCGGACAGGTGAGGGATGACACCTGGGGGAGAATCGGTAAATAAAAGCAAAAGCGGGTAATCCGTTTGGAAGCAGGACGAGTGGGTTCTGTGGGGGGGAGGGGGTGCCAAGTGAGGGTGCCAAGTGAGAAGGTCTGGTGCGCTGGGACTATAGAAGTTCTGTCGTCATGAGGTTCCTGCCCACACCTTTCCCTCTAACCCCCTCTGTGACAGCTTCGCACTCCAGATCAGCAGCCGTGGGAGACCAGCATCTAATCCATCCTCGCTGCAGCCTTATACATTTTTAATTGTGCTCGCGAGAGAACTGGGATGAGGGACAGAGATTGAGCGCGATGTCTGGAGCTGTATTAGAGAGGCAGGGCTTCTCAAACATCTGCCCCACCCATCCCTATAAAGTTAACAGAGGGCTACGCAAATGAGTTCGCACCCCTCGCCAGCCCGCTTCCTTTCGGCTTTGATTGACGCACTGAGCTTCTCTTATCATCTCTCATAATACTGACAGTGGACCCAACCTTGAAGCTTGAACACATAGCACGCTGAATGGAAATGTAAAGGCTTTATTTCAGCACATGATAGCTGACCTTGGAGAAATTACCTTCTGTGGTACAATGTTGTGAGATGTAGGCAAGAGTAAGATTATAAGGAAATTATTTGTATGAACTGTTTCTTATTAACATAAAAGAATAGGTCACCCATCATTTACTCGTCCATATCATTTCAAACCAACATGACTTTATTCCTTCTGAGACCACAAAAGGAGAAAACTGCGCCGGTTGCTTTTTTTTCTCCCGCAGCTACAATGAATGGAGGCTGAAATTTTCAAGCTTCGAAAAAGGACACAAAAGTTTCATAAATGCAATCCATATGACTCATACACTATATTCCAAGTCATATGACTGCAATTATGTCACCAAATTTTACTTACTATTTCTCATTATTGCAGCTAGCAGAACTATGGTGGGATTTTCAGTGAATGGCAAGTCGAATTTCGGCCTTGTATGGCTCCAGAATAATAGGAATATATCACACAAGTTGCATGAATCACTTTTATGGTGCTTTTGTGTCCTTTTTTAAGCTTCAAAGTCTCTGTTCATTGAAATTGCATGAAGAAGAGCAAACTTATTTCATAACAATAACAAATTTCATTTTCAACTTCTCTCCTTTTGTGTTAGTTTGAAGAAAGACGTCGTGGGTTTGGAACAGCATGAGGGTGAGAAAATACAATTCTGGGTAAACCATTCCTTAAACTTTCTAACACTGACTTTTCCTTGTATTTTGCATTGCAACAATAGCATATCATAGCAGATTCATGGCAAACAATATTTCTCCATCTAAGATGTTTCTAAAGCTGCTTTTCTGAGTATGTCTTTTTGTCTTTATGGTGAATCATATACTACACTATAATCAGGCATGCTCTTTACCTATTGATGAATTTGCATGTAACAAAACAAAGCTATTTCATGAATTATTCTGAGAAACAGAATGGGAAATTTGATGGTGGTTTTTAATCCAATGAAATTACTATATATTTATTTATCCATTTCCACAATTATTCATTCATAATCCTATTACACTGAGCATGATACTGAAGCTCATTTCTATGTTTAGATTTTTTTATATAGATTTTCCTGATATTTATTTCAGCCACACTTCATTATAACCATGATTAGATAGAGTACAGTTTTCCAGAGCACTGACATTTTTATTAGGACCAAGAATTGGGAGGGGTGCTGGGGGGGGGGTAGTAACTCCTCTGACATCTGCCACATCAAGATCTGAGGACAAAAGTCTCCCAAAATTGCCATTCTCCATGCATATTAAAGAAACTTGTCATCCAGACATCACGGAAAGCTACAAAAGATAAGAGGCACAATCCCTTTGGGGCAGCATTTTTTTTGCCATCAGAATGGTAAAATTATAACCATAAAAATGTCCAATTTAGTGGAAAATGCTTGATTTTAGTATGTTTTTGCATAAAAGCCAGGGCATTTAAATTGCCCATGCCAAAAAAAAAGACAAATTGGCAATCCATGTAGAGTCAGAATTGACACTAACGCTATAACAAAGGGAATATGCATTACAGTGGACTGTAAAGAGGCACTCTACCTTCTGAAAGGTAGAAGTCCCCCCCCCCCCCCCCCCCCCCCCCCCCCCCCCCCATTGAACTTAAATATGATGGGAACGGGGAGATGCACTCCTCGCGGAGCGTTAATGTGTGGTGCATATGCTGCTTGAGAGAAATTACGCTTGTTCCTTTTCATATGTGCGGTCTGTCGTAATGTTAAGATGTACACAATCGTGACGTGATGTGAATTTAACAAGGCATTCTTGAAGCGTAACCTGCAGTTGCACGTCCATTATAAACGAGAATCACGTACATCATGTGATGCCAATCCACTAGAGTACATTCTTAAGACACATTTAAAGTGCATAGCCGCTTTGAGGTTCATTTCGGGTTACATCTCATTTACCTTCTGCATGGTAAACATACTTTCTGCTAAAATAGCACACTTCAGTGAAATCATAATAAACTAATTAGTGTTGTTAGTGTTAGCTAAAATTATTAACACTCATTTTCAGTAATTGAAATGAAGTAAAAATTAAATATTAGATAAAAATAAATTGTTGCTTGGACACCAAATTGAAATAAATAAGTTAAAAATCTCTAAAAGATTAAAAACTAGAAATAATTAAAAACTTACTTAAATAAACTTGCACATAAAACTGAATTATAAAAGCACTTAATAGTATAAATACTGAATGTTAGTATATAAATAATAGTAAAATAACACCTTCATTAATAAATTAATTAAATTTTAAACTGTTAAGCTTTCAGATTCCTGGAAAATGGATAACTCGGCAGTTGTTTTACCTCAAGGGTCTATTTTCTCCATATTTTATCCACGTTTTAGTGGACTGTGGTAATCATAACTGTACCTGTTAAAAAAGAAAACCCCATTATGTACAAAACCCTGCAGACCACAGAATTAATTTACCATTAATTAAAATTCAAAACAACCATTGTCCGGAATATCATTTATTTTCTTAGCCCCCCCTTAGCACCGGTAGAGAAAAAATTCTGGCGCCGTGCCTGCCATAGATATATATACATATCTATGGTCTACACTGAATCCGGCGCGACACGACAAATCCCCGACATTAAACTGATGCCTCATTTATGACGTACTGACACAAAGTTCAAATTATTTTCAATGGTTGCTTTTCGCGTCCAGTGTACTCTACAGACTGTTAGCTGTTCGGCACAGACACGTGTGACTCACATAGCGAGAAGAAACACAGCAACCTCGGCGTCCGATCGCAGGCCTTCCGCTCCTTGAGTTTTCTCCAGCGCTGGAAAGCTGATCCGATTTTTACACGGGTCCTACTTCTTGCCTTTATTGCCTTCTTTTGTTCCGCAGACGTTTTTCTCTTTTGTTTTTTATCTGCCATCTCTATCTTTCTGTCGCTCGGCTCGCTAATGTCCGTCTGTGCACTGAGCGCTCTCTCATCCACATCATGAGCAGATACGCCCCTTACTGCTGATTAGCTACAAGTTTGTTTTGGTACTCGGCACAACTCAGTTTTCTAAAGCGTTTTTGAAAAAAAATACATACCCCACCTTTAACACAATTGTGTATTTGAAGTGGACTTTGAACTTTGTAAATTTGCAGATCTTTTTTATGCTCAAATAGCAATATTACTGACTAACTAAAGTTGAAAAAGTGAAAAAGCATAATAGGACCCCTTTAAAACAGTAAACAGAGTAAATATTGATGAAACCGTCCACTGAGATCTGAATCCACCCAACGTGCATCTTGTCTGATTAGTCAGCAACTAGTTAGCCACACAGCTCACGCTAAAGAAAAACTTTCTTCAGTCTGTCTTCAGTCTAGCCCTCCCAAGGCATAGCAAGAAACATCACAAAATATGCTGAATATAAAGTCTTTCCATAACATTTCCGCTGTCTCCTAGGAGATCTGGGGAGCGATGGTTTATATCAGCAGCTCTATGAAGATCATTTGCAAAATAGCGCAGAACAATGAGCCATTACTAAATCATTGTGAGTTGTTACCCGCTGCAGTGTAACAAAAAAACATCACTTTTGTTCCAGCGGACGGGCGGCTCATTCCACATGATGCATTTCCAACACAATCTCATTCAAAGAGGGTTAGCAAGGTCACCCATGCATGCATGCATGTAGAAAAAAACCCCTCTGAAATCAATAGACCAGCCTTTGGTCCAGATCTGTGCAGTATCAACTAGAGGCTGTGTCCGACGCCTCATGCACAAACATGTGAAAACTTCTGTGCCATTTCTTTGTCATTCATTTCTCTACCATCCACTTGTGTCCTCTATAAAATACAAGGATACAAAGACCTCTCTGTAAACTACATTTCTGTTTGCACAGAGAAAAAATACTGGTCTGAAAGACCTTACTCACAAATAATAATCTGACAATGTGCATTATCATGCAAACATCTTAAATAGTAATATCTCATCTAAAAAATGTCATAAATTTAAGATAAAATCTACATGACATGCCTTGATTTTGACTCTTCCTCCCATCCAGTCACTTGACTTCAGTATATAGTATGTAATGCCAATGTTTCACAATCCAATCAGTGTTATTTTAGTATTATTAATGTATTATTANGAGTGGTCTGTTAGGTTTATATTCAGTGAACATATTTGCTGTGTATTTAGGTCCTAGGCCATTGAGTGTTTTATAAACGAGTAAAAGTACTTTAAATATAACTGGAAGCCAGTGTAAGATCCTAAGGACTGGTGTGATATGCTCAGTTTTTCTGGTTCTTGTCAGAATCCTGGCAGCAGAGTTCTGTATGAGCTGCAGTTGTCTAATGGTCTTCTTGGGAAGGCCGTTGAGTAGACCATTACAATAGTCCACCTTGCTGGTGATAAAGGCATGAAGAAGTTTCTCTAAGTCTTGACTGGAAACAAAACCTCTCATTCTTGCAATGTTTTTGAGATGATAGTATGCTGATTTAGTTACAGCTTTGACATGACTACTGAAACTAAGGTCTGTCTCCAGAATCACACCAAGATTCCTGACTTGATTTTTAGTTGTTAGACCCCTAGAGTCAAGGTATGCATTCACCTTGAGAATTTCATCTTTGTTTCCAAATGCAATGAATTCGTTTTTTTTCTTTGTTTAACTGAAGAAAGTTTTCGCACATCCAACTGTTAATTTCATCAATGCATTGGCAGAGGTAGTCAATGGGGCTGTAGTCATTTGGAGATATGGCTAGGTAAATCTGTGTATCATCAGCATAGCTGTGATAGGCTATTTGTTTTTTTCTCATTATTTGACTTAGTGGGAGCATATACAGGCTAAACAAGAGCGGTGCAAGAATTGAGCCTTGTGGGACTCCGCATGTCATGGACGTCCACTTAGACTTATGCTCTCCTATACTCACATAATTACCTCTCCCTTCTAAGTATGACCTGACCAACATTAGGCTGGACAAAGGTATCTTTGTCAAAAAGCTATTTAGCCACACTAAAAATGTGTGCATTTGGAACAGTAAAAGTAAACAAAAAATGGTAAAAAACTATTATTTGGTTAAGGGTAAATTCCCTTACACTATACAATGAACTGTAATAAATCGAATAGGACATTTAATGTAATTTTATAGTAAAATACTGTTAAATTTATGAAATGAAAAGGTCCAGTACTTCTATCAATTTTACATGGAAAAACATAATGCACGCATCATTGACACTTCCCAGAACTGCCTGTGGCACTCACATTTGCTGTTTTCTTAACATTCGAAAGTTATTATATTTCTTTAGTTCTTCTTACTTTATGTTACTTACCTTATGTTGTTAAATTAATGTTTATCACATTTTTTTATTGTGTCATCTGTGTTACCATGATGGTGTCGTGCACATAATATTTGTTAATATTTACCTCAGCTTGTGGAAAAACTGCTTGTGATGAGCTTTGACTTCCCATGTTGCTTTTCTCATTACCATCACTGTTTTTATGTGATGTGACAAGATATGTAACTAGACAAATAACCCCCTACTGAAGTATAAATTCTATGTATGTCGTTTATTTTGATTGTATTTTATGCAGTGTCTGATTAACAGAGATATTTTTGTCCTCTTTAACTAGTAATAATTGCTCCTGTATGCAAAGACCTGTGTTTACATTTCTTATTGAACTTGCACAATATAAACTTGTGCTTATTGCAGAAATTCAAAACCTTTCTAAGAATGGAAAGCAGTAAGGTCATCTCAACTGACAAACCTACAGTTGTCATCGAAGTAAATCCACAGGTGATACAAGACACTGTTATTTTTGTTGATGGTCATGCCGGAGGAAAAAATCACAATACGGCTCTTAAAGGATTTTTCAAAGCACAACCAACGGCACTGGGGGTAATGCATTTAATTATGAATTATAAAATATGGTTTTGGGAATGTTCTGAGTATTTAATCTCTTCTAGATCACTGTATCCAAACACACATTTTATGCCATCATGAATAAAATACTTGACCTATGTGTGCCCTCTAGACTGTCCAGATAATGATTGGAGCGATGATCTTCATACTTGGTATTGTACTTACCTCCAATGTCTACAGTTATTCTGCAATTCTTGACTATAGTGGCATAAGCTACTGGGGGTCCCTTATTGTAAGTTTATTTAATGATTTTGCTTTATTGCTTCTCATTTTAATTTCCAGAATGACCTTTAAATGTCATTTGTTTGTTTTTCTCAGTACATCAGTGCTGGCTCTTTGTCTGTCGCTGCGCCAGAATAACCATCTCCATGTGTGTATGTACATAACCCCGACAAACAAACAGTCCCATGTTTACTGCATCGTACACAGACCTGTTTGCTCTGTAGGCATATTGAAGAGGATCCAGCAAGGGTCCAGTTATGTCCTTCAGGTGGGCCAGCACCAGTTTTTTCAAAAGACTTCATGACCACAGACGTTATGGCCACAGGTCTGTAGTCATTAAGTCCATTAATTTTGGGTTTCTTTGGGACGGGGATGTTGGTGGAGCGTTTGAAGCATGAAGGGCCTTCGCACAGCTCCAGTGATCTGTTGAAATCATGGGTTGAAAGTCAATTGTTGGGGTCCCGCTAGTCCGGCATCAGATTTCATATCAGGCTGGTGTACATAGGAAACCCGTGCGCCCGCCACACCTTATTTGGTCGTAGTGACGGGTCACAGGCTGGACTGTCTTAAAAAGCCTCTACCTGGACAATTCCAGCCTCCTGGCCCTCAAGGTCCCCTGTAATGTTTTGCTTGCTGTGTATATATGACCTTCAATTTGGAGTAAGTAATTAATAAATAAATTGATGAACAAACAAATATGATATATTACTGATAATTCACAGCAAATGTTAGCACACTAATAGCCTACTACTAGCCTACTGCATTTTTGTCACATAATCATGCCCTTGACAGTTCCATAAGCATTGATTTTGTTCTATACATAGGTACATTTCCTGCTATAAATGCTGGTCATCCGGTCCTCCACCCTTCATGTGTGCGTGTGTCTAACCTGTATGATTTTCTTTCTTCTGTAAAACACAAAAGATGTTTTGTAGAATGTTACCAAACCATTTTGGTTACTCTTGGTTTCTACTGTATGGACAAACATTTCTTGAAATTCTTAAAATATAGTTTCTTTTCCACAGAAGAAAGAAATGCATACAGTTTTGGAATGACAGGATGCTGGCAGTAGCCTAATCTGACAATTTTATTTTTTGGGTGAAATATCCCTTTAAGAACTTTATAATATTTGTAAATGGAAAACACCTAATTTATAAGTGTCTCTAAATTACAGACACTGATATTTATCTTTAATCAGGCCCTCATTGAATTAACATTTTACTTCAATTAAAATTAATTAGAATGAAACATATAAAGAGAAATAAGCTATTAAAGTTTGTTTACATTGCAGTTGGTTTACATGCGTTTTACCTTGTCGTGGCTGTTTTCAGGCAGAACCTTTAATGTTGTCATCTCACACACTGTATATACACGCATTCTGTGTCATTTCCTGAATGGATCGAGCGATTTGGCGCGGATGCACCGGGTAGCGCCGCTTCACACTTTTGGAGTACTTGCTTTTTGCAGTTTCGTGTGGGCTGTAATTTAAAAACAGCGCCTATGAGGTCTCCCTCGCTTCATCGATCGACCTACCGGGAATGTCCCGGTGCTCCCGATGGCCAGTAGCTACATCGATGGGTATGTTCAAGTAAGCTAGATGCCCAGATGCTGCGCAATTAGGTTTATTTAATATATCATGATGAGTCTTGAGTTCAGTATTTACACTAAATCTGTGCAGATTTGGCTTACATTAACTTCCTCAAGAAATTAATTAGTAAACATAATTTACGAAAAGTAACCCGCCAAATTGGCTAGTGATTTGACAGCATTACCCGCCACAGCTGATTTTTACCCGCATTTGGCGGGTTGGCAGGTGTTAATTTCAAACCCTGATAGTCAATATTACTCAGTACTTAATTAAATGTATAATTACACTGTAACATGGACACCTTAAAATAGTGTAACCTATTGTAACCAAAATACCTTTTGTGTATACAAAATACACTGTCTGCCATTGGCCGGAAAAAATGAATAGTCCTGCCCCCAAACTCACACTATTGGTTAAACTAGTGGTCAATCTGGTCAGGGACTAAAACAAACAGAACAATGTTTTGAAAACAACACAGAACCACAACATCATTCTACAAATGGGTTACCTTTAGTTGCTTCTACACATTAACCAAGGGAAAAGTATTTTATCACTAAAAAAGTTCTTGGTTCAGCTTTGAGGTTAAAAACTGCTGTTTTAGGAACTGGAAGTGAGTGCAAGCTTTGTTCTTTCAACCCAGAGGTGCACTAAACAATTATTTCAGTTATATTCAGAGCAATCAAAGCATACGTCTTTGTATTCCCTCCTTTGCAGTTTTGCTAACCAAGCATTCACACATCTTAACAGTGATTTAGAAGCAACATATCAGCTCGCTCTTAAAGACACAATCAGACTTGTTTCCACAGTCGACAGCCGGTTTTACTGACGTGTGCTCAGCAACCTCTAGAAAACTTTCTTTAGTCGCCTCAGGTGAAGCACCTTCATTTCTCACTTTGTCTGTGTAATTTATGGAAATATCTGAGTGTTCTCTCCGAGGCGAAAGCGGATTTCCTGAAAGATAAGTGCAAAATTCCACAATGCCGATCTACCAAGTGGGTAAACACGGGAGTGAGAAAATAACACCTTGGGAATGGTCTATGGATCAACATTCTCCAAAATATGATTTCCTAAATCCTTTATAAATTATAATAACACTGATAAGCTTTCGGCTTAAGTGATCCATGGAATCACTGGCTTGAGAGTTTAACACCAGTACCTGAAGAGGTAATTCTGATGCAAATGAGACGGAATACTTCCTAATAAATGCCACTGGGTGGTGAATAAGGTCCAGGTGGGAGTGTTATTTATACAGTATGGGTAAAGACTTGCATCAGAGATTGAGAATAAATGGATTGTTGCTAAGTTGAGCCACGGCTTAATGTATTGTGAGAGGTTTTGCTCGGTTTCTCACCGGTATCGTCGGTATTCTCACTCACTCTATGGCAAACGCACACACATGCACACACGACTTGGTCTAATCTGCACTGCTGATTGGCCTATTTTCATCAGCAATTGATAAAATGAATAATAATAATAAAAAAAATGTTTTTTTTAAACATACATTACCATGCTTTTTTTTTAAAGTGTTTCTCCAAAACATGTTTATCAAATGTTTTTAAAGAAGTCTCTTAAGCTCACCAGGAAAGCATTTATTTGAAAAAAAAAAAAGAAGTAAAAAGTAAAAGTCGCAAGTAGTATTCCTTGCGGAATACTACTTGTGAACTTTTGAATGGTAGCATATAAATCAGCATATTAGAATGATTTCGGACGGTATTTTGTTCCGAAGGCTAGGAGTAGAATGGGTGCGGCTGGAAAATTTCAGCTTTGGGCCGCACAATAAATTACGTTTTAAAATATATTTAAAAAAGAAAAGAGCTATTTTAATTTGTATAATATTTTACAATCAAATAAATGTAGCCTTGGTGAGCATAATAAACTTCTTTCAAAAACATAAACAAATGTTAATGATTTGTAACTTTCGACAGGTAGTGTATATTACTCCAACAATTCTTGTTGCCAGCTGATGAGCATTTTTCTAATACAAGCATGCAAGCCTCAGATTCCAAGGGTCATTTTAAGCACTGGCTGACGTTCATAAGTAGTTCTGAGGCCCTTGAACATGACATTTTTCCCTCTGTATCTTGAAGATTAAAAAAAAATCATAATGATATCATATCATCTCTGCAGATGTGATACAGTGATAAATTTACCCCTTATTACTCATGTCACGGCTATAAAAGATTAATACCCCTCCACAGTTTTAGCTCGCTCAAAGGCCATCTCCAGCCCTTTCCAGCTATTTGTTATAATTGCCTTGACAAACCCTGGTTTCATCTCAATTAGCACCTGAATAGGCACCACTAGAGCTAATAGAAGCTGTTAGTCCAGGCGCACAATTTAGGCTGAACAGAAATGGTGATGGGTAAAATGCAATTGAATTCCTAAGTGCCTGTGCCTACTTTGTTTGCCAATCAACTGTAGACTCGGGCTTTGTTTCACTAGATACCTTTTGGGGATCCTAATGGAGCAAGTCCTGCCCCCAGGCAATTGGTGCCACTCAGGCAGTCTATTGTTTTTCCTCCTAGGGGGTACTCTTCATACGCAAGGAGTATAGAAAATGGCTATGTGAATTAACCAGAGAAATTAAAGAAATTGCACATGCACCTGATCACGCATTTTATGGCTTTAACTTTTGTTAAATCTGCTAGATGAGAATGGGAAAGTTCAAACTATTATTAGCTGCATCTCTCTCTCTCTCTCTGTCTTTTGTCAAATTCGTAATAAATCCAATCTTTTGGCAAGAAATCTCTTACAGTACACAATACTGAAGAAAGATGATAAAGAAACATAACTGCTTCATTAATGATTCTATAAATGGCAGGACTTTACATACAGTGGGTACGGAAAGTATTAAGAACCCCTTAAATTTTTCACTCTTTTTTACATTGCAGCCATTTGCTAAAATCAATTAAGTAAAAAATTTTTCCTCATTAATGTACACACAACACCCCCTATTGACAGAAAAACACAGAGATTGTTGACATTTTTGCAAACTGTATTAAAAAAGAAAAACGGACATATCACATGGTCCTAAGTATTCAGAAACTTTGCTCAGTATTTAGTAGAAGCACAATTTTGATCTAATACAGCCATGAGTCCTTTTTGGGAAAGATGCAACAAGTTCTTCACACCTGGATTTGGGGATCCTCTGCCATTCCTTCTTGCAGATCCTCCAGTTCTGTCAGGTTGGATGGTAAACGTTTTCTTTGTACAGCCATTTTTAGGTCTCTCCAGAGATGTTCAATTGGGTTTAATTCAGGGCTCTGGCTGGGTCATTCAAAAACAGTCACAGAGTTGTTGTGAAGCCACTCCGTTATTTTAGCTGTGTGCTTAGGGCAATTGTCTTGTTGGAAGGTAAACCTTCGGCCCAGTCTGAAGTCCTGAGCACTCTGGAGAGGTTTTCGCCAGGATATCCCTTTGCTTGGCCGCATTCATCTTTCCCTCGATTTCAACCAATCGTCCTGTCCCTGCGTTAAAAACACCCCCACAGCATGATGATGCCACCACCATGCTTCACTGTTGGACTGTATTGGACAGGTGATGAGCCGTGCCTGGTTTTTTCCACAACTACCGCTTAGAATTAAGGCCAAAAAGGTCTATCTTGGTCTCATCAGACCAGATAATATTATTTCTCACCATCTTGGAGTCCTTCAGGTGTTTTTTTCATGTGTCTTGCACTGAGGAGAGGCTTCCGTTTGGCCACTCTGCCATAAAGCCCCGACTTTTGGAGGGCTGCAGTGATGGTTGACTTCTACAACTTTCTCCCATCTCCCGACGGCATCTCTGGAGCTCAGCCACAGTGATTTTTTTGGGTTCTTCTTTACCTCTCTCACCAGGCTCTTCTCCCCCGATAGCTCAGTATGGCCGGACGGCCAGCTCTAGGAAGGGTTCTGGTCATCCCAAACGTCTTCCATTTAAGGAATGGAGGCCACTGTGATCTTGGGAACCTTAAGTGCAGCAGAATTTTTTTTTTTTGTAACCTTGGCCAGATCTTTGCCTTGCCACAATTCTGTCTCTGAGCTCTTCAGGCAGTTCCTTTGACCTCATGATTCTCATTTGCTCTGACATGCACTGTGAGCTGTCTTATATAGACAGGTGTGTGGCTTTCCTAATCAAGTCCAATCAGTATATGCAAACACAGCTGGACTCAAATGAAGGTGTAAACCCCTCAGGATTATCATAAGAAATGGACAGCACCTGAGTTAAATATATGATTGTCACATCAAAGGGTCTGAATACTTAGGACCATGTGATATTTTCAGTTTTTCTTTTTTAATAAATCTGCAAAAATGTCAACAATTCTGTTTTTTTCTGTCAATATGGGGTGCTGTGTGTACATTAATGAGGGGAAAAAATGTACTTAAATGATTTTAGCAAATGGCTGCAAAATAACAAAGAGTGAATAATTGAAGGGGGTCTGAATACTTTCCGTACCCACTGTATAAATTCTGTGCACCATATAATTAGCACATTTAGTTATGGGTTTGAGTCTGCTTTGGTATCAGTATATATATATTTTTTTTAATTATCTGACCAAATGTGTGATCCTTAGCATTGAAAAGATAATGCAGAACAAACTAAATAGAGATGATAGAGCTTAACTGTCAAAAGGTGCAGTCATACTAGCAAACTTTGAGCCAAATTTCGCTAGCAAAAAAGATAAATTGCCACTCGTCAATAGTTCACACAGAACTCACTTTCTATACCAAGAAGCTTTCTGTTGGTCATAATGGTGAATCTGCATGACCAACGGTTAATGAACACACATACATACAAAAGATACTTCACATGTGGTTTACTCATATTTTGAATTATGCATTTCATTGTTTTGTTTTTTAGGGTTGATGTCTGTAAACATAACATAATGTCCTGGTAGAAAATTACGAGTATCTTTTTTTACTACTTCTTGAAGTGCATAGCACCAAGTTAGAGTTAAAAAACAAACTCCTGTAGAGCCATTCCCTTACAAATGAAAACTCAGGGAAAGCGCATGGTGTTTGGCTTGAAGCAACGACCTTGAATTAGCTTCCAGTACCCTGAACCAAGCCTTAATCAATACGAGCTAAGGAAATACCTGAAAGTCAATAAGAAAATGATAGAATGGTACTCATCTACCTCTTACAGAGCCAGTTATTTTCTTTTCTGTTTGAGAAAGTGAGAAGAAGAGTGAGAGAGACCATTTAAAATAGATGTTTAAGAAGTCATCTTTTCACCAGCAATACAGAAAGAAAAATAGTTTGTAAAGGGTAAGCGATAACTGAAGTCATGAGGTACTCAATGTATTTCAATACAGAGAAGTAGAGAGAACATTATAGCACTTAGGTGAACTAACATCCCTTAAGTCCTAAAGAGCAGAGATACAAAGAATGTCTGTCCTTAGTTTTGTCCTTAAACACTCTCTGTGTTGCATAAGATATGAGCATTACAATGTTCACACACATATGTTGTCAACGAACGGTGACTTAATTAAATTTGTCTATGACCAGTAAATTATTCAGGGCATACTGTACGTAATTAACAGCTACCTAAATTATATCTTACTGCCATACACAGAATTAATGGGGATTTGTTAAATGGCTTTATCCAGTAACAAAGGGAAGCTTGCGAGTGAGAAAATAAATGGTGCTGTAGCCATTCAGTTGAGTGTAGATGTAACTAATGTGCAGGTTGTGTTACAGTCATGGAATGTGTCTAATAAGCACTTGGACATCAATGGAGCCACATAACTGAAAAATTGCCATTCGGACAGATCACGTTTTTCCTTATAAAAACACAAGACACAGCGCTGAAAACAGTCTTTCTAAAGGCGCATTATTAAACATTAAACTTCCTGACTTTAACTTGACGTTCATGCTCAATGGCGCTGAAAACGCAGTGAGACACTACAATATAAAAGATGTACAATGTGTGAAATTGCGTTTATATAGCAGTTCAATAAGCAGCAAATCAATATCAAGTAACTTTTTTTCCAAACAAAGCCAAAACTGAACCGTTCCATTTCCAAACAACACAGTCATTCCTGAAAGAATCAGCGTTTTTGAACAAACAAAATGATTGAGTAAAATAATTAATAATGCCAGTACTCTCTTATTTCAACTTATTTTTAATTATCAATTGAATGATTCAATGACTCATTCATAAAATACAGTAATTACAATGGACTTATAAATACCTGTCACTTGTCGCCACCTACTGGCATATCATTGTAACCTGCAGAAGGACTCACTGACATCAACAACCACACCAAAACACATATTTTAACCTCACATAACATTCAACATACATTTTTAGGTATAACTTAGGAGTCCAAATACTTTGGTGGGCTGCTGTGTATACAAAAGTCAACAGTTGCATGCAATAAAAATATACTGTAACTAACTCATTTTCCAGTCTTTTTCATCATAAAACTGACAGGGCCAATTAGGTCTTATGCTAAAGAGGTTGAGTGGGGAAAAAAAAAACTTGATGGAAAGTGGACTAACATCGTAGGGAATAAGTTGACTTAAATTCCTGACCTTTGATAATGTTTATCCAGACCCTCAAAGCCTCCCAGAGCCTCCTGATGCATGTCAAGTTCGGAAGTGGGATAATTTAGAGCTGATGCCCATTATGTAAACATGAGGGAAGTTCAGTTGACATGTAACTCATGTATTTTTGAATCTGATTAAAGCAAACCATGGGTCAAAACTTCAGTGCCATCGGCGCAGGCATGGGTCAGTCTTAAATTATGCAGCAAGTCAGGGAGCGAAAAAAGACCTAAATTAGATGATGGAACTCAAATGTTGCCACTGGCACACCACCTAATTCTAGTCCCACTGAGCCAAAAAGACCCATAACTTGTTTCTGACACATAGGTTTGACTTACCATTTCAAAAATGGAATTTTATGTTGAAAACATTCAAATAATAGGAAATGCTGCAATGAAAGTGTTTTAACATGAACTACAGTTCCCATTCAGTCAGTCACGTTCTACGTTACATCAGTGACTGACGAATTGGGATCTCGCCCGAGAGCCCAATCACCTTCGTGAAACTAAACAAAGACAATGACAGTTTGGCGTGCGTGTTTCGCCACTCTCCCCCGCCCCCGCATCGCGGGTTATAAAGGAACAGCGCGTGCAACGCCCATCAGCTTTTGCGCTTCGGGCCAGCCTTCTCAGGACGAATCTCGCTAGGTTTTGAAGAAACAGCTGGCCTTTGCGTTACTAGCGCGTCATCCTGTTTTGCCATCCAGGCTGCTGAAACCTCAGTGGGCTGCAGCTCTCATTCTGCGGTCTCGCTGCGTCCTCCCCTGGGCGCTTCAGCGCTCTCACTAAGAAGAGTGTTTTTCCATTTCTAAAAGAGAAAATTCTAAAAGAGCTCCACGAGCGATGGGCGTCTTTTTAAAGATGGCTTCCTGCTCGTGCGTTTCTGGATGTGGTCGTTTCCTGCCTCCATCTGATGGTCATGATCACTGCCTCTTGTGCTTGGGCTTACAGCATGCTGAAGCAGCGCTCTTGGATGAGTCATGTTCTCAGTGCGGGATCATGACCATCGTGATGTTGCGGTCTAGATGCCTCCTCATTAAAGGGGGGGGGGTATTCCCCTTGCCATGCCCCGCTCTAGCTCATCTGGTTCTCGGAGGGCTACTTCGGTTCATGTTCAGGGAGACCTGAGGGTTACGGTGATAGCTTCCCCGTCGAGTACGTCTCCGCGTGCCTCTCATTCCTCAAGCACATCGCACCACCTGGTGCATCCGGACGAGTGTGCTGGGTCCTCGGACAGAGCGGGGTCCAGCATCTTGTGCGGGGCACAGGCAGAGGACAGGATTTCGATCGCTGCATCGGAGGGCGAGCTATGCTCTGGAGATGAGGATTCGGCTGCGCCGCCACCGTCAGGTAGAGTGGCGTTGCCCGAGTTAGATCCAGAGCTGACCGCTATGCTTTCACTGGCCGCCGAGAGTGTCGGGCTGCACTAGAGGCCTCCGCCTTCTCCCGAATGCTCGAGGCTGGATGATTGGTTCCGGGGGCGCAGGACGGGCGTCGGCAGCCGCCTCCGGTTCCTTTCTTCCCGGAAGTGCATGAGGAGATCACTAAGTCTTGGAAGTCACCTTTTTCTGCCCGAAACAGACTTTTGCCTCCTCCGTCCTCACCACCCTCGACCGGGGGGGCGGCCCAAGGGTATGTGGAAATCCCTCCGGTGTAAGCGCGAATGCAGCTCGGCCTCATAAGCGCCCGCTGGAGAGTAGTCCACTCCTTCCGTCCAGGTCCTGTAGTTCTCATCCCGCTTGACGGCTAAGGCTTTCAGATGCCTGAATGACAGGCCGCTTCCGCCCCTGCACTCCATTGCCCTCCTGCAAGTCCACCAGAGCCCAAGGCGTTGACCCCAGTTGCACGAGGGTGGTGACTTGACTCGGGTGCAGGCTGTCCAGGACTGCGCACGGCGACGGATCTCGCGTAAGGCGCGAAATTCACTGCGCAGGCCCTGGGTCAGTACGTTCTCACATTGGTGGTCCAGGACGCCACTATGGCTGACCTTGGCGGATAGAAGGGAGACTCGCGACAATCATCGTAATCTGGAACTCCCCGGTCTCTCCAGGACCCGCGGCCTATCGGCTGACGTCGGGGGAGGGCTTCTCCTGGTCACACTGGGGGGCCCGCGCAACAGATCTACAAACCTTCCAGGCGCCTTGCGCCCAACAGTTCCTCCGCCGCACAAGCAATCAGATGGACGGCATCTCCTACACATCTGCCGCCAGGCTGTCGGCTGCGGATCCACCCCACCGCCGCTGTCAGCCCCCTACTCGTCTGCTCGTCGCCGATAAAAAGACAAAACCACACATCATACAAAATATACTAGAAAAAAAAAACAAACAATTAAAACCCACAAAAGAGCGTCCTCCTGTGGTCTCCATCTCCGCTCCATCTCGGCCGCAGCAGCAGCCTTCACAATGGCTGCAGCGTGGAGCTGGCCGCAGGAAAGCTGCGCAGCCCGTCTCCGCCCCTGCCAAGTCCGTGAAGCGCCAGGGCGGGCGGCGTCCCTGGGACGGGCGACCCGGGGTTCTTGGATCCTGCTCTTCAGGAGATTGTGACCGCACCACTCCTTCCCCCGGAGGGGGGCCGGGTGGAGAATCCTATGTTCCAGTTTGTTTTTGTTTCGCCACTGGCTACCCAGCCAGTGGTGTCCAAAACCTCAACAGAAGAGCGGGTTTCTTTTTCTCCGGGTTCCAAGAGGGCGTGGATGGCAGTGCGCGAGACCCAGTCTCCACATGGCCGTCCCCCTCTCCCTTCGCCAATAGGCAGCAGGGTTCAGTCCAAGGACGCTACACCTCCTCACGAGCCCCCTGCCCACCAGAGGAGCCAGGTAAGTCGCGCGCTGCGCACTCAGACACCACCCTGGGACGCACGGAAGCCTCCCTGGTTGGGTCCCTGTGTTCCACTTCGCTGCCACACTGCGGGTACGTCGGTGGTCTCCCTCGGTCCCGCTAGTTCGGTCACTTGTGGGCCTGGTATTTGGCTTCATTCTCCCCATTTGCCGTCTCGCGGCTCATGAGAACCCTCAGACTCGGCTACGCGATTCAGTTCACCCAGCGTCCCCCCAAGTTCAGGGGCATCCGGTTCACCTCTGTGCCGGACAAGGATTCTCCTGTCTTGCGTGCAGAGGTAGCGCTCCCTCGCTGTCGAAGGACGCGATTACGCCGTCTTCCCTCCCAGCCGAGATTAGTCGTTGTTGCTACTCCGATACTTCATTGTACCCAAGAATGGCGGTGGGTTACGACCGATCCTGGACTTGCGCGTACTGAACCGGGCCCTCCACAAGCTCCCGTTCAGCAGGCTGACCCAGAGACGCGTCTTTCAGTGCGTCCGTCCTTTCGATTGGTTCACAGCGGTCGACCTCAAGGACGCGTACTTTCATGTCTCTATTCTCCCTCAACACAGACCGTTTCTCCACTTTGCGTCCGAAGGGCGAGCATATCAGTACAAGGTCCTCCCCTTCGGGCTATCCCTGTCTCCTCGTGTCTTCACCAAGGTCGTGGAGGCAGCCCTCGTTCCATTGAGGGAAGCAGGCATTCGCGTTCTCACCTACCTCGACGACTGGCTCATACTGGCACAGTCCCGAGCGCAGTTGTGCGAACACAAGTATATGGTGCTCATTCACACCTCAGCCTGTTGTGCCTTTGGGTCAACTGGGAAAAGAGCAAATTCTCTCCGGTGCAGAGGATCTCTTTTCTCAGCATGGAGCTGGACTCGGTAAACCTCTCAGCACGTCTCTCAGTAGAGCGTGCTCAGTCGATGCCTGGGGTCCTTCCAGTGCAAGACGACGGTTCCGCTGAAACAATTTCAGAGGCTCCTGGGGCATCTGGCATCCGCAGCCGCTGTCACGCCGATCGGGTTGCTTCATATGAGACCGCTTAAGCGTTGGCTTCACGACCGGGTCCCAAGATGGGGGTAGCGTCTCGACCAATTCTGACACACGAATTTTAATGTTGGATTTAACAAATCAATTATTCATTAGGTTAACAAATCTTCACAGTCCCCTCACTCAATTAACTGGCTGCCAGGATGTCTGCTGAACACCAGGCGCTATGGTCACCATGACATCTAATCATGATATCACTGGTTTTATTACCCCCCAGGAATGTGAGAAGGATAGTCCACTCTTTGTCCCAAGGAAAAGCAGGGTAGAAATGGATTGTGTTCTAGTTAATTCATAGAAAAATGAACACACATATTTATTTGAATGAACACACATATTTCTTCCGGCCATTGAGTATATTATTGTCATTGTTTATTTTGTCTTTGATATTCTTAGACTATTGTAGTATGCTTGTGAGGGGACCCATTCATGATCCTCCCTTTTCACTATATGTAATCTTACCGTGTTTAGTATCTATGAATTTGTCTTCTTATGATCTAAACGAGAGTGTATATTATATGTTTGTACATAGGCAATATATATTAGGGCCATGAGAATCGTTAATAATTTCGATTTAAATCCATTTGCAAATTACCATGCTTAGAAAACAAAGGGTCGTAAACCCTCCAGCAACTGCCACCTCCCGCTCGGAAATTCCATTTTTCTCATTGGACAAGCCCATCTTGAATGGCGGAGATCTTCTCCGACCTTAAAGGCCCGGCTCCAGGGACCCGCCCAGTCGGTGGTTCGGTCAGTTGCTAAGATGAAGATGTGAGAAACGCTTCAGGATACCCAAGCATCTGTGCCAGGCCTTTCTTCGGCCTAGTCCTTTCCATTCATCAAGTTACTCTGACTCAAAACTGGTTCTTTTCATCGACCCGAATTCAGCAAAGATCTACGGCAAGCTTTAATCGCCTTTGAGGTTCCTAATCTACTGTCATTCTCTTTCAGCCCGCCGAGACTCGCTAAGTATCAAACTAAGTCTTATTAATTGATTATTCATGCCGTTTAACTAAGTGTCACACATTGTTACAAAGGTTTTGTTTGAACTCAGATCTGACCGTCATCCCTGAAGGTGCCTTTATCTGCTGAATATGCAAAGTGTTCCATAAAATTCATTCTTTTTGCCTCTTTCTGTGCTGAGTTAAACTTAAACCCTTTCCTATACCAACTGTATGTGGGTGTGTGTGTATGTGTATGTTAGACCGGCTTAATGTGTTATGTAGTATGTTAGACTAGTTTAAGTGTTTATGTAGTTAATAAAACCTTACTTGTATCACTTGACGTGTTCATTGTTTACTCATAACCGGAGTCAATAATCATGCAGATTTACGTTACAAACTTATAGAATTGTACAGTTAGAAAGTTATTTCCCTTAACCAGGAAACTAACGTTCTTAGAATTGACAAGACGTTTGACCCTGAGTGGTCCAGCTAAAATCTACAGTGGATCTAAAATAGTAATAGTTAATTATAACTAGTTATGGTTATTTATTCATATTTCCCCATGAGCTGATCCGCTACAATGGGCATGGCGACACGGCACGGTTTCTGTTACCCCGTTCTTCCATCAGATCCTCAGCCCGTGGACAGATCTTGCCTTTCTTCGGACAGGGGTGTCCCTTGGGCGAGTATCCAGGTATGTTGTTGTGTCAACAGATGCCTCCTCCAGGGGCTGGGGTGCCATGTGCAGTTGGAATGCAGCTGCGGGGCTCTGGTCGGTGCCCCGACTGCAGTGGCGTATCAACTGCCTCGAGTTGCAAGCAGTCTGGCTGGCTCTGCGCCGCTTCAAATCGCTGCTACACGACAAGCACGTACTGGTCCGTACAGACAACACTGCGACCGTTGCGTACATCAACCACCAGGGCGGTCTACGCTCCCGTCGCGTGTCGCAACTCGCCCGCCATCTCCTCCTCTGGAGTCAGATGCATCTGAGGTCGCTTCGCGCCGTTCACATCCCATGCGAGCTCAATCGTGCAGCCGACGAGTTCTCATGTCAGCCCGCCCTTCCGGGAGAATGGAGACTCCACCCCGAGATAGTCCAGCTTATTTGGAGTTGCTTTGGGGACGCTCAGGTAGACCTTTTTGCCTCCCCGGACACGTCCCATTGTTAGTTGTTTTACTCCCTGGCCGAGGGACTCCTCGGCACGGACGCACTGGCGTGCAGCTGGCCTCGGGGCCTACGCAAATATGCGTTTCCCCAAGTGAGCCTTCTCGCACATACACTGTGCAAGGTCAGGGAGGACAAAGAGCAGGTCCTCTTGGTAGCGCCATACTGGCCCAGTCGGACTTGGTTCCCCGAACTGATGCTCCTCGCGACAGCCCCTCCTTGGCGAATTCCTCTGAGGAGGGATGTCCTTTCTCAGAGAGGGGGCTCCCTCTGGCACCCGTGTCTAGACTTGTGGAATCTCCACTTATGGTTCCTGGACGGGACGCGGAGGTTCTAGTTGGGCTACCTCCAGCGGTAGTAAACCCCATCGCTTCAGCTAGAGCCCCGTCTAACAGACACGCTTACAGGCTGAAGTGGAAACTGTTCGTCGATTGGTGCTCTTCCCGCCAGGAAGACCCACGAAGATGCCCGATCGCAGTCGTGCTTTATTTCCTGCAGGATGGCTTGGAGCGAAAGCTGTCTCCCTCCACCCTCAATGTGTATTTTTTGCCGCCATTGCCGTGCGCATCACGATGCCCAGGTGAGACGGTACGTCTGTGGGGAAGCAGCGACATTGTTGTCCTACATCAGGTTTCTCAGAGGGCGCAAGGGGTTAACCCTCCGCGCCCTTCACCGGTTACCCTCTTGTCGATTTCCCCTCTTGTCCCTGACGGCCCTGAAGGAGGAGCCCATCGAGCCTCTGCAGTCAGTAGAGCTTAAGTTTCTGTTGTTGAAGACAGCGCTCCTCACCGCATTGTCCTCGGTCAAGAGGGTAGGGGACCTGCATGCATTTCCAGTCGACGATTCGTGCCTAGCATTCGGGACGGGTAACTCTCACGTTGCCCTGAGACCCCGGCCCGGATATGTGCACAAAGTTCCCACCACGCCTTTCAGGGATCAGGTTGTGAACTTGCAAGCGCTGCCCCCGGGAGGAGTCAGACCCATCCCTCTCTCCCTGCTCTGGTCCCGTCGCCGTTCACGCGCGATCGCTGCGCACCTCTTTACAGGGGACCCGTAATTCTGAGCTTCAGGACCTCAGACCATCTCTTTGTCTGCTTTGGAGGTCAGCAGAAGGGAAAGGCTGTCTCCAAACAAAGAATTGCCCACTGGTTAGTGGAGGCTATAGGCTTTCGCGTTGTTCGTCCCTATCTCTTCTCCCAGGCCCAACCCCGGTTTACCATCGCCCCCTCAGATGAGAGTCCTCACTCTACATGCCAGAGGTAGCTGGCATCTCTCTCTGGGCATTAGCCGCGGAGGCGCCCGTCCTTCCGGGCATACCCTCTGTAGAGCTGCCGGCTGGGTGACACCTAACACGTTTGCGAGATTCTATCTCTGTGTAGAGCCCGTGTCCTCTCTTGTACTCGCCTCAGGTAGGCAGTAACACCGGACCTGCTCGTGTCGATCACGCTTGCTGCGGGCTCTCTCCCGGTTGTCTACGGACCGGTTATCGAGTTGCTGTCCCGCTTTTATGCTCCTCACTCAGCTTCCCCCTAGGCTAACCCTGGTGGAGTTTGCCATTCTCCGCACCCGCGCGTCAGCGTGGTCGAGCGCCAGACGCCAGGCTCATGCACTCGTGTACACTGCCCCATGTCCGCCCTTGGCTGGGCTAGGTGCCCTGTTGTCAGGTGTTATTCCCCCTTTTCGGCTGATCCACATGTTGCATTCTTCCACGTTACGGCTCTCCCTCCGGTAGTCCCTTGTTCTCTCGCGGGGTTCCCTGGCATTCTTTCTCTGTCATCTCTGTTGTGTAGTCGTCTCACCCCAGGTGGGTTGAGGCTACCGCAGAGACTTCCATATGTAGTTCTGCCCTGGGCCAGTCCATATGTGTAAATCCACATGATACCTCCTATGTGCGGGATGTGGCTTCCGTAGCGTCCCAACTGGGTACACTTTCCCAGTGTTATCCAATGTACCACTGTATGGAACAGCAGTGGCGGACACCTCTGCCTAGCCGCTGTCCTATCTTCCGCCGCAGCTGGTGTGGGGGAACTTGCCGGCTTCCGCAGGGCACTGGAGGCGGTCAGCAATAGTGGCGTTTTCCATACGGACCCCAATTCGTCAGTCACTGACGTACGTAGAACGTGACTGACTGAAGGGCCACGTCTAGTTACTTGTGTAACCTCTGTCTCCCTGAGGGGGAACGGAAGACGTACGTTCCGTCGCCACAGTTGCTGTACCACCGCTGTATGGCCGGGGCACGTAGTTTCGGCTCCTCAGCGAAAAACTGATGTGCGTTTGCACGCGCTCTCCTTTTATACCCGCGCTGCGGGGCGGGGTGCGAGTGGCGAAACACGCACGCCAACTGTCATTGGCTTTAGTTAACACTCGAAGGTGATTGGCCTCTCGGGCGATATCCCAATTCGTCGGTCATCCGACGTGACGTCTACGTTCCCTCCTTCAGGGAACGAGGGTTCCATACGTAACCGAGACGTTCTTCGGCCGCCTCATATTTTTTCTACCCTATACTTTACCCAGACG
This sequence comes from Sinocyclocheilus anophthalmus, assembly GCA_018155175.1. Classification (NCBI taxonomy): domain Eukaryota; kingdom Metazoa; phylum Chordata; class Actinopteri; order Cypriniformes; family Cyprinidae; genus Sinocyclocheilus; species Sinocyclocheilus anophthalmus. Next base: position 198,125 of record JADLZN010008305.1, on the reverse strand, counting down.
GTTGCCACTGAATCCTAAAAAAAATCACAAAGTTAAGCAGGGCTGAGCCTGGTCAGTACCTTGGTGGGAGACCTCCTGGGAAAACTAGGTTTGCTGCTGGAAGAGGTGTTAGTGAGCAGGGGGTGCTCACCCTGTGGTCTGTGTGGGTCCTAACGCCCCAGTATAGTGACTGGGACACTATACTGTCAAAAAGCACCGTTTTTCGGATGAGACGTTAAACCGAGGTCCTTGACTCTTTGTGGTCATTAAAAATCCCAGGATGTTTTTTGAAAAGAGTAGAGGTGTGACCTCGTCATCCTGGCCAAATTTGCCCATTGGCCTCTGATCATCATGGCCTCCTAACAATCCCAATATCTACTGATTGGCTTCATCACTCTGTCTCCTCTCCACCATTAAGCTGGTGTGTGGTGGGCGTTCTGGCGCACTTTGGCTGCCGTCGCATCATCCAGGTGGCTGCTGCACACTGGTGGTGGATGAGGAAATACCCCCTGACAATGTAAAGCACTTTGATTGCCTAGAAAAGCGCTATATAAATGCAACGAATTAGTGATTTATATTAGTACAGTCTACCTTTTCACAAAGTGACAAACGCAAAACAATTCATGCTTGAATGAAGGCTGTTTTTAATTTCACTTTAAAAACAGTGCTAATCACCCCATAGCAATACTTTCTTCTAGATAATCTTTTTTTTGAAAGTGCAATTATTAACTGCATATATGTATAACTGTATTTTTTTAAGTTAAGCCTTGTGGCTTCCTAAACTTGTAACCTATCCAACAATAACCAACCTTAGGAATCTGAGATAGCCTTACCCAGATCATGTATTTTTCATTCTCTCCCATTTCACTATAGCTAACACAGCATAATTTTCAGGCGTTCGCTTATTACTTCTTCCTTTTGTCCCCTCTTATTTTTTTTTGCATGTGCATTTTAATACGCGTCGCCATGTGTTAGGCATGTCCTTGTAACATACTCTGTCTCATTATAGGGTCTGCTTCGTGACGCTCCGCCATCTCACTTCACAATACACTGTTCAGAAGCAATTAAGGCTTAGACCGTGTTTGCTTGCTCATAAAATCTACTTCCAAACACCCCTCGGACGTGGTCCGGCATCGAGTTACAGACCTGAAAATTCTATGCATGCGAATGGAATTACATTTAATTCTCTCTCTCCTACAGTCAACGAATATGTTTTTTAGTGAAAGTAGATTCACTTAGATACTACTCCACGATTCTAAGTGAGGTTTCATGCATTTTGTTTTGGTGATGTGCTGCGACAGCCAGAGGTTGAAGCGCTACTGTGGAGTATCATCAGCGCAGCTTTTTTTAGATATGCATTACATACATTACCAGACATACACATTCCAAATCAACTTCTACACACACACTACATATTTAATATTCTCATTTAGCAAATTCTCAATATATTTTTCGTTTATATCGTAATACTTAGAGAAGGTCCCTGTCTAGTGCCTGATGGGACATCCTCATTCTGGAAAATGACCCTTGCCTAAGGCATAAAAGTGGAATTATATGTAACAGGGGGGGGTGAAAATGTAATGACACATTCCATGACGATGTCTTTAAGTGAGCTACACCACTATGACCTGAAAATTATGGCCACATTTGGATTCATCATTCTCTACACTTAATTTCTCTTTCATTTGGTTATTTATGCCGCAGATGGCAAGTCGGTGCATTTCTCCGATAACAAACCGATGATCGTATATGCCTTCATCTAAGGTTTACTAGCATTATGCATTTGTTTTTTTCCTGTTTCCTGATGAGCATCAATAAGGCTCTACTAGTTTACTGAAAGAAGGGGGCTTGGAAAACTGGAAATCGATCAGGATCCCGTTTGGCTTCTGCTGGCTTGTCATGTTCAGATCTGATATCAGAATCTCTTCATGATGTTTCTACACATCATGCAAGGCAGCCCGACTTGTGCTTCTAGTTGCTGAGCGTGTGTTGAAACAAGCCCCATTACATGGCAAGGTTGCATCCATCTTTATGTTTCTATAGTCGACAAAGCAGTAACCACTCCCAACCATTTGCTTCAAGTTTCCTCGTGATATTTTCTTAAAGGGACAGTTCACCCTCCCCCAAAAAAGAGAAAATTCTACTCGCCCTCGTGTCGTTTTAAACCCATATTGTGTTTTTTATTTCACAAGTACACTGTTCATATATTCACAACAAAAAGACAGGTGTAAGATAGGCCACTTTTTCCTAAGTTTATGTTTTATATGTGGTATCTTTAATATACATTGACATTAGCCTTTTTCTGTTAATGACAGGCGAGGGCAGGAAGGTAGCAGCGCCCGGCCACTTCCTGACTCCTCTCAGGAAAGAGCAATTCCCCCAGTCCCTCCACTCTCCCTGGCTGGAATGCATTCTGACAGGCAGGAGAGATGACCCTTCCTGAGCTTACTCACAACATTTATCCTTCTGTATTATTTCACGTGCGGCCACCGTCGCCTGCATTTGCATGTAGGAGACAGTTAAAATAAGGCCATAAATCAGCCGCAAACATATAAATGGATTTGTGGGAGATTGAAACCCTCGGAGAGTCTCCCGAGCAAATATTTCAGGGCCTGTCTGAGAGATATCCACTGTCATTAAGCCGCGGGAGCTCTCTGACCACTCGCCGTGTATATTTCCTTCATTACATGACCAGGAAGATGGCCACGTATGGCTAGTTCGATAAATCTATCTGCATATTCCTGTGCCTGCGTTGTCATCAGGGACCAGCAGTTTAAGTGTTTTATCTTACTTTGAATGAAGAAGAATGTCAAAAAAGTTTTTTTTTCTTTTACAATATCAGAATGTATTTTACTATCAGAATGTTAAACTAAAGAATTCATAACTATTGCAGCATTTCTTTGCCAAATCACAATTTACATAAAAAATGGTCAAAAGAATGTTCATTATATATTATACATTATATTATGTGAGACATGTTGTACAATTTTAAAACACAGACTTATTTTAGTTTTCTAGCAACAATAAATACTAATAAATAGTAAAAATGTATTATACAGACAGATAGATAGGGTGAGTGATAGATGATAGATAGATAGATAGATAATAGATAGATAGATAGATAGATGACTGTTATCTAAGATGCTTAGGCATAAGATATATAAAGTAAGTAAATCTATGAAATAAATGCCTGAGATGCTTTATTTAGAAAAAAAAACGAGACTAAAGCTCTCCGTGAATTGTCTAGAAAAAAATTAACTTAAGTACATTATCATTTAAAAATCAGTCTATACCCTTTTTGCTATATAATTACTTAAGGTGGTTAGTTTTCTAGCGCCAGTAAATACTAATAATAGTAAAAATACATTAGACAGACGAGACACGACCGACAGACAGACCAGGACAGACAGATAGATAGATACTATAGATAGATGATAGATAATAGATAGATAGATAGATAATAGAAAGATAGATAGATAGATAGAAAAATAGATTACCTCATTTTAAAGTGGTCATATGATGCTTTTTTAAAGATTGTTATTTTGTGTATTTGGTGTAACAGAATATTTTGACATGCTTTAACGTTCAAAAAACACTTTTTTTTTTTTTTCAAATACTGTACATTATTGTAGGTTCCTCTATGCCCCGCCTCTCTCAAACCGTTTTCTACAAAGTCCCTCCTTCCGAACAAGCGCAGTCTGCTCTGATTGGCCCAGCTGACCCAAGTGCATTGTGATTGGCCGAACACCTGTAGCACTCGTCGGAAATGTAACGCCCCGTACCATAATCGCGAGCTTCAGCTTTCAAAATAAATGTAAAGACAGAGCCCAAAAGGGGAACAGAGTCGCGTGACAGACACAGTGATGAAGCTGGTATGTGTTTGCATTACACAAGCCACGGTTAAGACAGCTGATTCCACTTTGATGTGACCCCCCCCCCCTCTCTCTCTCTCTGGGTCTCATCTCCGTCTCTCGTTACACGCGGGCGCACACACACACGATGCGCAAAACTCCTCTTCATTTGAACAGTCAATAGCAAATACTTAAACTAATAGCAAAACAGTAGCTGATTCAGAAGCGTTAGATTGTCATAGCAAAGTCAGAATTATCTCTTCTCCTAGGTTCACGAAACGGTCATCAATAAAATGCATTGCTGTTCTGTTTTAAGTAATCTAAAAGATTCCTAAATGCATCTAATTTCAGAAGGCCAAATAAAGTGCTTTAGCTTTCGCACTGAAACACACAGCGTCTCCCTGAGATGCTGCTTCAACACTAACTGCGTTTACTGAAACCACGCCTTCTTTCTTTGTGAACATTTGGGCGGCATTATGCATATATTTCCACATAGTGAGGTAGGTATGTGGGGTGTGTTAGAACGAGCCATTTTAGAGGGGTTTGGCAGAGCCTTAACTTTGATAAAGAATATCTCTTTGGTTTTGAGACTTTAGTCTTTGCAACTTCAGGGATCTTATCTGCACACAATCAACTTGTAACACTCCAAAGAGAAAGGAAAACTTGAAATTGCATCATATGACCCCTTTAATGCCTGTAATGCTTAAAAAAAACGAGACTAAAGCATTCAAGTAATGTCATAGAAACAACATAATTAAGTAAATGACATTTTCTCTATAATTTTTCTCTATAATTACTAAATTTGAAGAATAAAACAATGGATAATCTCAGGGTTTTGCCTTTCATTCACAAAATGCTGCACATGATGCAGAAAACCTCACATTTAGACCTGAAAAAATGACCTAAATGAGCTAAATGAAAGTGAATGGCTTGTGCTTTGAAAAACATCCCTAATTCAAGCACAAAGAAATTAATTACAGTTTAACTGTGTTGCTGGTCAGCAACCATTAAAAGCAGTTCCAGTTTAAATGCTGACAATGCCATTTAATGAAGGATTAGTGACTGTCGCTCTCACACGAGAGAACAAAGCATCCCCGGAGGAAAAAATAGAAACAACTCACAGTCACAGATATGGAGTACCTTTATAAGACTTGCTGCTTTGCAATGAGGACACCTCTAGCGTGACATATCTTTGGAGAGCACTATCTGTATGCTAATGAATCAAATGAACAGCAGAGGAAGATAAAAAACCTAAAGTACTGCAGCTGAGAGAGACCTTAAAGTGTCTGTTTGCGGTGGCTGATGATTTTGTGATGAGAATAGAAGATAATGATCAACGTGCAGCATCGTTTTGATACACAATACAAACAGATACTGTACTCACTCATCCATTTGTTTATTCAGAAACTATGAGCTAAGCGATTGCTCTGGAAAAGCCGAACTGGTTAAATGGAAGGAAAAGCATGAGCAGAGCCACCCAAGTGAGTGGAAATTTAGTGAAATCATGAAGCTCAACAGGGCTTACATGAGCACTTCCAAAATTGTGCAAAACATTTAGAACATTTCAACAGGGTTTTGGGCAATGTGTAGTTGCCTGGATTATACTCAATATCTTTATGCAACTCCACTCAACCACTTTTTTACACGTTTTGGGCATGATGAAATAGAATAAAACATCTTCAATCTTACTTTTGAGTGACTTTATTAAATCAAAAGTGCCAAATCTCTATTTGTACAGAATAAAAGACCATTTAAACCTGGTGGCTGCACTGCAAATTACACCTGAATACAAAAAAACAGCAAGTGGAAGTAGTACAAATAGATGCCTGATTCATGGCTTCTCCTCTGGTGCAAAAAAAAAGACATGGAAATATATTACTTTTTAATTTCTATCAAAGCAAGAAGCAACACATTATCATCATGTAAATACATAAATGATGCTGCTAGCCCTCTTTATTATTTATGAGACTGGACTCATAATCACATTACATTACGGTGCTAAGATACCCAAGAGGTCAGAAGCGGTTTACATTAATGGGCAGAGCAGTCGCAAAGGATGCTGAACATCACATATATAATTATATATTAAGGCTCATAAGTGTCATCTTGATTGGCGTTAATGGCATTGTTTTAGCACGGGAACTTTTCTGTGGCCGGCATGTCAGACCGTCCTCAGCCCAAGCGCTTGACGAGCCAACATGCAAGGGTGCCGACTCATATGGCTTCATGGGTCCAATTAATATTTGAAGATATTAATGTAGATCGTAATGAGCGTATAAAAGTGGGGCACGGAGGCCTTCGGAGAGCCTATGCTAAGGGACAGAGCTTGTTTCAAAACAAGCAAATTACCAACATTCTTACCCGGACGTTATGCGGGATATAAACAGTCGAATGGCTTCTTTTGTGAGATTGGATTCTTTCCTGCAGCTTGGCTCGTCGCCAGCGCTTAATTCTTTCTGGTAGGGAGCCACATTCATACTTGAGCTTATTTCATCACCGAAACACGTGTGCGCGATCTCCAAGGATTCTGCTCACATAAAAAATGATTTATTTTAACTTTCTGAGTGAAAATATGATATTTAATTACTTCTGGTGGGAAAACAGATTCATCTTCTGGTGAGTTATGGACAATCTCGCTCATGAGCGGAATGAATGTAATATCAAGTGAAAACTGTTTCATAAATCTGTGAGAAAATGCAAATGTATTTTAAAATCGGAGCCTCGGAAGGTTAAGTCAGTCATCTGGCAGCCAATAATGCTCATGTTAAACACTCAAGACCACTGTCAGATATGAAGGTCTCCAGTGTAAACCAACCGAACATTACTGTGGACAGTCGTGATGCCCGCTATAAATTAATATTGCGTACATAGCCGATATTTCTCCTGCATATATACAGTAAATCTGCCAAATGGTAATGTGTAGTATAAGTACCATCTAAAACATGCAAATTATGATGGTTGCAAATGCAATTTCTACAAAGCAAAGCCTTGTTAGCAAGGAAGTACCAAACATTGAGGACAATCACGATACCTCATCACTTTGTTCTTGAAAAAAGAACGAAAAAAAAATCTTGACATCTTGGCACTTTGAATCTCCTACTCTTTTGTACATTTGCATAACAAAGCCCCAAAGACCAAGGTAGTGGAAGAAAGAAATATTGTAGCATCGGCCCACCCCATCCCTTGGTCTCTCTATCAACATGCCATCAGCACAAATATACACACGCACACACATGCATTCTCGTTAAAAAAAAATACATGTTCACACCCACACATGTGGATGTGCACATGCATACACAAAGCATGTTTATTCTCCCGTCTTTGCACGCACGCACAAAAATACACATATCTCATGTTTTATACATATTAGTGCACACGCAGACACTCAACCCAAACATTCAACAATCCACTCAACGATAAAAGTTCCTGACAAGAAAACCCCAAAAGATCTGTAATCTCTGTAACTCACTATGAATACACAGTCAGCAAAAAAGAAAACCTTTAAAAGGAAGTTAAAACGGAGAAAAAAAATCACCTCTCTACTTGACTACAATCCCCTCAGCCACCTACATATACCCCCTCCTCTCCTTTAGCACCCCACTCAGAAAGAAACAGGATGAAATGACATTATGCATATGAAAATGTCCAGAAAGATGTTTGATTTATGTATGCATTAGATGCAAATTCTATTACAGGACACAAGGCGCTTGTGAGATTTCTCTCTGAACACTCGGCTGCCCTGATCAAACCTGATCTCATTAATTCCGACAAGGGGAGAAAGATAGAAGGAGCGAAAGAGCGGGAATTGGAGGAAATTTACAACCCGGACACAGATTTAAAGAAAAAAGGGGGAAGTAAATTGCATTCTAGCCTCTAAGGCCACAGCAGACCAGCTCGGACCAGGCACCAGACCACCAGGGGAACAGAGCGCTCGGACCGAAATCATGTTAACGCAGCACAACAGCGGCCCCACACAGGGCATGCTATGAAATAAGCGTTTACATTTACAAAACATTTGTAGTCATATTTAGTGCAAGGATTATGCATTTAACAGTCAGAGTACAGGGGTTCAAAAGTCTGAAACCACATTGAATATTAAACCTGGAAAATAAGTTTTAGGAGTTTATAAATTAACATAAAAATAAAATAGAACTTTTCACCATCATTGAACCCTATTATAATTTGCAGTTTTTAAGCTGAATTGGTAGACAGTGATGCAAAAAAGGTTCTAGGTTTGAATTCCCAGGAACAGCATTAACTGACTAAACTAAAATAAACTAAACTAAACTAAAATAAAAATTTCAGTCATCTAAATGTTAATAAATCAACCAACTGAATAGTGAAAGCAATGTTAAAAAACCCACTGTGATCAGCAATTTTTTCAGTTACCGGTAGATATGCAAAAAAAAAAAAAAGTTGGGGGTTTCGAGCCCATAGATTCATTATGAGACGGCATAGAATAAAAAGTTGAAATGAATGAAGAATTGTCTTATTATTAGGTACTCATATCACTGAATAGGAAATTTAAGTGCAAATTAGACACCAAATATTTGACACAGCAAATATAAGCCATTTCACCATGTGCTTCAAGCTTACTGTCCCCCCACTGCATGTCAGTTTTTAAGTTGAACTGGTAGACAATTGACAAAAAATTCGCCACGTGCTGTGCCTTCGATCACGAGGGATGGCATGAACTGAAAACCATAACAAAATAATAAAAACAGTATAATTAATATTAATATTGCGTGGCGAGCATCAGTAATATTAATACATTCATTCACTGAATGGTGAAATTAAAAAAATTTATTTGTGTCCTACAGTGAAGACCGTGGCGGGTACGAGAAGAGAAGAAGAATCAGGACACTGCGGACCCTCCTCTATTCTTTCTTCACCTTCTCCCGTGGCTGCAATGATTGAGGTCAAGCTGAGGATTCTTTACTGGCCTAACTAATGTGATTGCATCAAAGCAATACCCTTAAACCATATCAGGTCCTGATCTGCATACTAATTGGCTCCACTGTCCTTGGCAGTGACCTTGAAGAGGTCTACACTGCCGGCGGGAGAGGGGGGGCCAGAGAAATATGCATACTGTCCATCCTGAGCATACATTTCCATGCAAAGACACCCCTGCTCCGAGTAACCCCTGTTAGCAGCCTATCTCCTTCTCTATGCATCAATGCAAATTATAACAATGGCCAGGGCTTTATTCCGAGGGTAAGCCTGCGTGACCCTCCGTGACAGAGAGCGGGGCAGACAAAAGGGCCCTTTCCTACTGACTGCACATGGTCACTGTCACAATGCCTCACTCTCGCCTGCATGCGCTCAAGAAATGAGATATGGGGGGTGCCGGCTCTGCAAATGCAATTTGAAACCATAAAATGCAAAATAAAAGCATATGTTTGTGATGCCATTTCATTCAGTCCTCTTGAAGAATGCCATGTGTGTTCTCTGAAAGTGCTGAGCTATACGGTACCTTGCCTCTGACATTTCCATTGAAGCTTAGTCATCTAAATATCTGCTTAAATCCTCTTGCTGTGTTTTTTCTTAGTAACATGAGCCTAAAGGGATTATATAGTATTTTCGGCCCAAAACCATATAGCAACATATGCTTTTATTTCTTACCTATAATCATCGGCTGATCTCTCACTTCTGTTTTTCTGCATCATTGTAAATATTATCACATAATTCACACATTAAGGTAAGGCCTTTGTACACCATTTCATTAAAATGACATGCATGGCTGGTTATTAAAATTAAACTACTTTTGTACAGAATTATGTTTTGCAAATGACCTTCCATTTTTTAATATTTAGAAGATAGAATTTTTTCCAGATGCTGAACAATTCAAGCAGGTATCCAAACTTTTTTCTGAGGATGTCAAAATTTACTATGAATAGTTTCAGTGAAAAAAAATGTCTATGCTTATTATTTCTGTCAGTCTAAACAAACCTCTAAGTCAACATGAAATGGCATTCACAACCAAATTTTTCTTTGATTTGAAAAAATGAAAATGTTGGGCAGGAATTTATATGTTGGGCAGAATTTTATACATTGGAAAAGACTGAAAGTTGTTTATATATGACAAATTGCTGAAAAATAAGAGAGCTCGGTGATGACAAACATCAATTTCTTCATTACAAGACCCAGATAATTTATTCATTAAGAAAATATGCAGGACGGTTTTTATTTCATGTTGACTTTCTCTCTCATCTTCCGATACAGCCAAATGTAATTATATACACGTTATTGGCCCCCGATATCTTGGCCAAACCCGATGTCCAAAACGTTGGGACCCTGTAGCGTACGAGCACAAATTGTGAATAAAAACAGAATGCAATGATGTGGAAGTTTCAAATTTCAATATTTTATTCAAAATACAACATAGATGACATATCAAATGTTTAAACTGAGAAATGTATCATTTTAAGAGAAAAATAAGTTGATTTTAAATTTCATGGCATCAACACATCTAAAAAAATTTGGGACAAGGCCATGTTTACCACTGTGTTGCATCCCCTCTTCTTTTTATAACAGTCTGCAAACGTCTGGGGACTGAGGAGACAAGTTGCTCAAGTTTAGGAATAGGAATTTTGTCCCATTCTTGTCTAATACAGGCTTCTAGTTGCTCAACTGTCTTAGGTCTTCTTTGTCGCATCTTCCTCTTTATGATAAGCCAAATGTTTTCTATGGGTGAAAGACCTGGCCTGCAGGCTGGCCATTTCAGTACCCGGATCCTTCTACGTAGCCATGATGTTGTAATTGATGCAGTTTGTGGTCTGTCATTGTCATGTTGGAAAATGCAAGGTTTTCCCTGAAAGAGACGATGTCTGGATGGAAGCATATGTTGTTCTAGAACTTGGATACACCTTTCAGAACTGATGGTGCCTTTCCAGATGTGTAAGATGCCCATGCCACACGCACTCATGCAACCCCATACCATCATAGATTCAGGCTTCTGAACTGAGCGCTGATAACAACTTGGGTTGTCCTTGTACTCTTTAGTCCGGATGAAATGGTGTCCCAGTTTTCCAAAAAGAACTTAAAATTGATTCGTCTGACCACAGAACAGTTTTCCACTTTGCACAGTCCATTTTAAATGAGCCTTGGCCCAGAGAAAACGCCTGCGCTTCTGGATCATGTTTAGTTATGGCTTCTTTTTTGACCTATAGAGTATTAGCTGGCAATGGTGAATGGCATGGTGGATTGTGTTCACCAACAATGTTTTCTGGAATGTTTTCCTGAGCCCATGTTGTGATTTCCATTTCAGTAGCATTCCTGTATGTGATGCAGAGTCGTCTAAGGGCCTGAAGATTACGGGTATCCAGTATGGTTTTCCGGCCTTGACTCTTATGCACAGAGATTGTTCCAGATTTTCTGAATCTTTGGATGATATTATGCAATGTAAATGATGATAACTTCAAACTCTTTGCTATTTTTTCTCTGAGAAACTCCTTTCTGAAATTGCTCCACTATTTTTCGCCGCAGCAATGGGGAAATTGGTGATCCTCTGCCCATCTTGAATACTGAGAGACACTGCCACTCTGAGAGGATCTTTTTATACCCAATCATGTTGCCAAATTGACCTAATAAGTTGCAAATTGTTCCTCCAGCTGTTCCTTAAATGTACATTTAACTTTTCCGGCCTCTTATTGCTACCTGTCCCAGCTTTTTTGGAATGTGTAGCTCTCATGAAATACAAAATGAGCCAATATTTGGCATGACATTTCAAAATGTCTCACTTTCAACATTTGATATGTTATCTATATTCTATTGTGAAAAAAATATAAGTTTATGAGATTTGTAAATTATTCCATGTCCTTTTTTACTCCCCATTTGTACAGTGGTCCCAAGTTTTGGGAATTGGGTTTTGTATTTTACCTACACTCTCTGGGCAGTGAAAGAAAGTTTATAACATTGTGACAGTCTTGTTTGTTTGTACAAGATATATTATACATAGAATCTTTTTATATACGTGTATTATTCATGGCAACTTTATTAAAACAACACGCACAAAAATATGTTTATAAATTGTTAATAATAGCTATATGATGTTTTTATAAGGTATTGTATGTAGCAACCATATGTCAACAACATATATTTTATTTATATATGCAACTTTATTAAAACAACATACATACAAAACATATGTATGTTTATATGTTTTTGTAAATATTTTTTAAATACATGTCTATCTTTTATATTTACGAACTCAACATGTATTTGCCGGTTTTAGGAAGGATACATGTAGATAACATACATGTCCAAAAATGTATTACAGATACATAAACATACATATTTGTTCCAATTTCTGGCTGACCTGTGGATCACAAAGAACAAACTCTCAACATTTTTATCACAACTCTGTGATGTTGCAAGCCAGGCCTCAGTGAATCAGCTACATTTCAAGTTGAATGTGTTGGACAACCTCCGGGACATTTGCTCACGTTGAGAATGGTTATCATGAAGCAGATGCATTTGCTCTGGCACTGATTATTCCACAAAAGAACAGCCAAGCAATCTGCTAGACTAACATATGCTGAATACAAAGAGTGCATTGGAGAGGCAGGTAGAAACTGGAAGAAACGAAGTGCAACGTATACCGTCCCATGTTATGAGTCTGACTGCTCCATCACGACTGTTCTTGCTTTTTTCTCAGGTGTTAAAAGAAATTCAAGAGGAGGAAATAAAAGTTATGTTCAGTGTATTTGCATAACTGTCAGTTTTAAACCTATGAAAAATACAGAGGTTTACAGAGATACTGCCAATCTATTCTAAGGGTCTGTTTTAAGGAAATGAACGCCCTCAGAGAGAGTAAGTGAGATACTTTGACAAAGTGCAACCATATATTTCGCCAATGTTGTGACACTTTTAAACACAGCCATTAGATTTTATTCCACACAATTTTATTTTCACACGGTTCCATTTCCGTTTCAGACTTGCTTCCCGCCAGCAAGTTGGGAGTATTGCCGTAGACATGGACAACCTCTTATGCCTTATTTTATCTGTGGAATTGACTGCTGCTGCCCCCAAATCCCAAAAGATGACCATAAATTACCAAATCAGACCTCTTACATAGTAAGCAGTGATGACAAGTGCTGATTTAACCACTGGGATCATCAGAATGGAAATAGACATTCAGGGTGAAGACTATGGGGGAGTTCCACACCCAATGCTGGACCACTGTGCTACTGACCAAAATGTCATATTCAAAAATGATGTAAAATAGATTGAATATATTCCATTTTCAGGATTCTTTGATGAAAGATCAGCATTTATAGGGGCTGGCTATATACTTTTATATAGCAAGGATGCTTTACATTGATCAAAAGTGATTAGCAGCATTCAAATGTTTGTTACAAAATATTTATCTTTCAGATAAATGCTGTTCTTTTGAACTTTCTATTCATCAAAGAAACCTGAAAAAAATTCTACTCAGCTGTTTTCAACATAATAATTATACTGTTTTTGCTGTACTTTGGATCAAATAAATGCAGGCTTGGTGAGCAGAAGACGTCCTATACAACAACCCATAAAAAAACAACTTGCTTCTAGCACTTTAGTAACCTTACAGTTCTATTTGTTTTACTCTTTGACTTAAAGGTCATTGATGCGATTTCAGTTTTCCGTTCTCTTTGCGTGGTTTTGTACAAGCCGATTGTGCATAATACGCATCCCTGAAGCTTGCAAAGACTAAAGCCAAAACCAAAAGATATTCCTTTATCAAAGTTTAAGACTCTGCCACGCCCCTTAAAATGGCTCGTTCACATGCCCCCACTATCGACCTCACTTGTGAAATAATTAGCGCATAATGCCGCCCAAATGTATCACTGGCAAAGAAGAAGGCGTGGTTTCATAACGGCAGTTAGTGGTTAAGCAGCAGGTCAGGGAGACGCTGTTGTTTCTCGGCGAAGCCAAAAGCCTTTATTTTGGGCCGTCCGAAAGTGATGCTTGTAGGAATCTTTCAGATTACTACAACATGGCAGTAATGCATGTTTAGGATCGAGCCGTTTGGTGAACCTAGGAGAGGATGTGAATTCGACTTTGCTATGACAATCTGTGTCGCTTCTGAGATCAGCTACTGTATTGTTCTTAGTTATAAGAATATTTTTGCAGGGTATTGGCCTTTCAATGCTGACTGCGGTTTTGCTGCCCGTGGTGTGGATGGTTGTGTGTGGGTTGTGTGTGGTGTGGTGCGAATGAGAGAGCGAGAGAGAGGCGCGAGAGGAGGGAGAGAATAGGAGTGCTATAGAGCGAGAGAACGAGTGAGAGAGAGGGGTCACATCACATTTGAGTCAGCTGTCTTAACCGTGGCTTTGTTGCAAACACATACCAGCTTCATCACTCTGTCTGTCACGAGACTCTGTTCCCCTTTCGGTGCTCTGTCTTTACATTTTTTTGAAAGATGAAGCTCGCGATTATGGGGCGTTACATTTCCGACGAGTGCTACAGGTGTTCGGCCAATCACAATGCACTGACCAATCAGAGCAGACTGCGCTTGTCTGAAGGAGGGACTTTGTAGAAAACAAAACGTTTGAGAGAGGCGGGGCATAGAGTACTTACAATAATGCACAGTATTTGAAAAATAATGTGTTTTTTGAACATTAAATCATGTCAACATATGGTCTGTTTACACCAAATACACAAAATACTGCATTACTTACAAAAAGCATCATATGACCCCGTAAAATAATTGAACTTAATATTAATGTACTGACTTTTAAAAATGGGTATTGCAGATGTGATATTTACATAATAACAAAATACATACAAAAATTAAATTAAAAGGCCAGTTTCATGCTGTTAAATTATGATTTATCAAGTAACTTTCAAGCAGTTTCCTGTGCTCTATTTCACCGCCACCACCTACTTTGGCTGCTATTAATCTATCTATATTTATACATCATAGGTATGCGTTTAGAGTTGACATATGTATTGCCCAGTTAACAAATAAAAAGTACAAAAACCTCATCAGTGTTTACACTTAGTTCATATAATGTGAGCACAGAAAAGCAATGACACAACAACAAAAAATTGACATCAGCTACCTCTTGCACTCTATATATCTAAGGCCCGATCACTGCTTTACAGTTTACAAAGCGCACACACATACGCAAATATCTATAAATAAACCATGAAAATCCATATAATATGGTTCAAGGGAATCATACTGCAAAGTGATTATTAGCCATTTCGATCATGGCCTCTTTTATTGTTTGATCCTATGAGGCACTGCCAGATACTTGGAAGTATTTAGATGCATTTATATGCAAATGGCCAGAAGATGCATGCCAATTATTTAAATCTTATTTGTGTAGTAACCATTTAAGTATTAAATAGCATATAATTGTACATGCCAGTGTAAGAAGAGCATGACTGTCATAACTAAGAGGACATTCTTTCTTAAACCCCCTTCCCCTGTTTCTCGCTCTCCCTCTCATTTATTACGTGACTTCATTTTTATGTGCCATTAAAAGCTCACCACATCAGACAAGTCACTCAAACCAGGCCTCACGGGACCCAACAACACCGTCAGTGGATCATTAGACAGCGCCAAACTCACAATACCTTAGTATCAGCTCACCACTAAAAAAGGAAAACAGTCCTCTGCTCTTGTTTTGCTTCATGCATTTCCCTCCAAAAATTTTAATACAAAAGAAAAGTGCGAAAGCTCGGAGGGATGAGGTGAATCTACTTGAAGATATTTAAAACAGAGAAATGCTTTGTTAAAAATACAAGTCCTTCGGGTTGTCTGTGTGCTCTCTGGTTTAAGAAACTCCTTTTTTTAAGTGGAAGAAAAATGCTGTACCGCAGGGTTTTTAGGTCCTGACATATCTGTCACCTGCAAAATATGAGGTAAAAGTGCATAAAACTTCTTGCCTCTCGCTTTATCCTCTCCAGAACTGTCGCACCTTTTCCTTTTCTTACTTACAACTTATTTGGGACTGAAAACTCTGTTTATTCCTTTGCTGCAAAGAAGGTTCACACTACAGCTGCCACAAATGACCTAAAACAAAACAAACGAATTAGAAAATCATTGCCTGAAATGAGACACATAATGAAGTCATCATCTCACAATATTCGGATTGTTTTGTCATTCTATGAAAAAGAGTAGTTCACCCAGAATGAAAATTCTGTCATCATTTACTCATGACCAAGTTGTTCCAAACTCTAACTTTTTTTTTCTTTTTTCTTTAAGGAAATTATTTTTTTCCATTCAATTACAATGGAGGATTTTTTACTTTAAAAAAAAAATTGAAATGGAACCAAAAGCATCATTAAAGTGCAACCGAAGTAGTCCATGTGATTTGTGCAGTATATTTCAAAATTTTGAAGGCATGTTCATGAGAGAAATAGTGATGTCTGATTAATGAGTTGAATCTTTTCACCGAATCTCTTGACCTGGTTCACAATACCCATCTAAATGATTCATTTACAAATTTAACGTATTGTTCCAATGATCTGGTCACATCAGATAAATGAATAACAATATTAATTGTAGTCTATTTCTCACAAGGTCATATGGACCATATTTATAATACTTTATGGTGCTTTTGAAGCTTAAAAGCATCTGTCTCCATTCATTGTAATTGCAATAGAAAATGGCAACCAACTAAGTTAATTAATTTAATATTTTGCTTTTTATACAGGTGTGGACCAACATAAGAGTTTTGGGTGAATAATTCCAGTTTATGTGTTTAACTGTGTTTCCAAATCCATACGTTGCCAGATTAAACTGGCAAAACAAAGAGATGCAAAAGTCTTACAATATTTAAAAACTATTAATTAGAGAAAACACAGTGTGTTCTTTCTGACTACAACACACATTCACATATTACAAGACCAGAGACAGATGTTGAGGCCGCTGCCAACACATTACACGTTCAAAAGCAACCAATGGAGAGACATTCTTTTAGAGACTCTGTCAGAGATAGAGCTCCTGAATATTATTGAATATGGCCATTTGCCACTCTGACACCAACCGCTTTGTACAGGTGAGAGAGAATTGGGGTCCCTCAGTTATCCTTCTGCACGGAGCAGCAGGAGAAAACTGTTAAATTGTACCAGCCCTCTTCATATGTATATATAAAAATGCCCTGAACAAGATGCTTATCTTAATAGATGAAGTAGGAGCAAAAGAGCTATAATTTTAATCAAAGCTTATTCGTACGAGGCTGTCGAGCGGTATTGAGGTTTTAAATGCATGTTGTTGGGACTTTGCTGAATGGACTCAGTAGGGGGTGTCTCACTCAGTAATTATACCTCACTTACAGGTATTTCTGTTGCTGTGCTCTTTATCTTCTCTTGTAAAGAGGAAATCAATTTGTACAGATGTATATGAGAGAGGTGATTGCCTTCACTAGAAGGGGGGAGGAAAAGAAAGACTGGCTTGGCACAAAAACGGGAAAAAATGTATTGTTTAAAATGGACAAGTCGTTGGAAAATTGAGGAGAGTTGCTTTTGAATGTGTTTGTTTGGGTCTTTTGTTAGCTCGTATTTAGCGTCTGCCATAGGTATACTGAGCTGCTTGCAAATTTGCTCTGCGGCACTAGTGGTGCAGATTCAGAAGAACGAAAAAAAGAGGTGTAAGAATGAAACAACTTAAGGAGGCAACTTCAAAAATGACTGGAACCTGTAAAAATGGGCCAAAACGATCCACTCATGCCTTTTTTTTATCACATTTAGGGGTTGTTATTGTAGAAACGGATAGTTTTCTGTCTGCATATTTACCATGGTCTTGCCACTTCACTAACTAATCCCAGGACATGTTTATGGTCAAACAATTAACATTTCATTTTCATGACAAGGTTTGTTGAATACACATTAAGATTGGTCCAAGACACATTACATTATATATTACATTATGTGCAATTAGCTGTAATTGCATATTTGTAATTATGTAAATGTAAAATTTGTTTAGTAAAAAAAAATAAAAAATGTTTAACCCATATCATACAATATGAAACAAATAAGATTTTTCAAAGTTGTAAATAAAACATTTGTAAAAATGTTTACAAGAAAATATTACTCCAGTCTTTCTATTTTAACATTTCACATTAATTCAATGTTACTTGCTTTAAATAATTATGAAAATTACTAGCATTTCTGAGTGAAAATTTTTCTACACCACATTTTTTTTCAGTGCACTTTTTCATGCTTTTTAATGAGCAAAGATAACAGATTGTATTATATGAACGATCAGCTACATTCAGGACAGATTTATATAAGCAGCCAGGCTAAATTATCACAATTAAGGTCATCATCATCCTACTTGAGAGTGGTCAAGTGGAATAATGTCAAGACATTAGGTCCCACGGTTTCCAGCGTGGTCACACAACCGCTGAATGGAGCCATTAGCGTCCAGCATGAGCACTCCAAAGCACTCGTGGCACTTATTAATCAGGAATGAGACTACATAGCTTAGCATATTTTCCATGTATCGCTAGCCAAGCTCGTGGGCGTCAGAACGACAAAAAAGTTCTGTCACAGGCATTAGCAAAGCACACAGCGATTGTCGGACACAATTATTTCTATTTAGAGGATTCTGGGATCCAGGCCTGCCAAAGAGGCTTAGATAGCCCCTGGGGCCGGCCGTGGCTGTAGTGGACAGGACGGCATTATGGTCCAGCCACAGTGCATGGATGCTCAGTGGTCTGTGGGAGTTAAAAGACACATGGTCCATAAACTGAAGAGGCGATCGAAGTAACCAGGATGGACAGCAGCCTGATGCTACATGTATACACAAGAGACCATATAACTGAGGACCAATGCATTGCATTGATGAACATACTGTGCAATTAGACTTATTGCATTGTGGAAATGAGCTAAAAAAAACTGCTGAAGATTGGCATGTTTTCGTTAACCCATCCTCCTGCAAAGTTAACAAGCTCAAGGTTTCATATTTCTAATCTTATCTGTTTTTTATCTCATCTTATTATTTTCATTCTTTGCACATGAAGTACTCTTGACCCAATTACTAGTTCTTTGGGCTGTGCACTTCTTTGTAATCCAAGTTATTATCTAGTCTGAAATTTTTGATTTTCTTTGTTTTGATACCTTTCCTCGGCTCCCACGAGATTGTGTTGAAGGAAGGGGAGGTTCTAACACCATATTTTTCTTTTGGATTCTCAGTAAATGCTTTTTCTCTAGAGGGAGGGAAAGAGAAACTGCTCAAAGTCTGGAAACGGCTGCGCCTTGATCAAATCAGCTGAGCTGAAAAGGATTCAACCGCAGAAATAACAAAGACGGAGGTGATTAGCAACACATTCTTACCAGCATGGTGCTCTTAGTTCACGGAACACAGCATTCTTTCTATCTTATATTGAATCTGGGGCAAAGAAACGGACTGCAGTGGGGGTCCAAAAGTCTGAGACCACTAGTGAAAATGACTTTTTTTTTTTAAATCAATAAAAAAAATACGTCATATTTAAATTAAAGGTAAGCCCATTTTATATGGGCCCCTGCCCCTTTAATCGCCAACGCTAAAGTGCCCTTTTGGTCCGGTCTATGTTCCCCCGGACTGCGATTTCTACCAAGGGGGACACCCCCCACAACCCCCCGCCCCTTCAGGTCTGTGCACGACACTGATTCTCATAGCTTCAAAACATTATGGTTTAACCACCATAATGTAATCTCACATGGACTACTTTAACAATGTCTTTACTACCTTCCTGGGCCTTGAACATGTCAGTTGCATTGCTGTCTATGAAGGGTCAGAAAACTCTCAGATTCCATCAAAAATATCTTAATTTGTGTTCCGAAGATGAACAAAGGTCTTACGGGTTTGAAATGACATGAGGATAAGTAATGACAGAACTTTCATTTTTGGGTGAACTATCCCTTTAACTTGATGTACTAAAACAACTAAAAATTCAACTGAAATAAAAATGAACTATGGCTATATAGACATTTGAAAAAAAAAATGCTAGAAATGACAAAAACTTATTACATTTACTAAAACTAACACTAAAATTAAAACAGGAAAATATAAAAACAAAAACTGATACAACATATTAATCAAAACTATAATATCTCTATATTATCTCAATAACAAAACCGATAACCCCCTATTTAATACCAAGTGTAACTCTCAAATGATCTAATTCACACAACAGCAGGTCGAGTTGCTAAACGAATAGGGCCATTCACACAGAACACGTTTTGCATTTAAAAACACCAAAACGAAGGTCTAAATACGCGATTAAAAAACACTGCGTTTTAAGAAGGCTCGTGTGTGAAATGTTGCTTTAACGATATCTAACACGTATACGTAGAAAAACAATAGAAAAGCAGCACATCGGAATTCAAACACGTGTTCTGTCATTACCTGACTTCAATCCTGCCTTTTATCTCGCAAAGCCGTAAATATCACTTGTAACTTTGACTGTAACTAAAGTATGTATCAAAGATGGCGACGTCACAGTTGAAACAACAAGAGTCCAAAGTAGGCGCGAATTCATCAAGTAATGACAACAGCTTAAATACCTGAATGGATATTGGAACATTGGCGCGCAGCCCACAAAACTGATGGGAGCATCTCCAAATGGATCTAGAACATACTCATATCTTCGCCTGTGAGTTACCCGAATCCCATATTGAAACATAAAAAGCACACGAAACGTGTATGCAACACATTGAATGGCTGTCTAGTAGCCTACAGTTCTGTTCAGACTGTTTTCTTAAAATGAATGCGTTTAGTCATCAAATGCTAATTTAGTCATCAAATGTTAATCTCGTAAATAAACTAAGTAGTGTGTGTGTGTCTGTGTTAACGCAACCGTATAAACTTCTCAGATGCAGAAATTACAACCGTTCTGCTGCTGTGTGAACGTTATGTCCCCTTTGCTTTAACAACAAACTTGTTTAAAATCTTACGATCATGTTCTTCAGATGATCCAAAGAGCACCTTGAGCCTCACTGGAAGCAAGAACATCTGACTGTGTGAGTAACATGATGAATGTCACAAATGCTATTGGATGGTGACCAAGAAATGTCTTAATCTATATCATAATATTTTGTTGCTTAAGGTTTTGAATTTGAAAGTGTTCTCAGACTTTTGGACCCCACTCGTATTTAGAAATAAATTAGTTGAGATACAATTGAGACATTTGTATGCAACCTTAAGATCCGAGGCCATCGTGATTGTTTCGGGTGTCCTTTGGTTAATGACACAAAACAACAGGACATATGTGTACGGATCCAAAGTCAGAATAACTAATATTTTCTCATCAAAGTGCAAAGCAATCGCTCTCCACAGCAGAGCTCAAGGCGGCCACGTCGAGGTCCTAATGAGATGTTTAGAGACACGGCTGGCTAATGGAACATTCTGGAGTTTGCCTCCTTAACTCCAGAGCCCTCTACCTGAGGAGACAGAGGACGTTCTGTCTACCAAGGGAAGAGCCGAATTTCAGATAATCTGTGTCATTCATATTATGCTTCCTGACACAAATGATCAGATAATTCACATCTGAAGTGAATTAACATCTGTTATTTGAATGGGGCTAATGTCTAGCAATTCATCAATTTCACAGGCTAATATTGCTGACCAAAGATTCACGTAACGTCCCCAGATTTAGGCACAGAGATGGCAGTGCTTGGCTCTTTGCAGTGTTCTTGAACTAACAGTGCTGTAAAAATTAGAGATGGAAATAAGGGTTTATGGAGCATTAAAGGCATAGTTCACACAAAACTGAACATTCCAGCCATTTGTTCCAAACATGCATTATTTACTTTTTTCTTTGGAACACAAAAGAAGATAT
Source organism: Sinocyclocheilus anophthalmus (assembly GCA_018155175.1). Classification (NCBI taxonomy): domain Eukaryota; kingdom Metazoa; phylum Chordata; class Actinopteri; order Cypriniformes; family Cyprinidae; genus Sinocyclocheilus; species Sinocyclocheilus anophthalmus. The sequence goes on along the minus strand of JADLZN010008305.1, from coordinate 176,539 downwards.
ATTGAAAAAATGTATGCCTATACAATGAAAGCGACTTTTGACTTGGACTATTGACTTTCAAAATATTTTGTGTTCCACTAAAGAAAAAACGTCAACAGGTTCAGAATAACATGAGAGTAAGTAAATTAATAATGGATGGACAAGCAAAGATGCTTCTTTGAAATTAAATAAACTGTTTAGAAATGCTTTTAACACTGTCTAAACTAAAACATGCTCCAAAGAAAAGGGGGTGAAATCCTTCTATGCGTATATCGATTTGTGGTTGCAGCAGAATGTATAAACCAAGACTGCACAAAGAAAATAAAAAGAAATCAATAGCTAAATATCAAAACAGTAATGATCAAGGCTGTAAATTATACACTCCTTAACACAATAGTGTAACCATATCCAAACACGCCAATTCTATGAATGTTTCATGGATGTCTAAACCTATACATCCTCTTCAGACTTGCATGAGTGACCCAGGGGGAGCCTGATCAACAATTGCCTAGTCTATAAGTTAAAAATAAAAATTGTAATTATACAATGTACTGTACAGTACCCTTGCACAATATTTGGACACTTTAGTCACACTGTATGAATAGTATTTGGTAAAAACATGTGCTATTTCTCAAAGCTATCTTTGCCTTTCTTCACTTTTCAGGTCACAAAGTGACTTTATAGTAGATGTATGAACTCAGTTCCCCTCAAATTCACACAAGTAGTTTCTGTAAGTCTGACCAAAAACAGACCTTTTCACATGCTTTTCTGTGATGATGCATTATAGTTATTAACGTCTAAATCTTTATGATAAATCGGCATATAATATATATATTATATATATATATATATAATATATATATAACAACCAGGGTACGGAAAGTATCGAACCCTTAAATTTTTCACTCTTGTTATTATTGGCCGCCATTTGCTTAAACATAATTTAAGTTAGTTTTTTTTGCCTCATTAATACACACGCACCCCAGATTGACACTCTGAAAACACAGAATTGTTGACATTTTTGCAGATTTATTTAAAAAAGAAAAACTGAAATATCACATGGTCCTAAGTATTCAGACCCTTTGGCTCAGTATTTAGTAGAAGCACCCTTTTGATCGAATACAGCCATGAGTCTTTTTGGGAAAAGATGCAACAAGTTTTTCACACCTGGATTTGGGGGATCCTCTGCCATTCCTCCTTGCAAATCCTCTCCAGTTCTCTCAGGTTGGATGATAAACGTTGGTGGACAGCCATTTTTAAGTCTCTCAGAGATGCTCAATTGGGTTTAAGTCAGGTCTCTGGCTGGGCCATTCAAGAACAGTTACAGAGTTGTTGTGAAGCCACTCCTTGGTTATTTTAGCTGTGTGCTTAGGGTCTTTGTCTTGTTGGAAGGTAAACCTTCGGCCCAGTTTGAGGTCCTGAGCACTCTGGAGAAGGTTTTCGGCCAGGATATCCCTGTACTTGGCCACACTTTTCATCTTTCCCTCGATTGCAACCAGACATCCTGTCCCTGCAGCTGAAAAACAACCCACAGCATGATGCTGCCACCACCACCATGCTTCACTGTTGGGACTGTATTGGACAGGTGATGAGCAGTGCCTGTTTTTCTCCACACATACCGCTTAGAATTTAAGGCCAAAAAGTTTTATCTTGGTTTCATCAGACCAGAGAATTTTATTTCTCATTATCTTGGAGTCCTTCAGGTGTTTTTTGTCAAACTCCATGTGGGCTTTCATGTGTCTTTCACTGAGGAGAGGCTTCCGTCGGGCCCGGGACCAGTTGTTAAAGCCCCGACTGGTGGAGGGCTGCGTTGATGGTTGACTTTCTACAACTTTCTCACATCTCCCGACTGCATCTCTGGAGCTCACCCACAGTGATCTTTGGGTTCTTCTTTACCTCACTCACCAAGGCTCTTCTCCCCCGATAGCATTAAGACAGAAAACTATATGTGCTGCATGAGTGTTTCGATACAATGACTGAGAAAATGATCTAGCAAATTCGACATCGTTCTCTTTCTGATTTCCAGTGTAAACAAACTCTCGTATATATACTATATATAGATATATTTTTTATTTTTATTTTTTTGGGCTACGGGAGCAAAACGGACCACCAAAAAGTAGATTTTTTTGTAGGTTACATTATACTGTACAGGTGCATCTCATTAAATTAGAATGTCGTGGAAAAGTTTTTTTTTTTTTTCAGTAATTCAACTCAAATTGTGAACTCATGTATTAAATAAATTGAATGCACACATACTGAAGTAGTTTAAGTCCTTGGTTCTTTTAATTGTGATGATTTTAACAAAAACCCACCAATTCACTAACTCAACAAATTAGAATATGGTGAAATGCCAATCAGCTAATCAACTCAAAACACATGCAAAGGTTACCTGAGCCTTCAAAATTGTCTCTCAGTTTTGTTCACTAGGCTACACAATCATGGGGAAGACTGCTGATCTGCTGACAGTTGTCCAGAAGACAATCATAGACACCCTCCACAGTGAGGTGTCAATCCCAAACATTCATGCACAGAAGGAGCGTTCACAGGGTGCTGTATCCAAGCATGTTAACTGAAAGTTGAGTGGAAGGAAAAAGTGTCGAAGAAAAAAGATGCACAACCAACTGAGAGAACCGTAGCCTTATGAGGATTGTCAAAATCGATTCAAGAATTTGAGTGATTTTCACAAGGAATGGACTGAGGCTGGGGGCAAGGCATCAAGAGCCACCACACACAGACGTGTCAAGGAATCTGGCTACAGTTGTCGTATTCCTCTTGAATCACTCCTGGACCACAGACAACATCAGAGGCGTCTTAACTGGGCTAAGGAGAAAAGGAACTGGACTGTTGCCCAGTGGTCCAAAATCCTCTTTTCAGATGAGAGCAAGTTTTGTATTCATTTGGAAACCAAGGTCCTAGAGTCTGGAGAAAGGGTGGAGAAGCACATAGCCCAAGTTGCTTGAAGTCCAGGGTTAAGTTTCCACAGTCTATGATGATTTGGAGTGCAATGTCATCTGCTGGTGTTGGTCCATTGTGTTTTTTGAAAACCAAAGTCACTGAAATTTTGGAGCACTTCATGCTTCCTTCTGCTGACCAGCTTTTTGAAGATGCTGATTTCATTTTCCAGCAGGACTTGGCACCTGCACACACTGCCAAAAGCAACAAAAGTTGGATAAATGACCATGGTGTTGGTGTGCTTGACTAGGCAGCAAACTCACCAGACCTGAACCCCATAGAGAATCTATGGGGTATTGTCAAGAGGAAAATGAGAAACAAGAGACCAACAAATGCAGATGAACTGAAGGCCACTGTCAAAGAAACCTGGGCTTCCATTCCACTTCAGCAGTGCCACAAACTGATCACCTCCATAGCCACGCCGAATTGAGGCAGTAATTAAAGCAAAAAGAGCCCCTACCAAGTATTGAGTACATGTACAGTAAATGAACATACTTTCCAGAAGGCCAACAATTCACTAAAAATGTTTTTTTTTTTATTGGTCATATGAAGTATTCTAATTTGAGATAGTGAATTTATTTGTGGGTTTTTGTGAAATGTGAGCCAAAATCATCACAATTAAAAGAAACCAAAGACTTAAACTACTTCAGTCTGTGTGCATTGATGATTTAATAAACGAGTTTCACAATGGGAGTGAATTACTGAAATAAATGAACTTTTCCACGACATTCTAATTTGAGATGCACCTGTAGATGTTTACCCAACTATGGAGACTTCCACTTCTAAGAACCCTGGAAATGTAAAAAGTGTCCATTTTGAGCAGTATATCACCATTTGATATGATCTATGCATTGAGATGTGTCTTAAAGGCATTGTACACCCTCAAATGGAAATTCTGTCATTTTGTCATCTCCTCATTTATTTATTTATTTTCATTTGTTTATTTTTTTTTGCTGTGGAACAAAAAATATTTTGAAGAATGATTCAACTGCTTTTGTCCAGACAATGAAAGGCAATGGGGTCCAAAGCAACATTGGATCCGTTTGGCCTTAAGTGTATAGAAAAAAAACACGGAGACATTTAAAAAAAAATAATCTCCATTTGTGTTCCACAGAAGAAAAACAATGACAATTGTCATTTTTGTGTGAACTCTCCCTTCATGTCTCCAAATACATCTTGGGGCCACTGTTCGTGTACATAAACATAGAAGGTCAGAGGTAAAGGAAGTCTGAACTATCAGTTTGTGAGCGTGATTTCCTCAGTGCCACGTTGAATGCATATTAATCTGTTTTTCCATCCAAGAATCCATGACAATCTAAGCGACGAGCTCTGCACCTCTTCGTTCTCACTTCGCTGAAACGCTTCACCAAAAATCTCAGTGCCGCCGCTACGTCCTCCTACTCCAGAAGAGAGAAGTGAAAGATTACTGCGTGGGGCTCATTAAGAATGTTTTATTTTGTCTGCAATTTTTTTCCCCCCGTCTATTGTCTCTCCACCCTCTCAGCGAAAGTCTCGACGGAGTCACAGCCCTGGGTGCATCGCAGCGATGAGACAAATGCAGAAAATTAACTGGAAGAAAACAGGGAGGCGAGAAAAATGCGCGGCTGGCCGACAATGGCCGAAAACTCAAAGGAGAGATGGGTATGATTAAATCAAGCCTAATTCTATTTTGATAATTGTCTGCGTATGCGGCTGTGTTTCGCCGTGGGGATGTTGTGACTTGTGTATGAGACTGACAATGAAGTCGGCAACAACAGCTGCTCGGTGCCTGGTAGCTCGTGTACCTTGCCGCTCAAGTCTTGTCAGTCACATTTTCCCTAATTAACTAACATCTGCTTTCCATTTTCAGTTACACTGCATCGCCAGCTTGCCTCATCTGAATCCCTGACTCCTGACCTCCCCGGAGGAAGGTGCTCACTGTCAGAAGAACCCCCGGCATCCTACCGCCACAGAAAGGTGATTCCTTTAAAGCGCCAGAAACGGATGAAGGAGCGAGAGGGGGCTGCGCGAGGCGGGCAGACGGGGAGGGGAGCTGTCGCTTGTGTCAGGTTAACCTCAGAGACACATCCGGAGCTCAGCATCTGGGAGACGGAGGGGAGAGAGAGAGGCACCGCCGCTCCATTTGGCGCAAGTGAGTTTTGCATTAAGCATCCTGCAATGGCTTTCATCAGCTTCTTTCTTTCTCTCTCTCTCTTTCTTCCTTTCTCACCTCCACTCCCTCCCCCGAAATAAAAAAAGGCTAAAACGCCAAACTTTGTGCACTGTCAGTCCCACGGGCTGTGCTTATTCCCAGATTTATGTTAGTAGCGTTGCAGCTTTAAGTGTTAAAGAGAGAGGAAGAGAGAGAGAGAGAGCTTTGCATGCAGAAAGGAAGGAGATGATACTGATGTTTGTGCAGCACATGTGTTAAGTCACTCACACGCCACAATAACACCTGAAATTGTGGCAGCTGGTGCTGTTAAACATGCATTCTCTTGTTCCAGTTTCACCACGGCAGCAACAGATAGCAACAAAAGTCCCGTTGAGGTCTTTAAGGTAACCCATTATGATGATTTCAATTTTTTTTATCATATATTTTGTATTATATATTTTTAAATGTAATATATACACAAGTTTCTTTTTTATTAAAAAGGTCCTGTAACGTTTAAATAGCCTTCTGTGTAAGAGAAAAATAAAAGCCACTCTTTTGCATTACTTTTTGACTGTGTGGACATACGCATATCTCGTTCTCCTTTTTTATCAAGTCTTAAATTCATTAGATTTATTTTATAGTGTTTTTACCCTTGATCACAGACCTCATGATTTGTGTGGAAATGCAACGAATCTCCCAGGTTTAGAAAAAAGGGTAAATGATTACATAAAAAAATAGGGAAAAAAAATAACAGATGGGCCTGCCTAAAAAAATATGATTTTCTACAAATGATTGCATTCTCTCCCCTTTGGTGTGAAAAGTAGACTCAAGAACACTTTTAAATAATTTGTTCAATTTGTTCCACAGCCAAAGAAAAGCGGCTTGGTGGAAATTCAGATTCATTAAAACTTAATTAATATGCATCATTATGTAAATGAGGTTGCAGTTAATGAGTTCTTAAAAGAAGCCTTCCTTAATTAGTTCACTTTTTAATGGCATCATCATTTATCTTTTTTCTTTGAAGCAGAATGACGCGAGGACCTCGCCGTTCCCGAAAGTACTACAATTTTCCATTTTTTAATTATTCTTATTTCCTTAATTTTTATATGATTAAGAATGCATTTAGGGAAGTAAATAAATGAGAAAAATGTAGACCCTTTTTTTCCAGACTCACTTATTTCCATTAAAACAGAGTCTCTGTAGATGCTGGAGTGTTTAGAAAGTTAAAGGGAAAGCATCTTCTTACAAAACAATCAAGGCTGTCTCACAGTTACCTCCTTGGCTTCTGCGAGTAGCTTCATTTCTACTAAATCTGAGCAGCCTCTTAATTGCTCTCTCCAGTTGGGCTGCAGTATATATTACCACACTCCATTACTATTTATGGAGCCTGAGATTCATATTGCAAATATGAAGATGACTGTGGTCATTTCCTTCTGTATTCATTCTCTCATTTATTCATTTGCATATTCAATCACTCAATTTTTTCCTTTAATTTATTTATTCATTACTTGGTAAACAATTTACCTCGGATATATTGGCTAAAATTAATAAGCTATCTAATTTTTAGTTCACCACATCTGATGGGTTTGGGAAACTAAATGAGAATTTAGGAAATCATATTTATCTTGCACAAGCTCTATAAAATTTTTTTTTAATTTTCATATGAAAAGCATGCAGTAACAACAGTGTGTTTAATTTCTCTTCCCTGCGAACTTGTGACCCAAGTGGAGATCAGTGTCACACACACACAAAATTTGTTTTAAAAAACCTTGCAAATCGCAGGCGGGATCATTTTATGTTTACTCTCACATGCAAGATAGCGTTATAAACTATACGATTTGACGGCAGTGTTTGTGAATGTGTATGTGTTTGTAAAGGTAGAGAGGGAGTGTGTGGAGGGGGAGACACTGTGTTTTATGTTCCCGCTCACTAACCATCACTCTGCTCCTAATTGATAACCACTGGCATTTGATCAGGCGGTCTTCAAACAAGGAATCTATCTTTGTATTTTGTATAAGAAGACCATCTGTTGTTGCAGAGCTCTACATTCATTAAATTTAATTTCTCAACCCAGGAATAGTTTAATTGGTCCATTGTTTTGGAGGATCCCCATCATCCCTACATGGAGGTTTTTTTTGGGAGGGGGGGGGGGGGGGGGGGGGGGGTTGCTGACAGGCTGTGTTGTTTGTTTACTGGTACTTGTTGATGTTACCTAGACATTTGCAAAAAGTAAAACTAACAAGTAAAATGTGAAATATACAGTATATATAAATTTTTTTATAAATAAGTGCATAACATTAAAAGTAGAGTGTAGTTGTGTAATGGTCTTGCAGAAAGTTAAGTGAAGCAAATAAAATGAGAACCAAATTAGTGTGTAATAAGGAAATAAAAAATGAGCGTATTTGGACACATTTCTTGCAGGTTGTTATTGGACATTTTGAGCAGTGAATCGTTTGGCATTTGGTGTTCTGTGAGGAGCGACGGTGGGCATGTGTTAACTACACACAGGACACTCGAGCGAAAACCAGACGCCCACCGAATCCTTCAATCTGTCATTTCCTCTCGCAGCTCCCGAGCAAGATAAAAATAAAGCGAGCACAAAACACTTCTCTCTTATTACTCTTTCAAAATAATGCTCTTCACACTTTAGTTCACTTCTCGGTAGCCTTTACTTGGAAACATGTTGCAGTGAACATATTGTTTAGAAAATAAGTAGGACTCATTTATTTTTTATTCGCCATGGGTGTTCAGTGAATGATCTAGGATCAGTATCAAAATGTAAGAAATAGTTTTCATTTTTAAAGTTGTATTAGGAATATAGCTTGCCTATAAATAAAAATGATATATTTCTTAAAACTTTTTGTATTTCTTTGATTTATAATAAACACCAACCAAAAAGATTACAATTAAAATACAGCGATTTATACCATATGAAATAACAGATTTTCCTTTTCTTTCTTTCTTTTTCTTTTTTCTTTCCCTTGCGATGTTCATGAAACATTATGCTTGTTGAAAAACCACATCAGGTTATGATTTATTTATATAATATTTTTTTTCAAGTTATGGAGGTTTGTTGTTTGGAAAGCTGTTGGTCGTATAGGACTCGAGATGAGGAGGAAAAAAAAAAGCATTCCTGGTGTTTTTTTTTTTTTTTCTATAGAATGAGATTTCATTTTACACCATCAGACCTGTGAGCGAGAAGTAAACTGCTGGTTTATTTGGGTTCAGGTGCTTAAATAGAGGCTTTCTGACATTGACAGAGCATAGGCGGTTTGATCGCATGATTCTTCGGGGTTTTTGTGAGACAATGATCGGTGCTGCTTGATACAAGCATTTTGCATTAACAGTTAACTATGCATGAGTATGAAACCCTTGTGATTTATGAGACCACTATGAATAAAGGATACACGCCTTGCAAAATTCAGCTTAATAGAGTCACCAAAATGAAGTGGAGAGTTTTTGTAGTGAACTATGACTCCAGAGACAGGAGGTGTACAACTTAAGACGAGTTTCGACATGATGTGTACAGTACGGAGAGACGGCGGATAGACATATGAACACAGTTCTCAGAATCAGACAGCACTTCCTCTTAAGTACTTTAGATATACAAGAGTTTTACTTAAACTGACCTGACCCAGCAAGATTTCAGCCAGTCACCAGATTTTCATATCAATAGAAATCAATAGGGGAAAACCAATTTTTTATGAAAAAATCGGAATTCAGTTTTTCAAAACCAGTTTTTGAAGTGAGCACAATCCATTAGTTTTTTTTTAAGCTCCTTATAAGGCTGAGAAAGAAAATTATTGCATAGTGGAAAAATACATGTGAGCTAAAATATACGCTGTAGATATTACTACAGATGATGGCCATCCAATCAGATGTGTTTTAAGTGTGCTGTTTTTATAAACTGAAGAAAGGCTTTACCCAAACTTCACGGAGTTGGGTGACAAATATTTTCATATACAGAAAGTGAGTGAGCTAATTTGAAGTCAATAAAGCCTTTTTTATTTATTATGAAATGCTTAAAAACTAGTTTGCATTTTCATTAAAATGTGTGAAACTCAACAGGAATTTTAAAGTTTGGAATGTGTATTTTTTCTTCATGGACTCACTCAAACTGATTATAAAGTTTTTAAAAAAATACAGTGTTGTGAATGACCTACTAATGTACTACATCAAAGCGTTGCAAAAAAAGAAAACTTTCAAAGTCAAAATTATCATCGAGCTTTATTTAGATGAGAAGCATTTTAGAGTCAGTTCTCAAAGAAAACATCTAAGTAGTTTAAGCAAATCCACAAGTTGATGAATTATTTAAAGGCAACTGGGGGATTGCAATGCCATCAAATAGCGAAAACAAAGCTGACCCGTGCTCGAAGATTCTGTTTGAGGAGTGGAGGAAAGAGAAGAGATGTTTAATGCTAAACACAGGGGAGTGAGTGAGGGGAGGGAGAGAGAGATAGAGAGATATCTCAAAATGCTATGCAAAAAATATATTGGTAACCATGTACTGTTCTGCACTATTATTCAAATCTCGCCTTTGTTGGCCCTGTTTACAGGATGTTAACTGGTGCATTTTCACCCCCAGAGTGGACCCCTATTTTTCTCTCACACGCAGTCTATTCTCACAGCGGTTTGATTTCCAACTGCCAAACGTGGTTTATTTCTGCCTTTGTTTTTGTTTTGTCTTTCCAATTTGCGCCTAGTTCTCAAAGTTATCTTCAAAACATGTTCTCTTACAACTAGGGTTGTCAATCGATTAAAACTTTAAATGGAATTAATTACATGATATGACAATTAATTTATCTAATTACTCACAATTAATTGCATGTATCAATACCCCCGCCCCCCAAAAAAAGATCATTTAAGGATCAATTATTGTAGCAGACAAATAAACCATTGAGTACACGTTATAAAAAGTGGCTTTAGGAGCTGATATTGTTTTTGTTTCCACAGACTGACTGACTTGTATTCTTTTAAATATTTTTGAAGTGTTTATTGCTTTGGTCGTTGTGTTGCTGTTTTGACTTAGCTATTTTTCTCAGCATCTTACACCATTAGCACAATGTTTCTAAGACAAAATTTCAATACCTCTGCATTCTGTTCCATTCTGTTGAGTGCCATCTAGCTGTTACTGAATGTAAAAACACATCCTGTTTGAGGCCAACTCAACTTGACTTTACTCATTCTGTGCCTGTTCTTGGTAAGTGTGGTTTGGTGAGATGTGTTGGCTGTAGTTGCCAGAACTTGCAAAAAAAACATGAGGGCAGCACAATAAGCTTGAATTGTTTCAATACTAGAAAAATACATTTAAATAAGGAATTTATGTACAGGTCAGGGGGCATGAATAAATGTGTTAATTATTGTATCACTTTTTAAAAATAATGAATCACACTTATTTAAGTATTAAATACGCTTTTCTTTTTATTTTCACCTTTGAGCTGCATTTTGTATATGAAAGGTGTTACAGAAATGTTTTATTGTTAAATTAACACATTCAATTAACAGCCCTACTTCCAACTAAAAACAATATATATATATATAAAAGCACATGATACTCATAGAAAATAAAAATACCTTTTGTATTACCTTTGAATAGGGTTTCAAATGGCAATGGGAAATACATATTTACTCTCCACTTTTAAAACTTAAGAAATTCAAAATATCCTACTTTACTCCAAACCTTATTAAAACACACACACACACACACACCGATGACCTATTTATGAATGTTTAAGTACTTTTGCCTCTGCATGTTGCCGGGATTTTGTGTATCTGTGTCACTGCCAGGCACGAGAACAAGATAAAAATCGCTGTCAGTCGGTAAGCAGGTAGTGCAAAAAAAAAAAAACACAAAAAACCAAGCTATAAATAAGAATGTGGTATAGCAGGTAAAGTTTGGCGGCATACTCACCCACTCTTCCTCAGCTGGAAGCAGCGGAGTGAGAAGAGGGGGGTGGCAGCGGGAAGTTCCTGCCATCCAGAGCTCTGAACCTGCGGGTTTGTGCTGGGCTGAGCAAAGGTGGGCGCACCTCCACGTTCGTGCGGCATCTGAGATGCGTTCATGGGGGAGGAGGAGGGCGAGCCATACAGGCAGTCTGGGCCGCTCAGGCAGGAAACAGCAGAGGAAGCCACAGGGCAGGCAGCAGAGTTTGAACACCATGTGTGCACATAAGCAAACACACAAACGCACACTTCTCAGGGAAACGGAGCCTTAGAAGTCACATCAGACTGTCTGACAACAGTGTCCCAATTAGGATGCCCCATAAACAAGGGGAAGTGGTGCCTCTCTTGGGACCAGCCTCACCCCCACTTCCATCCCTTTCCCATCTCCACTAAAACACGCCATAGACTGCAGATTGCCACTGTATATCAAGCGCTCTAGAGTGCCAAAGCCATTTATGATAGCGCAAGGTGTCGCTTAGGAAAGTGCACTTCCCCCAAGAATACGCGCTGCTTGGAGTGGAGTGGAAAACTTTGCTTTGTGCATCTGAGAGTTTCCTGCTCCAGCTATAACCCTGCCAATTATCACTGGCTTCTGCGTGAACTTTAAAGCCTGGAGAAAAGGTAAAAGTCATCGCTGAAACTTTGATTATGGAAAGAGTGCAGATCTGAATGGCGACTCAGAGATACTTACTTGTACATTAGTTCTTAGCTTAACCCTATAAAGCCTAACATATGAAGTAATAGTCAGAATAATCTACGTTTAGAAAGGGAACGGTTTATTGAATCTTTAGACGGAATATTAAAAATAAATAAATGGGATGGAAGCCTTTTATGGCCTATGGTACGATAAACGAGAATATAGAGCTCATACTCAAGGAGGAAAAAACACCTCAGTTCAATTCAAAGGCCCAAACTGAGCAAAAATCTGCAATTTGTTGCAGTTGCTGATATTTATAGAAGTAAGATGAAATCTTGATAGCTTGTAAACCAATTAGATCTTTATAACAGTATAACAGACTGCTTGCATAAAATGCATATGAATATCAGTTGTCACTCTATATCTCCTTATAATAGATCTTGAGATTATATTTACACGCTAGATTTATGATTAAAACTCTGTAGCTTTTATTGTGGGAGCAAAATATATAATGCAGTGTAATACAGTGTTCCTCAAAAGACTAATTTATTTGATCCTCACATTTTAACATGGTTTTTCTTAAGCCAGAAGGAATGGACAAGATTGTGTACATGTTTTTTTTTGGCAGTTTTGATCATGTTGATATTTTAGAGGCCTTAGAGATTTGCATATCAAACATGATACAGTAGTTATTGTAGGTCTAAAGAAATGGATCATTATTTACTCATTATGTCGTACTAAACAAACCCATATGACTTTTTTCTTCTGTGGAAAACAAAAGTTGTTTAACAGAGCATCCTAGCTGCTCTTGGCAATAAAATGAAAGTAAAAAAAAAAAATGTTCAAATATGGTATGGTCTTACATTTAGGTTTTAGTTGACTTCACAGAACTTGACAAGGCATCCTTTTATGCTGCTTTTTGTCGTTTTCTTTTTCGTTGTGCATTTTGCTAAACTTCTTTAGCTTTTCACACTCACAAAAAAAGTCAATTTCCATCATCGGTAAATGACATTGGGAATATGATGACAGAATTTTTATTTTGGGGATAAAATGGCACTGCACACATGGAAATTCATACTCTTGGCCAGATTCCTTGCACTCATCTATACATTATTTTATTATTATTATTATTTCGGCTTTCCCGCTCTGCTCAGGCCCTCCCTGTCTCCTCTGGCAAAAGGCTACATCTGTGTGCTTAACGCATTTCTAACGAGCTGCCGTTGTTTTTCTGGAATGCACTGGAGATCAGTCATCGTGCCACTGCGAGTAAGATCACATTTACATGAGTAAACCATGCATCACTCTGACGCGCCAGACACCTTCTTTTGCAGAATGAAGAAACGACTTGTTATAATTCACAAAGAAAGATTAACATACTTCTGCTGATGTCATAAAAGTGTGCCATGTTTGGTTGCTTCTGTGAAGGAGCAATACAAAGATCAAATTTACCAACAGCATCAATGCAGCTCCATTCAGAAATGTGTGGCAAAGTAAGACTGATTGCGCTGTCTCAGAAATTTTTTTGTGTAAGCAAAAGAGCAGCGATCATGTATGAACAAGGATAAACAAGGGGGAGAAAAAAAGATAGGAGATACAAAATGTCCATACCAAATAATAATACGAAATACTAAAACTCATATGGCCGCAGAAAAATCGAGTCTATCAAATGCATCACCCTAGCGTGAACTGTAAACTTTTGTGCAGTCTGATAATATTATATGATGGAGGTCTGTGCCGACTGAACAGATTTTTTCTTCTGTTTTAAGGGCTTGGAAATGCTGTTCAGTCAATCGGCATGAGTCTATTTAGAATGATGGGGATAACGGACCGGTCACAATTAATGGGAGACTCAGTCTGGCGAAAAGTCTCCAGTGAAGTAACCAAGAGTAAGAAAATTAAAACAAGACTCTGATCTGTGATCACACTGTAAGTGTGAATTTTAAATTAATCTCAATTTAACAAGCCTCAGTGCAATCGTATGCGAGAATATATAATACAGAGGGGCTAATTGAATATTTTCTCAAGCGTCAATATGCTACTATTTCACTTTTTATTAATTTAAGATTTATAATAGCAGAGATTTAACATATTAAATAAAGGCTATAATGGCTCACTCTTTGATAACGACATTCAGTTTTTTTTTTTTTTGTTAAAAACTTGTTAGAAACACATAGTTACGACGCAAAATAACAATACAGGATAGCACTTCAAAAACAAAATAGGGGTGACAATAAATAGGGCCACGAAAACCCTTAAAAATCCTCCACGCAAGTACAAGAGAGGGTCAGTGGAATAAGAAGGTGCTTAAACGATTCAACAAAAATGTCAAGGAGTCGCAAACCTATATATTGTTTTTTTGTGTTTTGTGGATGTTAGCCCTGTTACAATCATGATTGTGTGATTAGAAAAAAACAGAAAAAAAAAATAAAAAAAAAAAACACACAAAACAAAACAAAACATGATTGCATATTTCCATAATGATACAAAGTGTACACTTATAACGACACTGTTAGACAGCAAGATAGAACAGTTGAAAAAACCACCAGCATTTTAACATTCATAAATGTTGAGAATTAGGAGCTAAAGGCTCACAATGGTTATTAAGTGGAAGCTATTTTATCTAAATTTGGCAACCATTACCATCACGATTGTTGTGATCTTTTTGGTTAAAAAAACAAAACATTAAATACAAATCAAATGAAATGGGACACTTTTTCTAATTAGAGAAAAAAAAAAGAATAAGAAAAACTATAAAATAAAGTAAATAGGTTAGAATGTAATATCGAAAAATATTCCAGTTTTGACTAATTATGTTTTTTGGACTGTTTAAATCTTCATTCTGGCTACCAGGGCTGTCACCTTAACCTGCCTAAATTTGCATAAACATACAGTATGTTTTCCCAGTGTTCATATCGTTTACCGAACAATCTCCTGAAAAAAATGCTGTTCTCATTAAAATTCAAAACTCATACAGTACCAAATATACACAAATGAGGCCAGTGACCTTTAAAATGAGCTATTGATACGCTCAGTTTGCACCACTGGAACCTGGCTCTCCACACAGTCCAAACTGACACACCCCTAATTTGATTGGCATATTCTATTTATTATCAGATCTCAGCCGCGATTTGTTTTCAAGGTGCCCAATAAACACCCAGCCTGGTTAGTGTTACAGTGATGTCACCTGAACAAGTTGAATATACACAAAGTGGTTTGCCTTGTTTAAATGAATGAAGCTTCAAGATGGAATTTCAATTTTGAACCTTCCCTCTTTCCTGTCAGATAATTCGGTTGATCCAAGTGGAAAATGCAGGGCGGCATAATGCAACACGCTTCTTAAGTGCCAGTAGGTTAGGTGCTAAGGGGAGGCCCAGATCTCTCCCTTTAACGCCACTCAAACAGACTCTGCCTGTCTGCTGCGCTGTCTGGGGATCATTAAAAACATTTACGGCTCTGTAGAAGTCTCCAATTCGCATTGATTCAAACTGATCTGGGTCTGGAGTTTATCTGTCAGTATATGATAAATGCTGAAATAAAAACAAATCATCGAGCGGCACGAGAAAGAGACGCTCTGGGGTCAGAGCTGCCGGCACCAAGATCTCCCCTCTCAAGTTATTGCGTATAATTAAGACACAAAGTTGCATTAAGCGAGTTATCATTGACTTGTACAGTTAAATGTGTACTTAAAGAGACAAATACAAGTTGTACGTACGACACAGTGATCGTTTAGAGCCTTCAGTCTCATCAGCATGCCCTTGGTGTGTATTTTAATCTGAGCGACTGGAATTATTGTCTGTTACGGCTGTGTATCCTTTAGGAAAAGTGGAGGAACTATACTCGATATCAACAACATTAGCAAGAGAGCTGTTCTCATAGCATTTTAATCAACTTTGCCAGATTGAATTTCAGAAATGTAATTCTGCCCTCCACTGGCACAAAAAAGGTGCACACAAAAAGCAAGGCATTTCCTGTTTGACTGATCAGGTAGATATAGTGTGTGTGTGTGTGTGTGTGTGTGTGTGTGAGGCACATAAACACATCCAGTTTGCCAATTAAAGCATCACTTACATAAATGAAATAAATGAGAGCATGGTTTTTTCTTTGCATATTACTGGTGAAAGTGAAGAAACATGATTGTAATAGAATAAAAAGCAGGATTGTATCTTATGGGAAAAAAATGGAAACATGATACCGACAGTTGTATTTGAAAACATTGATAAGAACTTAACCTGACGGTAATAGTCATTTTATTATTATTATTATTATTAAGTGAACAACTATCTCACCACATTTTGTTTGAATTCTCTTCTTTGTGTTTTCAACTTGCATGCTTTACTATCCAACCCTGCTTCAAAATGAAACAAAAGCCTGATGCCTCACTGAGAGGTGACACCGTGTGTCCCAGGAGGCATCGGCAGTGCCCATGTCACCCGGGGTGTTGCCAGGAGCGACGGGACCGGTGCTCTGAGAGCAAGGAGGGGGGGGGAATCTAGCACAAACAATCATACCGACTTCCACTCCCTCTCCTGATGCTCTTTGAGCACCTTCAAATGCCTGCTCCTCCTTGAAGAGCATCTCTGCTCCAGGTGCTAAAAACCACATGTTAATCCAGGCCTGTCTGATAGGCAAATGTCTCTATGAGCCAAAGCATGAATAATAATGACTGTCTATAGAGACATATCAACTACAGTAAAGCCTGCAGTGCTGCTGGGGAAAAGGAAAAAGCTATAGATTAACTAGCAGACTAACAAACTTGACAGAATAGAACTATGCAAAGTGACATCACTTAGATAAAACTTAGGAGTTTTATGAAAACAAAACAATCTCAGATTCATTCTACCAAATGTATAATTTTACTTCTCCTACTGTGAAGGAAGGGGAAAGTGTTTACTGGGACTCCTGGGGAAAGCAAGAGGGAAAAAATAATTTGGTGTGTATGCCAAAAATCTTTTGGTAATTACATGTAGGAGCAGCTTTTCTGACCGCCATGCATTTCTAACAAAGCCACCTGCATTTCCAGCTGAAAGGGCAAATTATAAAGCATTTGTCATTCTGATTTGGATGCTCCCACTGAGGGGGTATCGCTGTTACAGCCAAGTCCGCAAAAACACACTTGATGGAGTCTCAGGTCTCACATATGTAACGGAATTGTGGCTAAAATCTGAACACGGCTCATTTCAAGAGTGTTTTAATGTGTTTCTGAAGCCCTACTAGGAAGTGCTCATTAATTTGCCCAGTACACTCCGTGTCACAGTTCTTGTCATGCTGAGAAAGAAAGGGAGACAAAAAATAGGCCGTTATGAGAGGCCTAATTTACTTTCTGACTGAAAAAGTCCCTCCTTTTTGCCATAAAGGGCAGAATACTCGACACAGGCGAAGATTTTTAACAGCTCTCATCACAGAAACTGTGCATATCTTGAGCTCATCTTACATGACTCTACACCTCAGTTTAGCTCTTGAATTCACTAATAATGCACTTCTGACATGTGTGACCATTCTGTGCACTTATAAACATGGGCTACTAAACATGATGAAAATAAATTGTTTGTAGACAGCCACAGTGAAAAGGACAATGCTTATTTAATTTATGCTGTTCAAACAGTCCAATATATTTTTAATAATCAGAGGCAGTGTTAGTGAGGACATTTTTCAGTAGTGAGACAGGTAGTCCCTTGTTTTTTGACCATGCTTAAAACCATGGTTAATTTTGGGCGCCGTGGGGGGGATTAGGACGATTCTAAGGGCCCGACAGTGGAGGGGGGGGAACTCGATTTCTACCGAGGGGAATTTCTACGCGATCTGTACGGGGGGAATGGGAACACTCCCTGTGTCCAGGGGGCCCAGAAACCATAGCGCCACCCCCGCAGCTATTTTCTAATTAGTGTCGAACCGACTCGTTTAAATGAGTCGCTATATAGCACAAACAAAAGCTACATCGCTGTTTTTAAAATCTGAGCTGAAGAATAATTAAAAGCACACAAGTGTGAAAGAAAGTCTCTTTCACACACGTATCTTCATAAAGTCAGATTTATTCCAACGAATCGGTTCATCCAGAATGGTTCCCTCACCTATGTAGAGCTGGAAGGTCCGATTCATTCTAGCGAATCAGTTCGTCCAAAATAGTTCCGTCTGCTACAAAGCGCTGAAAAAGTCTGATTCAAAATGTCGTCCAAAATGATTTCGTCACCAATGTAGTGCTGAAATGTCTGATTCATACTAGTGAATTGGTTCGTTCTGAATAGTTCCCAAAATATAGCACTGAAAAAAAAATCTGATTTATTCTAGAAAATCGGTTTGTTCGTTCTAAATGTGACCCTGGACCACAAAATCAGTCATAAGTAAAGCGGGTATATTTGTAGCAATAGCCAACGATACATTGTATGGGTAAAAATTATCCTTATTATTTTTCTTTTATGCCAAAATCATTAGGATATTAAGTAAAGATCATATTCCATGACGATTATTCATACCGATACATATATCAAAACATTTTTGATTAGTAATATGCATTGCTAAGGCGATTTTTTTGCACGCTCAGATTCCAGTTGTATCTCGACCAAATATTGTCCTATCCTAACAAACCATAAATCAATGGAAAGTTTATTTATTCTAAATATCAATTTAAAAAAATTACCCTTATGACTGGTTTTGTGGTCCATGGTCACAAATGGCTCTCTCTCCTAGAATCGTTTGGTTTGGACAGGTGATGAACAGGGTCCGTATTCATAAAAAATCTTAGTGCTAAGAGTTGCTCCTAGTAACACAATTCTAAGAAAATTCTTAGAAATATGGGTGTTTCCTCTTGAAATTAAAGAAAAAAACCTAGTAAAGAAAAAAAAGTAATTCAGAAAGCATCTTAACCCTTAAAAGAGGTCTTAAGGTCTAAAATTGTTAGGAGTATGGATGAGGACTTTTAAGAGGCTTAAGAGTTTTTTTTAGTAGTGGAGAAAATGGATGAAACATGAAGAGGGAGAAGAAATGTGTTGCACAATGCATGACAGTGAGTTAATAAAACGCTACACATTAGATCGTGCAGGGATTATGTTTCTGACCGATCTTATTAGAGACACGCTAACATCTCCGACTAAGCGCAGAAATGTCATAGCTCTTTTATTTCCTTCTTGGACAACCAACCAATCACAGTCTTCAAAAGACTGTGCCATAGCTAGCAACGGGGTCAGCCTCGCTCAGAGTTGCTCTCAGATTGGTCCTGAATCACTTTTAAGCTAAGACTCCTAGTTAGAAATTGTTAAGCTAAATTAGGAGCTCTCTGAGAGGATTCTTAGAATCTTTAAGAATACGAGCCCAGATTCACAAAAATCTGCTCTCCCTGTAGCTTCTCGACTCAGTTATGTAAAAGGGGGTGTTTAATTTTGTTGTATTTAATTCAAATTTATATTTAGTATAAATTGACATGTTCAAGTTTGATACTGTCGCCATAATTAAGATTTATTTTTTTCCAGCAAAAATATGGCCATGAATATAAGATACAATAGCCTATATAATTGGATTGTTAGTTTTGTTTTATTTATTAAAAAAAAGAATATTAAGTCATTTCACTGCAGTTAGCTACTTTAAGTTTTTTAACTTTTAACTTTTCTTTCCTATAATAATCTCCACATCTATGTCACGGCCTACAAAGGCCACAATTCTGCCAGCAAGAGCTTTAAATTTAGCACTATGCTTTTCTTGCAGGGTCAAGATGAATAGACAAACATCTACCACAGAAGCAGAAAAAGACGTACTGCAAATCCATGCAAATCGGGAAAGCGGCAAAGGGGGAAGTTTCTGCCAGGCAAGCACTCTTAGCTTCCTTCTTTAGACCACCATCTTTTGTTTGTTCTGAAGTTACACATATAGGAAGAGTTGCTATCAGAAGCCAGGAAGGAGTGAAAAAGGGTGGAAACGAGAGGAAAAAAGAGCTATAAGCGTTTCAAGCTATTGCTGAAACAATCCAATTACAATGCCTATCAAACTTAGTTTCACAGGTTATAGCTTCTAATTGCCTGACAAAAATTGACACTTCAGTCGCAACACTGTAATATAATAGAGGGCCAAATTAAATTTGATCGAGGGGCAGAAAACGACGCTATCATTCAGCCGTGCGGAAAAGAGATCAACTGGCATGATATAATGGATCAAAAATGAAAATTATTCATTAATCGCGTTGGGTTTTCCAATAATGGAAATGACACAGTTCAGACGCTGCCGTAAAAACACTATTAATTAAAGGGATGATAGATCTAACAAGGCATGGAACCGAGGGAAGTCTTCCTCCACTCCTCTCTGAGGTGAAGGATTGTGGGAATGGGCTGACTGACAGGTCACTTCTCGGCATGACGAGTGTAATGAGTGTGTGTGTGCGTGTATCAGTGTGGTGGGGATTTCCGAATGGTAAGGCAAAAAACAATGAGGGAGCCGAGCTTTTTCCTGTTTGTTTTGTCTATATATATATATATATATACACACACAAAACACACACACACAGTATATAGAATATAATATATATATAATATAACATATAATATTCAGTACATACAGCATATGTCCGAGTGCATAGTGTACCACACAACACACAAACACACCCACACACACACACACACACATATGTATACATACATAAAGGTGCATCTCAATAAATTAGAATGTTGTTGAAAAGTTCATTTATTTCAGTAATTCAAAACAAATTGTGAAACTCGTGTATTAAATAAAGTCAATGCACACAGACTGAAGTAGTTTAGTCTTTGGTTCTTTTAATTGTGATGATTTTGGCTCACATTTCACGAAAACCCTCCAATTCACTATCTCAACAAATAAGAATACTTCATAAAACCAATAAAAAAAAAAAACATTTTTAGTGAATAGTTGGCCATCTGGAAAGTATGTTCATTTACTGTACATGTACTCAATACTTGGTAGGGGCTCTTTTGCTTTAATTACTGCCTCAATAATGTGTGGCATGGAGGTGATCAGTTTGTGGCACTCTATGGGGTTCAGGTCTGGTGCGGTTGCTGGTCAGTCAAGCACACCAACACCATGGTCATTTGTGCTTTTGGTGCTTTTGGCAGTGTGGGAGGTGCCAAATCCTGCTGGAAACTGAAATCAGCATCTCCATAAAGCTTGACAGCAGAAGGAAGCATGAAGTGCTCAAACATTTCTTGGTAAACGGGTGCAGTGACTTTGGTTTTTAAAAAACACAATGGACCAACACCAGCCATTTGACATTGCACCCCAAATCATCACAGGAAACTTAACACTGGACTTCAAGCAACTTGGGCTATGCGCTTCTCCACCCTTCCTCCAGACTCTGGACCTTGGTTTCCAAATTAAATACAAAACTTGCTCTAATCTGAAAAGAGGACTTGGGACCACTGGGCAACAGTCCAGTTCTTCTTCTCCTTAGCCCAGGTAAGATGCCTCTGACGTTGTCTGTGGTTCAGGAGTGGCTTAACAAGAGGAATACGACAACTGACAAATTCCTTGACACGTCTGTGTGTGGTGGGTCTTGATGCCTTGACCCCAGCCTCAGTCCATTCTTGTGAAGTTCACTCAAATTCTTGAAATGATTTTGCTTGACAATCCTCATAAGGCTGCGGTTTCTCTCGGTTGGTTGTGATTTTTTCTTCCACACTTTTTCTTCCACTCAACTTTCTGTTAACATGCTTGGATCCAGCACACTGTGAACAGCCAGCTTCTTCGGCAAAGAATGTTTGAGGCTTACCCTCCTTGTGAAAGGTGTCAATGACTGTCTTCTGGACAACTGTCAGATCAGCAGTCTTCCCATGATTGTGTAGCCTAGTGAACCAACTGAGAGACCATGTTTGAAGGCTCAGGAACATTTGCAGGTGTTTTGAGTTGATTAACTGATTGGCATGTCACCATATTCTAATTGTTGAGATAGTGAATTGGTGGGTTTTGTTAAATCTGAGCCAAAATCATCACAATTAAAAGAAAAAAAGACTTGAACTACTTCAGTCTGTGTGCATAGAATTTATTTAATACACGAGTTTCACAATTTGAGTGGAATTACTGAAATAAATCAACTTTTCCACGACATTCTAATTTATTGAGAAGCACCTATATATGTGTGTATGCATAAAAAAATTTATATATATAAAAAATTACTAATTATTACATATCTTGTAACATTTAAAACAATGTACTAATATTATTATATACGTATAATATAAAATAAAATTAACATCCACAGTTTTTTGAAAAGGCACTGCCTCTTTTACCTCTTCACAGAAAACACCCCTGGTGCGTGGGTGCGTGTGTGTGTGTGTGTGTGTATAAAGGCGAGAGGCCCAATATTTATCAGCAGATGAGACATGTGCATGTGTCTGTGAGAAAAAGGTAGATGAAGGGAGGAAGATAAGAGAAAAAGATGACAGCACTCAAAGGCTAAAGGCAGCGCTTTCTCTCATTTTCTGACCACCGGCTGACCCCGAGACTGAGAGCCGAGAGCCGACGGAGTGACCCGGCTCCCTGTGACCCTGCCAAGCTGAGCACAAGGCTCCCCAGCCGAGCCCACCGGAGCTCCAGCCTCACTGATCTCCAGCCCTGTAATTGGGTCAAAGCTCTGCATTGCCTTATTGATGTGCAAATGCTAACTGTCTAGGCATGTCACTCTCAGCCATATTAGAGAACACCTCGAGGATGACTGCAGGAGATCAAGGACGCCAATGCACCATTTCATATCAAACCCCAAACATGAGAGGGGTGCCGTTCATTAAAATTTAGGCCATCAAGAAATATCCCATTCAAAAGAAATGTCTAATTTGAAGCGGTCCTTGACAGGACACGATCATATCTTAACGTATTTAACAACCAGTTTTGACATGAGTAATGACACCCTAAAAATGAATGTTCTCACAAATTATGATAAGAATTAAAATGATGGGAAGTATGAACATGTCAGTTAACCAGGAAGAAGTACAGTCAGTCAGAAAGTCATCAATATGCATCATGAATTTATGGAGGACATGCAATATTTGTACAGTGGTTATTTCTCTGAAGAGAAGGAAATAGTATAAAACAATAAATGAGAAAATAATAAATGCAAAAATAAAGCTAAACAAAAAACTAAATCATGAAATATGAGATCAAATCATGTAGAAATTGCTGATTTGCTACTTTCA
Organism: Sinocyclocheilus anophthalmus; assembly: GCA_018155175.1. Taxonomy (NCBI): domain Eukaryota; kingdom Metazoa; phylum Chordata; class Actinopteri; order Cypriniformes; family Cyprinidae; genus Sinocyclocheilus; species Sinocyclocheilus anophthalmus. The sequence goes on along the minus strand of JADLZN010008305.1, from coordinate 153,756 downwards.
GATGTCCACAGCTGGTCTGAAAAGTAGCCTGAATGGGTCAAACTAGTATAAAAACAACATAAAATGTAAAATTCTTCAATATAATTTAAAAAGAGTTATAACTATTTCAAAATGCATAAATATTACAAATATATAAAATGTTTAAAAAAATTAACAGCTTGATAAGACATGGTCTTGATATTGAAAAAGAGGGACTTTGCCACATCAATTCAGAAGTCTATCACACGCTACTCGAATCTATATAGGATTGAAAGAAAACAGCAGCAGATAGTCATGCGACCTTCATTCGGAATTTTGCAGTGGATTTAATGTGGCTTTACGGGAAGCATTAAGTTCATTACATTTCTTTTATTGCCTTGACGTATCTAGTAGACTGTTAATGTGTTCCTCTCGGTTGATTGTACATGTGCGAGCAACATCCCGAGGATCAAAACATCAGATCGCTGGGATTGTCGTGCTGTGAAAGAATTTAAAAGTACTGGTGTCCCAGTCTTATAATTGGGTATCGATGGCCAACGATTCTCTCAATTTCATCGTTTTTCCACTTGGACAATCTGGTGGAACTCTAAGACAACCTAATTATAACCCCCGCTGAGGAGGCCGGCCCTGAGCAAGGTTTCATAACTGTCTCAACTTTCTCATCCTCTGCAAACTTTCACAAGGACATGACACTGATACTAATCACGCCAAGCCAGTCAGACAATGCTGAAGTGAAGAGTTAATCATGGTATGAACATTACTACAAAATTATTGAATGCAATTTTTTTCTCTGAATGGAACTTGGTGACTTGTGCAGCAAGTAGAGTATGAGTAGAGGCTTTCAGGTTTTCTGTGCACAGATAGACAGCATAGTAGCTTTTCATTCTATAAGATATTCATTTGAAAAAGTAGCAAGCAGACCTAAAATGCCTTTTTTTTTAATTTTCTCTTCAAAAAAAAAAACAGATTCAACTGAATGAATTCTAATTTCCAATGCTACATAAAGTTGTCTTTCCTTGCTTGGCTGTAATGCACAAACAACGTGTTGTGAAATGTGTACTTGTTGTTGGAAAATCTACTATTTTAAAAGCAAATGGCTGACAGTTACAGTTAAAGCATTTCTATACTTACTCCTGAACACTGATTGAATCAACTTTCCTATCAACCAATCAGATCTTAGGGTTTGGCTCCAATAGCGCCTGCTAGCAGTGTTGTTATTGTTAACTAAAACTAAAATGATTAAAATCATTGTCTGTAACTGAAATGCAGTTTAAATGAAATCAAATATAAATATTGGATGAAAAATTAGAAACATTTGAAATGTTGGCTTAGCAACTTACTGAAATAAGCTTAAGTTGAAGTACTAAAAACTGTAATAAAAGCTGAATAAAGATAAAAATATATTTATAAAAAAAAGCACATAACAAAATTACTAAAACAAAATTAGAATGAAACCTGAAAACAAAAATAAAAGCTAATTCAAAACATTAATAAATAAAATAGTAGTATATAAACAAGCATATACTGTAGTATAATAATAATAACCATTATTAATAATTGAGAACCAATAATAACTGAGCACCAAATCAGCATATAAAATGATTTCTGGGGGATCATGTGACACTGAAGACTGAAATAAAGATAGATGCTGAAAAATTCAGCTTTGATCAGCTGACTAAATTACAATATATTCACATAGAATTGTAATTGTAATACTATTTCATAATATTAAAGTATTTACAATATGCAGCCTTCGAAGCAGAAGAGAGTTCATTAAAGATACTTAAAAATCATGTTTGCAAACTTTTGACAGGTATATGTACACTGAAATAACACTGCCAACTGGTAGATGTCATAACTACACACTCTGTGAGAGAAAAGGATCAACATTCTAAAAAAAAAAAAAAACATATATTGCTACTACTATTTCAGTATTTGTCTAAATTTATTTTGGAGAGATCCTTTGACGCACCTCAGGATAGTTGCTAGTGAAGGGCTAGAAAAGCTCTTTCCTGTGGTCATTCTTTTTTGTTAATGTCCTCCTGATGGAATCAAGAAAAAAAATACTTCATGCACATTTTCTAACCTGAACTTACACTTCTAATCTGAATAGTGATCAGTGACCCTGGAGCTGCTGGCATCGGCCCTTCCCAGCGCGAAGAGGGATATTTCAGACCAGAGAACAGGTGGACACCAGCCATGGGAGACCGTTCAGCCGGCTTGCCCACAAACAGGGGTCAGGGTGGGCCACACGTCACATAAATCAATCTGACGTGTTCACCCAGGCCTGCACTGGCACAGGCCAACCCGCGGCCCGAGCCCCATGCCACTGAGCTTACTGTCTGCGGCGCTTATTTGATGAATGGTTAAGGGGTGCATTTTTGGAACAGGTCAGCACTTGATCAAGGGCCTGGCTGGAAGACTTCAGGTGCCTTCTGGTTCTACAGATATCACGCCAGTGGTATGAGCTCCACTGCAGGGGAATCGGGCGCTCTGAAAGAGATCCTGGTGGGCAGCAGAATGAATGTGCAATGGCATGTGCAGTTCAGGACGTCAGTCACTGCAGATTCTCATCTCATGTAAGTACTTCAGATACCAGAGATATTTCTTTATGACATTTATGCATTAGTATTTCTCAAATTAAACAAGGGGAAATTATTTAGAATTATAATCTTACATTCATAATAATATATCATAATAATTATATTATAATATATACACTTACATTCATAGCATCTATAGTAAATAAAGGAGTTACGAATTTTGCATCAACGACAGGTTGCCATATATTTCATATGTTGGTAATTGTATACAATTTAGAATAAAATGAAATAATGTATTGTTTAGTTAATTCTAATAATAATATTTGTGTGGGTTACGCTTTACACACATACACAAATATGTTATGGGTGTGATATAGATTACTATTTAAAATGTACTAAAAGTCTATAACATTATTCTTGTCTATATTACAGCTACTATTATAGTTTTTATGAATATTTTGAATCAGTTTTTACTTTTATATGTTCTGCTTTTATTTTAATATTTAGTACTTTTGTTGTAATTTTTGTAGTTTTTATTGGTCTATATAGTCTGAAATTATTAATATTTATTTCAGTTTTAGTTAGTTTAGTAGATCAAGTTAAGCTAAATTAAAAAGAGAAAAGTTCTTTGGCAACTAACAGAATTATTATTAGTAGTAGTAGTAGTATTCAGTACCTTTAACAGTTGTTAAGGGTTTTTTTTTTAATTTCAGCTTTAGTTTTAGTAATTATAATAATCCTGGTGTATAATATGCTATTTAAAGGCAATTTCCATTGTGACAACTTGCCCCGGTATATATACACAGAAGTTCAATCTTGAGAAATATTCACTAGCTAAAAAAAAAAAAAAAAAAAAAAAGTGTATGACTAGCTCTGGTCTCCTATATTGTATTTTCCCCACTCTTCTGTTTTCAAATGATTTAGCATTAGCCATGGCATCTAAAATGGGGCTTAAATGTTTTCTAGATGTTCCTTACTTTGTCCAGCATGTGTTTTTAAATTATGTGTTTTTGTGAGTTGTAAGTGTGAATGTGATTCTAACCATCTCAGACAGTCACACAATCTATTCAATGCCATTACAAGACAATAACAGAATAAACTGTATCTCCAAAGGAAAAAGGAAACAAATGGGAGAAATTTGAAGTCTGCATGTCAAGATAATGTCAAATTTGGTCAAAATTCTTACAGGCTTTTAACTTTTCTCTTTGGTTATGTTATTCGTGTTTGCATTGAAGTTTTTCATATTTTCTTTCAAATAATTCATTAATGGCTTTCTAATCTCGAGAGTGGATGAAAGGACTTAATTCCAACTAAATGATTTATACAAGTGCTTCTGAAACTAACCCTTATTAAATGAATAACTCCTTCCAATAAACCGTGGGTATCTGTCTTTTAAAAAGTTGAGGGGACACCTGAGAATTCTGCAAGAAATACGAATAATTCCTCAAAAAGAAAATTGCCTGGCTGTACTTAAAGGATTAAAAGTAATTGTAATTTCCCAAACATTCGGTTTGCAAGTGCTGTTGTCTGTAAAAAGATGATAAAATACTCAATGCCCCCTGTCTCTTAACTTCAACAATAGTCAATCAGACCAACCGTTTTACTCAACCACTGAAGAAGCTCCATATCAGAAATTAACTTACAGTTCTCCGAGGCCTCAGCGAGCATATGCACAAGGGCACTTTGAGGTTGCTCTCCACCAACTGTTGCCCGTTTGATTTTTGTCAGCATATTTGATGGCAAATATCATAATGTTTGCTCTAGGTCGTGGACAGCACTAAAAAACTTTGACAATTTGTTATAAATGGTTGATTATGCATAACATGATCAGAAAGGTTTTTGGCACAGACAATAACAAACAGCTTGTATGCATGACACCTTGGCATATACTGAATTCTGGGGGCACACAGTAGCTTGCAGAAAAAACAATCCGCACACGGTTATATGCAGGGCTGAAACCTCCTCAAAAAATCTTTATTATAATGTTTAATCAGAGGCCGTAAAAAACTGAAACGTGAAAAAGTGAAAAACACACAGTAGCTTCACATAACATGCATAATGGGAGGGAAAGGTATATGATGTGAAGTCTTCATTTACTTAAATTTAAGGTCAAAAAAAGTGTTTAGATATTTAAGAAAAACGTAGACTGTACTTTAGGGACAAGCATAGGAGGGCAAGTAACTGTTAATGAGTAAGTAACTTTAAAAGTAGCAACATTACAAACTACAAAGCTAATAAAAAAACAACTTTTTCAATATTATGACAGTAGCTCAAGAGTAAAAAGCTACTTTTTCAGTGATGTAGCATGACAAAACACTGCTGCAAATGAGCATATTTAGCATAGGAAAGTATAGAATAAGGAAAAAAAAAGTAAAATAAATAAAGTAGAGCTGCTTTAGAGCAGAATATAAATTTGTCTCACATTTGATGAAGTTTGCATCATTAATTCTGTTATTGTATAGAGCACTATATAAATAAAGGTGACTCAACTTGAAGGAGATTTGTCTGTTTTTTCTAAAGTCAGTGTTTTGCTTTTTATAACAACATATTTCGTTAAAGCTGTTCATCACTGAATAAAAAGATATTAACTCTTATTGTATATATATATATATATATATGGAATTTATTAATATATTAACATGTTTATAGCATTATCTAGGTTTTAGTGGCTTGAATATCTTAAGAAACACTGGGGATAATTCATGACTTGAGATTAAACCAGAAATAATCATTGAGCATTCACTATGCCACAATATCCAACCACACTCCCCTGGATGAAAACCAAGGATTCAAGCAAAACCTCAAGCACAGCCTCAAGCGTGGGTATTTGAAAGCTGATCAGTGCTGGCCACTTTAAAAGGCCAATTCAAACAGTCTTCAACTACAACAACTCTTTAACAAACTTACCAAAATATTAAGGCAAAATGCATTCGCAGATGTTAAACAAACCCAATGCATTTCCCAAACAGTCTTATTTTCCAAATATGCATGTTTAACCTGCCATCGCTGAGATCTCAATATGTATGCACACTTCTGCCAATTTAAATCCTGTGTCACTTTCCTAGCTTTGGGATGTGAGAAGCGAGATTATCCTGGGGGCATTCAATTCCATGCCACTGACCTTACTCTGGCCTCTGAGCGAGAGGCCTCATGCCATTAGCGTGAGGGAAAGGCTTTTAAAGGAAATCTAATCTCGTCTGCATCTGATCTGTCCACTTCAGAGTGGAGGAACCTGGCCTGGGTATTACAGCAAACATCCTCCGCCGCTGTATCCCTTTCTTCAGCGTTCAATATTCCCCCTCCACTGTAGGACTCATTTCTGTAACAAACCTCCTGCAACAAGTCTGACCAGCGGCTGTAATTTCACTCAGAGCGCTTGCCCTCCGAACCCGATGTAGAGCAGCACTCGACTGTATCCACACGCTCACCCGAGCTCAACACAGGCGCCAGTGTTTAGGAACGTGTCTCTGCTTTGTTCACGGTTTTCTCTTTTTATTTTGGTTAATTGTGGGTAAAGTGTCTCGCTGAGAGGTTGCGGTGAGGGGTATCACCTGAGACCATCCCACACTCAGCTGGCTTTATACCTGCAGCGGCTCAAAACATAAACCACAAATCCGTTCGGATGTAGTTACTAGCGATTATAGATTGTTTACCCTAAGATCTAAACATGTTTGGTGGGCTTTATGAATTTAGCAGATTTTATCAGGTCACGTGTGCTCTGATTTGACTAGGTATAATAACTGAAACAGAAGTTTCCCAAAGCAAAGATTCAACAATAAATTAATATACAATATCATACCGACATGAGCTTACAAGGATCAATATATGGAAGAAACAGGTATGCATATTATTGACATTGTGAGAGAAATATAAAGCTAAGCTATTCACAATCCATCAATTATTTTGCCGGGCATTTTAGTACCTTTCATCTCTAAACAAAACAAAACAAAAAACAAAAGGAATATTTTTCTGTTGTGATTTATAAAGAATTTGTATAAAAACACTCAGACTCTTAAAATTATTCAGAATAACTTTTACAGAATTATTTATTGAAAGATGGAATCTGACACTAAGGAAATACAAAGATCTTTGACTTTTTACCTTCAACTTTTTGACATGTATATATCGTCATATCGTCTTCTGGATTGGGTGTTTTAAAGTAAGACAAACCAACTAATTGGTTTTTTTTTTGGGGGGGGGGGGGGGGGGGGGGATCATCGTATCCACTGATAATAATACTGATGTTTATGCTTGTCCTACCAAAATAATATCACTTAAGTAAGTTAAGAATATTTAAATGCACCCCTATTTTTACTTAATTGTGATAAAAACTAACTTGTATAATTCCCATCTTTTTAAATCCAATATGTGACCCTGGACCACAAAACCAGTCATAAGCGTCAATTTTTTGAAATTGAGATTTATACATCACCTGAAAGCCGAATAAATAACCTTTGAAAAAACATCGATGTATGGTTTGTTAAGATAGGACAATATTTGGCTGAGATACAACTATTGAAAATCTGGAATCTGAGGGTGCAAAAAAAAAAAAAAATCGCCTTTAAAGTTGTCCAAATGAAGTTCTTAATGTATATTGCCAATCAAAAATTAAGTTTTGATATATTTATGGTAGAAAATTTACAAAATATCTTCATAGAACATGATAGTTACTTATATAAAATGTATAAAAGAAAAATCGATTATTTTGACCCATACAATGTTTTTTTGGCTATTGTTAAAAATATACCCCAGCGACTTAAGACGCCAGGGTCACATATATGAACATATATATGATAGGGACATTAAAACATTACACAATATGTTAAATAAATGCATGTAGTGATGTTTGCTTAAGCTAATATAGTAAAAATAACAGTGGGATGGCATAAATCCCAATGCTAAGATTGTTATTACACATTATTTTACTCTTACAGACTTCAATCAATGAAATGACTCCATTGAACAGCACTTTTCGTTTAGTGTGATAAATGCAGAAAATAGATAGAAACTAGTGCACGTCTCTTGCTGAGATCATAATCAGTTCCTCGTCGCTCTGTTTTTCTCATCCCTTTCCCTCTCGCTCAGGTTATTTTGGGAGTCATTTTTGGAAGCTCCTTGACCTGCACAGAGCAGCACCTCCATATTCAAAGAACCCTCCCTTGCCAACACCCCTCATTTACAACCCATTACTCAGTTCTGCTCAGCTGAACCACATCCATATATTCTTCAAGGCCTGGTTAAACTTAATCATTAGGTTAACAAGCTCCCTTCCCTCCAAATGATGATCCTCTGAATTCTAGGGATTTGTTCAGGAGGGTGAACCAATAACTGGCTAGCACAAAAGACAGAGGCCTTCGAATTAGCACAAAATAATCACCAAAAATTGCTTTGCATATTCAATCATTTAGAAGACTGCCAAAGTAAACAAACACACAAACCTCGGCCGCGAAAAAAGCCTTTAAATGAACTAACATTTCCTCGAGTAAACAATCAAAGAGTCCAACACTCCGACACTGTTGTGAATCGCAGTCAACCCTGACAGACACATCAAAACAAAATACACACATAAAGTCCAGAGTCAAAGAGACAATTGTTTCTTTACCGTGCCACATTAAAGTAGTAAGATATGTGAACACAATACAAATCAGTTGTAATGAAGGTTTACTTTTATTTGTATTTTTTTACTCAGTACTATAAAGAGATAGATGTGGTTTTTTAAAGACCATCTGCGATGCATATATGGCTGGCATCGTACAACTTGTGTAAGCTAATTAATTACAACTGCTCAAGAGGCAGTCACATGTCACTGTTTTAGCACATCAATGGCACTTAAACATACTTCATTAGCTTGACGTTGATGTGTGAGTTTGTGCATGGATTCCACTGAGCTGTCAGTTTACATCTGCTCTTACGGCTGTTTAGACTGATTTTCATCAAAGACAACTGTGTTTATCTTTCTAGCTTCTTTATACATGTAGGTCACCAAGAAAACTGTCATCTATAATATAAATAGAACAGAAAACTTACAACCTAATATCAAGCTATCTACACGGTATATATGTAACACACAACAACAAAAGTAATATATAAATGAACATTCTTTTTTATATAAATATTTGTATAGTGTGTGCATAGGTAATAGTCTGTGCAAATGATTTTATCTAAATAATCTATTATATATTTAGAATATAGATATATATATACACACACGTAAAACCATTTAAAACAGGTTAAAAGATTATATTATATAAAAATATATATAGAGGATATGCGGATTGTCTATAAAATAAATGTGCACAGACTATATAACCTATGCACATATACAAAATGATATAAAAAAGAATGTTTCAGTGTATACTTCTTTTGTTGTTGGTGTGTTAAAATTACAAGTAGATGTTGATATTAGGTTGTAAGTTGTATGTTTATCACATAGAAAAGACTTAATGGAACAGGATCTTTACTTAATATACTATTGATTTTTGGCATAAAAGAACAATTTATAATTTTGACCCATTCAATGTATTGTTGGCTATTGCTACAAATACACCCCAGCTACTTAAGACTGGTTTTGTGGTCCAGGGTCACATATTCTGTACAAATTAATTTTACATACTCACACGTGTGTGTATATTTAAAGAGCAATTGAAAATAATGATTAATGATTTTTTTTTTAAATGTAACTATTTAATGATTACTTTTTATTAATGAGATATATAGATCTACATATTAATTATACATGGTAGAATTTAAAATTGCACATGACACTAGAAACAAGTTCGGACATTAGCCAATCCTTAAGTACCTTCTACAATCTACATACACTATTTGAATATGCTAATTATTCAGAAATACTGAATATATCAAAGTACCATGTACCAGCACAACAGGTCAAATCAAGGCAGAGCACGTGAACCTCCTTGTGTTTGTCTATCTAAGTTTGTGAGTGCATACTTATGGGATTTTCTGATGTATTTTAGCAAACTTATCTTGTACACGTCTGTTGGTTATTTCTTCTGGTGGCCGTGCAGCTGAACAAACAATAGCACATTTTAATGTGGTACCTTGCCTTCCTGCCATGCATATTCATGACGAGCCCACGCCTGGCAGTGACACTGGGGTGCGGCAGGGATGAGGCGTGCTTGTCGGAGTGTGTCACGTTTCCAGACCAGCGAATTTTTTTGATTAAAGTCCCTTATCCGTTTTATCATGCATATCCCTTGCCTGATTAAAGTGATCTGATGCTGACACTCACAATGTCAGGGTGAACTGAGGAGGAGCTCTCTCTCCACCTCCCCGAACATGCCTGGAATCCCTAATCCCCTCAAAATACATCCATCAGTTTGTCCCTGCGTACAGTATGAACACAGGCATCTCGAATATACAGCAAAACACAAGCACCAACCCAGTGGGTTACCAATGTTGAGATGCTTTATGAAGCATTTCCTCACCATTTCTATTGTTAAGATTAAGTAACATGCACTATAAACAAGTGCATATTATGGTGAGACATCATATGCAACCTACCGAAGACACATTTCACATACTTAACACGTATTAATCCCAGACCGCAACTTCCCAAAGTTGAGCAGTTGATGCGAATGGGGCGCATTTTGTTAGGAGGAGTCAATTGGTGAGGGACGCACCGCTAGTCAGAGAGCGAGCGAGAGGGAATCTTTCCCAGAAAATGTTGGCCTAATGAAACAGCTGGGGATGACACAGTTGAAACTATCCAATTGGAAATGATAATTAATGGCATTAGGGGGCACAGAACGCTTTGGTGCCGCTAAGGATTAGAACACTTTAGGCTGTAAGTTTCGAGATGTAGCATAACTTTTTGGAGGCTATTTCTTATAAGAATTGGCAAGTTGCTCTGAGGCAACTGTAGGTTTCATGATTTCACTCATTCTCTTTTTCAAAATGTTCTTTAACTCAATGTGTTACTTGTGGTTTCTTTGGAAAGAATTCTGAAATGTATTCATTTTTAAGTGTTTGTTTCTTCACCAATCTTTAGGCAACACTAAGTTTATCACTTCATGATAAATGTCTAATACAAAAAAATTTAAATAAAATAAAAATAGAACTTTGACAAGAACACTGCAAAAAAAGACTTCATACACTGTAAACATATTTTTCAAAGTTGTAAATAAAACATGATTAGTGGACTATGTTTTACATACAAATAGAGTATTTTTACTTCAAAAAGTCAAGTTTAATTCAGTGTTACTTGCTGTTTCTTCGCAATTAATGGGAAAGTATAGCAATGTCCCAACTTTTTTTCAGTAAAGCAACACCAAGCAATTTGACTTCATGATGAGTTTACAATACAATGCAATAAGTTTAATAAGAACATAAAAAAAGACATGAATGTTTGCTTTTAATTTGTGATTTTTAAAACTTGTTTTGCAGTTTAAAAAACGATATATGTATGTATGGGTTATATATATGATATTAATATTATATTACTAAAAAATAAGATAAACATATCTGTTAAAAATAGATTTTATGCAGTGAAGAGGTTCCTACAGGATGAGTATCTTTAAAACATCACCAAAACTTGTTCCACATCCACTAAGAAGAAACAACACAATTCATGACTTTAAAATAAAGATGTTCCTGATTAAACATTGCAAAAAAGCAAACCTCCTTCCCCCCAAAAAAGTCAAAGGAAGGGACAAGATGGGCTGGGTTAGTATTAGTTGTCAACCAATGATCAAATAGCATCAACGGGAGGCAACTACAGAGTGCCTTGCTGGCAAAGAAATATAACGTCCAGATTTAATTCTGATACCAAGAAATAGAATTTCAAAGCTGGATGTCTTATCGTTGGCATGTCCCTTTGCTGGACTGATTTCCCTAGCAAAACCCTGTCACTGCTATTATGTTGAACATGGAACCAATTTACTGCACCAGCTAAACAGGGTTACTGGTGCTCCTGTAACCCCCTAAATGTTTGAAGTTATCACAGACGTGAGGGAGAAAAAGCATTTTGAATGTTGGCTGGAAGGGGGAAGGTTGAAGAGACTGTAATTGAAAAGTATCAATCAAAAACAAGGCAAGGGGCAGAATGGAAGCCATAATGTTAACCCAGTCTGAGGAGCACAGGGACCAAAATGCATTTCCATTGTATAGGTAATTCACTTGCTCTCTCCAGACCATAAGCCCCCAGCCTGGGCCCTGGAAAAATATAAAATAAATAAATCCTATCTCCGGACAAGGCTTTTGGATTATCAAATGGAGCATGTGCCCATTACAGGCCTGTTTTGTGATGCTATCTGGCCACACAGATAAGGACCGACTGGTCAGACGTTTGCAATTTTGATACATGCGAAATAAAGAGCTTGTGAATGCATCCTTTTTCATCCAGTCTTTCATGTTCAGTTTGAATTTAGCCTATACTGTACATAGCAATCATGCGAAATAAAGAGCTTGCGGTGTGGATGCACCTTTTCCCATCCATCCTTTCATATTCAGCTTGAATATAGTAAATATTGTACATGCAATTCATAGACTGCATATTGTGTCAATCTAATTGCATACAATTTTTCTTTGAACATTTCCACAGACCCTTAGCATTCATTTTTTAACACCTTCAGAGTTCCCAGGCCTGAACTAGAAAAAAAAGAAAGAAAGTAATTTGATAAATTATAACTGACCCCAGGCCACAATTAAACTGAAGCATCCATTCAAAGTTCAGGCTGTTTTCTCTTTTCTTTATTTACAGATTAAATATGTTCTTCGGGTTTGAAATTGATCAATGTTTCATATCTACCATTTCTTCCGCTTTTTGAATAAATTCTGAATGATTTAGCATTAAACAGATACACACTATTTCTTGCAATCAGTTTAGAGGTAGAGTTGTGTGAAGGTCATATGTACTGACCTCCAGATTATGCAGTTCCAATGTCTTTGAAACAATCTGAGTGTTGCCATACATTACAATAACTGTATGACATACAAACCCCTTCAAACTAGAATAGTTAAGCAGCTTATTTTTATGTACTCATTATACACCATATGGAAATGCAATAGGGTCTTTCAAATATCCCATTTAGCAGACCAACATCCAAAAAAAAGTACATGTTCTTAACACTGCTACTATCAGCGGTATAAATGAACGGTTTAAAAATATATAATAATAATACTAAATAATAATATAAGAAATATATATAAAAAAGAAAAAAGAGTAATTCAAAAACAGTCTGGTTTTGGTGTTGAGAGCAGTTACAATAAGTGGATAACTTAAAAATAAATAAATAAAAAACAATAATAAAAAAATAATAAATTTGTTTTAGTGACATAAAGAAATGGTAACTGTAATAAAAATATAAAATTATTATCTTATTTTATTTCATCTAGTTGCCAAGGAAATATTTATAATTTTCATTTAGTTTAATGTGATGTACTAAAATAACTAAGACTAAAAACTGAAAAAAAAAAAAAAAAAAAAAAATATATATATATATAATTATATATATTTTATAGAATACTATATACGATATATATAAAACTAAAATATAAAATTAAAAAACGAGTTTCGCATAAATGGTTCAGTGCTTAAAGATCAGACATTTGTCTCTTAAAACAGGGAGAAAGATTTAGTCTTGTAGTGTGCGCTTGAGTTTACGTGAACAAATACAAAACAGCAAAAATTCAAACAGCACTTATCATATAGTAATGGCTCCGAAGATAACCTTAAATTACATTACAAAACATCCGCTCACTATGACTTCATAAAGTCGCTGATGGGGGATGTATGACCGACAAGCAAGCTCATGGCAAACACATAAGTCAAAATCACACCACGTTAAGATTCACCGTGCCTTTCTGAGCGGCCCATCCAGCTTCCTCTGTCCAGTCATCCATCTACCCCCACCCATCCCGGCCCATCTATCTGTCTCCGAGCTCAATGCCTACGTGCCTCTTTGCCGGCCCCATTTCCCCCCTTTGCACAAGGAAAAAAAAAACAGCACGGCCAAGGTTTTTAATTCAAATTTCATCTCCAGTGCCGCGGCCCGTAAGCTCACTCAGCAGCCACTGGAGTCTAAAGTGACTCTAGGGAGCCCTCTCACAGTTCTATATGCAAATAGGCCTGCACCTGGGCAGTGGAGCAGGCCTGCTGAGAGCTTACTTATGCAAATCTGATTGAGTGAGAGCATATTGCTGGAGCGCGTGCGCAGGCCGCCGACACCACAAGTTATATTTCACAGGATCGGCTGACTTCGTGTTCCGGAAGAGGGGGAACGGAGGAGAGGGGGAAAGAAAGTAGGGGAAAAAGACAGGGCGCCGGCCATTCCAAGATTGCAGGGCTGTTGGTTTGATGAACACCACTTTCTCCCTCCTAGATTCCACCCTTCTCGGTTTTATAGCATCAGGGGGCAGATGGAGTGTAAATGACACAGGACCTCTGTAATTTCCTATGCACACTTTGTAAATGGGTTGACATCTCAATATGTCCAACACACCACCATCACTGAGTGTGTTATTAACCCCCTGATTAAGTGGTAAAGGTTGGCTGCAGTTCAATCTTCAAACTGAAAGAAAGCCTTGATGTAGATAAATGAGAGTGAAAGCGAAGAAAAATCAAACAAACCAAATGCAAGGCAAATCAGTAACTAAAAACAGACAGAGAGAAAGACCAACAGATACATCAATGGATAGACAGACATACTGTATCTACCAGACAGAGAGACAGGAGATGGATGGATGGATGGATAGAGACAGACAGACAGACAGACAGATAAACAGATAGATAGACAGGAAAATGGATAAATAGATAATCAGGTAGTCTGGCAAATAGATGCATATAGAAAAACACAGACAGAGATAGATAGATAGATATATAGACAGTTATTTAATAATTTAGATAGTTATTTTTTAAATACCTAAACACGAATATGCTCTAAGAGTAAAACATTGCTGATGATTTGATTACCATAAACAGACACATTGAATGACATTTATTGAGAGTGAAATATTCTGTCTGATGTCACATGATCAGTCGGTCACACCAGTGGATGGTTCCAGCAGCAGCACATCATGTATGGAATCATATTATAATTGCACCAGGTGTAGGAGCATGTACCCATTTCTTAAACACACATGCATGATTGCATGCACTTTTGGTCTCCAAGGCAGTATATCAAATCATTCATTAATTTTTTAACAAATTAATCCACTTCACCATTACATAATTATTGGAGATTACAGTCAAGGCTGTTAACATATCAGTCATGACCATATACCGACTCATGGATAATGACACATATTATTACTGCTAGAATCAGGGGAATGAACCGTAGCTTAGCGCACTGGGATAAAAATATATACATGTGCGACTGGGCAGAGTCTTTTGTTTTGGAGCCATTGTGTTGTGGTCTGTTGTTTTTCTCCAAACAAACCTCCCCAAAAAAAAAGAAAAAGAACAAAAAATGTTTTCTTCTATTGAAGTAGAAAAAGCAAAGGAACTGAAGGGAAACAAACACATTCCTCCCAAAAGTCAGCAATGAAAAAATGCTTTTCTCGTTTGTCTATGCCTCATGCACTTATAATAGCCCAATTAAAGAAAGAAAATGCTTGTTTTCTTTAGGTGTGTCAGAAATTGATTATCACACCATGCGCAGACACCCCAATGTTCAAAGATTACTGCTGTTAAGCCAAATCAGGCCCTTTATTCACACTGTCAAGGACTCTCGAGCCTAAATTGCTCTAATAAGTGATCGTTTTCACACTTGTTTAGTTTTTAAAGTGCTCATGCAAAATACAATAAAAGGAAAAAAAGGAATGGGGGTTGGTTATGGAGAGCATGCTGCTGTTCCTTTTAATAAGGGTGAACATGTCATCCATGGCAGTCATTTTTCTGATGGTGTTCCTTCTCAAACGTGCCTATGCAGCTCTGCATGAGCTCTAATGTCATTTAAAAAGATTAGCAGATTTGTCCCTCACAGCCGTCTGATGATGCATCAGCCAATCGCAGCCCTGAAAAGATAAGCCTGTCAGGGTGCGGATCACTCCCATTCCACATAAAAAGAAGTAAAGAAAAAGAATGGAAGTGACCAGAAAAGGAGAAAGTGGCTCATATACATGTGGATGCTAGAAAAGGTCATCTCCGATGCCGGCCCATCATGCCCTGTCTGCATCCGAGCCTCTGACAGATGAGCAACAAAAGGGTCCCTGCGTTTCTGATTGACAGCTTCTCTAATTGTATCCAGTCATTCATGACAATTTGATTAAAATATTACGCCAAAGTCTCGCCCCCTGTTTGTTCCGTTGCTCCAAATCTAATTTTGATTTAAAAAAAAAGAGAGATTAGCACCACAAGCATGACTGAAGATGCTGTTCACTTCTACATGATCTTTGTCACCGATGTGATTTTAACATATGTATAACTTTCGTTTCGCTCCTTTTTTGTTTTTTCCACCGAACAGAGAGAAGACATTTTTTTAGAATTCTATTTTCAGAGAAAATGCTAATTTGATGCATCACTATAAGTTCAAATCACTAATATAGACTAGCCATCCCAAGATTCTGTCAAGGTCCTGCCTGTACCATCAAAACTTTGTCTAGTTAGGGACCTAAAATGGAGGTACAACCAGCTGAGGTGTGACCGTTAACACCGCAGTGACCTTTTCTCCAGGAAACACGAATCACCGTGGTGAAAACCACATTAAGGTCATATCCATTTTTGACCGATCTAGCCTTTATTGCAATTAGGTGCACCGAGTATTAAGGCGTCAAAAAGAGAAGGGATCCTTGGATCAGTAACTCAATGTTTTACCTCAGCCCTAGTGAATGAGATAAATGAAATATGGCTCTCAATCTTTCTGATAGAGTGATCTCAGCAAAATAGAAATTGTTCGTCCTTGTT
Organism: Sinocyclocheilus anophthalmus; assembly: GCA_018155175.1. Classification (NCBI taxonomy): domain Eukaryota; kingdom Metazoa; phylum Chordata; class Actinopteri; order Cypriniformes; family Cyprinidae; genus Sinocyclocheilus; species Sinocyclocheilus anophthalmus. The sequence continues at coordinate 137,370 of JADLZN010008305.1, read as the reverse complement.
TTAGGTCATCAATTCAATTAGTTCATCCACCGCTAAGACTACAATAAATCTGAGCAATTCAACCTCTTCCTCCTGTTAGAACACCTCCTATTACCCTCCTTCAGCCCTCGTGGCTCCTGCCCTTCCCCTGAAAATAAATAAATCCATTGTAATATGATAGCAGTGAGTGGGGGCTGATTGGGAGGGGGGCGGCTAACAGCTAGGAGGATTTCGGAGAGGAAAAAATACATGTATCATTCACCTGATTTGAATTGTAGCTCCCTTTTTTTGAACCTCTGCCAATTCATTTTGTACATTAAAAATTGGTCAGGGTTGATAAGATTCCATTTTCACGGTTGGCAATGCAGAACTGGAGAAAGAATACAATTACAGACCCCAGAGTAAACTCTCCGAATGTCAACTTGATGTAAATGATCAAAAGAGGCTGCACAAAAGGACAGGCTTCAACTTCAACGTCAAACTCTCTCTCTCTCTTTTCTCTCACAGGGACCTTTTCACCCCAGTGATCTTGCCCCCGCATAGCCGGTTATGTAAACCGAAGCTCTAGTTCAGTCTGTTCTGAAAACGTTGGCAGAAAAACGGGCAAAGGCTAATTGACTTATAAAATGTTTAAATCAGGGGTTCCCAAAAAAATTTTTGTCAGCCGAACCCCTAAGATGTAAAATATTTACTTGAAAAGACCCTAATATTTTAATAATATTTGCTTGTTCACGGTTCTCTCATGAGTCACACGACATGCAAGAAAACATAAAATATGAAAAAAAAAACAACTCTTAAAAAAAATCAAATTAAGTGTTGATTTTTAATTTGTCTATTACAAATAATTTTTTTAGCCAGTTGTTTTTTTTGGTGTATCTAAGACGTCTAGTTTACAATACAAATATTTTTTGTGTAAATTATTTCAACTTTCAAACATCAAAACCCTTAAGCTTTAACATGGCACATTTTCAAGCTTGTAGTTGGACAGAATATTGGTAAAAAAAGTTGAAATATTTGTTGAAAAATTTGTGAATGTAAATAAAGTGAAGCTAGCATTAGAGCCGCACTGAAAACACAGTATTATAAGCTCAATGTGTGCAAATAAACACAGTGCCGCTTTTCACTTGACAATATACTTCAAATTGCACTCTTTGATTTGCTAATCATGATTTGGAAAGATATATAAGATAGACTTATATTTATAGATATTATATGAATTATACTGGTTTAATAATTATTAGCTTTCATCTAGCACAAACCCCTGTGCGGAAAATCCTGCATTAAATTAATACCTTAGATCCCATTCGGCATAGCCCTGGTGCTCTTGTGGGAAACGCAGGTTTATGACTTGCGAAATGTCCTGGTCCCCTTCCCCTTTCGATAAAAAGAAAAAAGAAACACAGTCATTAATTGCATTTACTTTGCATTTCAACAGTAAAAGTCAATGTGAACTCTTTGTATGCTTTCTGAAACACAGCCACGGATAAATGTCTGGTAATGAGAGCAGTATGTAAATGTCTCTGGGAACATCAGAATTCAAATGTCAACCCCTTTGACACTAGGGCTGTTTGGAGAGACCTCCGTGCTATATTTCGCTCTGGTGTCATCACCCAGTGCCAGCCAGGGCGGAAGCAGCTGCATGGGGCGACACCTCATAATTACAGAGCCGTGCTACCGCCATATTATCAGACAATATTGGCCTTTCTCTACAGTCATCTCCATCTAACCTTTACAGACAGCTGCCCTCTTTCTTTATCACTATTTATGCATATGTCCCCTCAACCAAACGGATTAGATTTCGATAATGACCGGCATGGCCCCATTAACAGGAGCTAGACGTACGGACATCAGAAAATAGGATGGAAATCAAGCGCAGGTCAGTCGTGCGCAACCTGTGTACAAAGCTAGCATTATCATAGGTGAGAGGTCCTGATGAATAAAAGTACAAACTAATGCCTAAATAGCACACAGTGCCGCCTCGTGGGTCATTGTCATAGTTTGACAAATAGTTCTGGCAACAAAAAGGTATAAACATGAGGGTTGTTTTGTTAATAAGAGTATAATTTGTGCATATTTAGTTTGGAGTTCACTAATTACTGCTCAGTTTTTGTAATCAAAATGTATTCACCCTCATATCATTAAAAATCTGTATGACTGACTTAATTCTGTGGAACACAAAAAAAGGACATGTGTAATGGTTGCTATTTTCCATGCAACTTCAATGAATGGGATTTTCAAGCTTCAAAAAGGACAAGAAACGATCAACAAAAAAGTGGTCCATACAGCTTTTTTTGCATTAAATATAGTAGATAAATAAAGTTATTCACTGATAGTTATTTTTCTCCATTAAGCTGTTATCTGCTGTAACTGGATCATTCAGTCTGGAGGGGAACTGGATCAGTATTTGTGAATGAATCATCATAATTGGTTTTATGAACTGGATCAATGATTCATTGAAATTAACCAACTCAAAAGAATGAATTCTTTATCGCAATATTGAATTTTGCTACTTCATGAAGATACAGAACTCATGCAGATATTATGATTGTAGTGAATGATTTAAATATTTGTTGTGTGCATCACAAAGTTATTGCATGAATTCAGAAGCACTGAATCATAGTTCTAGAGTCATACAAACCACTTTTGCCATATTTTTAATATGCTTCTGCGTCATTTTTTATTATTTGATAGACAGTTGTCTGTAGAATTCTTTAAAATTCCATCGAATGAAAAAAGTCAAAAAAGGTTGGAACAGCACAAAGGTAAGTAATAAATCATTTTCATTTTTTTGCGAACTATCCCTTTAAGCATCAAAACCTATTGAACATGAGGAGAATGCATATTTTGTAATCTGCACATGGTTCAGCAATATGGACATGAACACAGCAGAAAATACCCCTGCAGACCCACTATCAAAGTCACAAGGAGACTAGATTAGAGCAAATAGACTCCGTATCTGTTTGACTGCAGTAAACACACTGTAAAGCGAGATTCACAGGCGGCAGAATGGGAATATGGAGGAAAAACAGAGTAGAGTCCAAACACACGGCACACTCAGAGGACTCGTTTTCTAGTTACGCCAATATCATCGTATCATAGCAGTTTGGCAACTCTCACATCTGTTGCACTGCCTACAGAAAACGTAAACGGCACTATAGAATACAAATTTTGTTGTCTGACAGGCAATTTGACAAAGTGGAAAGTGGTCTGAGATTTCCTCTTGGTCAAGCTCCCTGAGTTTTTTTTTTCTTTTTCTGAAAATAGTGGCTAGGGAACTATAAACAGCCTAAAAGTTATTCCTAAAAAAAAATAGAGAAATTATTTTTTTAAAGGAAAGATTTGAAAGTTCACAGTTCATTGCTTTGAGGTTGTTTTTTTAAAGGCACTGTAAAGTTTTCATAACTTATGCTCTATATTATATAAGTCTTTTGAAGCCATACAATAGTTTTGCCTGAGAAGCAACCCAAAATGGCACATTATTAATTTATTTCAGGAGCGAATCATTCATACCATTTTGTAAACTAAATCAACTAATCACTGAAATGAAATGACTCAAAATAAAGACCGATTCATGTATCCGACATTGCTGATTTCTAGTGAATAACAGCTTTTTGGGGGTCTGTTAATTATAATCAAATGGAAAAGAGCATGAAAAACAGTCTTTCTGGAAAAAGGCTTAGAACAACATGAATGGTACAGTAAATGATGACAGTTTTTCATTTTTAGACAACATATTTCTTTAAATGTTGGCTTATGCATTTCAACATGTCCACTCATCCCTGACTGTATTCAAATGTTTATCTGTCAAACACATAACAGAACCCCAAAACTTTAGCATAAAAGTTCCAAAGTGCCTCAGTGTGCGATGTGGCTTTGATGTGCTTTAAGTGGGCTGATGAATTTCAAGCATAACATCCTGCTTTCATGATGCTTAATATCATCAATATTCATTCTGTTCTGACAGCCCCAGTCGACTTTGTGTAACAGTAAATGCTTTAAAGACTGCACAGAAAAATTGGAGGACGTCAGTCTGTCTTTGAGATGCGTTCATCAACCGAACACTCATACGCGGCGTACACAACTCGTACTGGACACAGGTCCTCTGACTCTTCTGGAGTGGCTCGATGAAAATGGGAGTTGACACCATTTGCGAAGTGGAAATGAGGATAGGCATTGTGCATAGCTGGAGCGGATGCCAGGGAACTGACGATCTCTCACCCCGACTGGAGAAACAGCCTTTGACACCCGCGTGACACCGCCGTCTCTAATGACCACATGGCCATTTCAAAGAGATAAAGAAACACGCTCCGACAACCATCTGATGGGCCTGAAGCCGCAGCGCAGGAAGAGGAAATGGATCGGAAGGGGTTACTTCATTATGCAGCAAATTAGAAAAATTCATAATTTATCATTACACCCAGCCGAAATGCCACCCGACTGAGTCTCACCCTGTGAAAAACATCACGCAAAAAGGGAGAAAAAATTACTGTCAGAGGCCTGCAGCAGCCAACGGGCAAAATTAATATGCAAATGTATGCAAGAAATTAAAAAGCAGAATTACACAGGCAAATGAGGTAGCTACACTTGAATTGTTAGGATTATGAATAATTACTGCGAATTTCCTGCTTCTAATATAACTTGTTTTTTGATAAACAAAGACTTAATTATCGAGATGCGCTGGAGAATTTCCGCGGCACTCATTAATCTTGCAGAAAAAACAAGTCCCCGGTGGCCGGCGGTAATGAAGAGAGCGTGCCCTGAATCGGCAGAAAGATCAGAGGCACCAGGGTGCCAGGGTAGCAGGAATGAGATGACAGTGCCACTGTCCCTCACGCGTACCCAAGAGTGTCATAACTTCTTCCACTAACTATCAAAGGGACTTATTTATGCTGGCAACCGAGCCATAAGTCCAATTTTACGAGGCCTGCAGCGCTTGAGGGATAGTATGTTGATGCGCTCTGGAAATGCCACTTTTGTCGGCTCTCCCAGCTTGGTCCCCGCTGATAGCGAACGGTAATGGACCTGAAGGTTGCTGGCAGACGAAGGGAGTTGGCACACCGTATCGCCAACCTACGGGGGGCCATCGGGGCCAGGCACTTTAGGGACACGTGCCATAGGTCTTCGGTAAGGAGCTGGAGTCCGGTGGTGCGGCGGGGAGTCTTCCCGGAGGACGGAGGAACAGATAAATATGGACGCACACTACAGATGGCTTTAATGGGGCCTGCAGGTACCGTTTGTTCTTCGGGGAAATCAGCAATCTTCCAACCTTTCCAACCAGTCTGAGACAGACAGGACGTATACACAAAGCGGAACCTGCACATGATAAACCGAGGATGAGAGAGATGGAGAAAAACTAACACACAGAAAAGCACGAACACAAGTCAAGGGCACACTCCTTCTTGGCTCACTTGGTGTCATCTGATCTACTGCGCTGGTCCCAAAAGTGAAATCTGAACCCAGAATGAAGATGAATCCAGGGCCCAAGTCTGGCAACAATATTTCATTTATTTATTTATTTGACTTGCTCTGAAATATATACTTTCTTGATGTTTCTAAAGGCATATATAAGGCACTTCAGAGACTAAGAAAAAATGACAGCGTTATTGGCATTAGGTGAGGTGGTCGTCCATCTCCAAGACATCAAAACAAACCCAGAACTGATTGAAGAGTTAATAGAGGATTTAAGATGACACAGGAAGATTCTGAAATTCTTGCTCTATGCACCTGCTTCCACCATGAAATAAAGCTATATAATAAAATGGACAGTTCAATGCTCATTCAGTTGGACAGCCATTGGTCAACACAGGGGTCCACAAGTCATGCTTAATTAAACAATACAGTAACTGTGATGATATCTTGTGGAAGGATGGCAATTAAACAGCATTTGTCATTAATATATCTGTATGTTGACAAAATTAAGCAAGCTATAAGTTATCATCTCATGATGCCCCTATAATTCAAGATACGAGGACCAAAAAACGCCCAGTATATATTTTTTGTCTTATATTTATGTCATGTAATATAGATTAGCAAAAGAATATGAGCAAGAATGCTCCCCCCCTGCATATTGATTGTATACAATAGTTCAGTAAGGGACAAATTCATAAAGGCAGTCACTTGCTTTTTTCTGAATGATTCATTTGTTTGAAGGAATCGGTTAAATGCATGACTGAATGACTCACCATTAAAGAGATGGTTCACTCAAAAATGAAAGTTCTGTCATTAATTGCTCACCCTCATCTCGTTCCAAATCCATAAGATGTTTGTTCATCTTCGGAACACAAAATTAAGATATTTTTGATCAAAATCCGAGAGCTTTCTGACCCTGCACAGACAGCAACGAAACTGACATGTTCAAGGCCCAGAACAAAATTCCTTCATGGAACATGATGTTGAACCCACTGAAAAAATTTGCAATATGTGTGTGTGTGTGTATTCTTAAAGATACACTAGTGTATAGGTGCAAGATATATACTATATAGTATAAAGTATAATATATATACAGTGGGGAAAAAAAGTATTAGTCAGCCACCAATTGTGCAGTTCTCCCACTTAAAAAGATGAGGGAGGCCTGTAATTTTCATCATAGGTATACCTCAACTCTGAGAGACAAAATGAGAAAAAAAATCAGAAAATCACATTGTAGGATTTTTAAAGAAATGATTTGCAAATTATGGTGGAAAATAAGTATTTGGTGAATAACAAAATTTCATATCAATACTTTGTTATATACCCTTTGTTGGCCATGACAGAGGTCAAACGTTTTCTGTAAGTCTTAACACACTGTTGCTGGTATTTTGGCCCATTCCTCCATGCAGATTTCCTCTAGAGCAGTAAAGTTTTGGGGCTGTCGCTGGGCAACACAAATTTTCAACTCCCTCCAAAGATTTTCAATGAGGTTGAGATCTGGAGACTGGCTAAGCCACTCCAGGACCTTGAAATGCTTCTTACGAAGCCACTCCTTCACTGCCCGGGCGGTGTGTTTGGGATCATTGTCATGCTGAAAGACCAGCCACGTTTCATCTTCAATGCCCTTGCTGATGGAAGGGTTTTCACTCAAAATCTCACGATACATGCCCCCATTCATTCTTTCTTTTACACGGATCAGTCGTCCTGGTCCCTTTGCAGGAAAAACAGCCCCAAAGCATGATGTTTCCCCCCCCATGCTTCACAGTAGGTATGGTATTCTTTGGATGCAACTCAGCATTCTTACTCCTCCAAACACGACAAGTTGAGTTAACCAAAAAGTTCTATTTTGGTTTCATCTGACCATATTGCATTCTCCCAATCTTCTTCTGGATCATTCAAATGCTCTCTAGCAAACTTCAGATTGGCCTGGACATGTACTGGCTTAAGCATGGGGACACGTCTGGCACTGCAGGATTGAGTCCCTGGCGGCGCAGTGTGTTAATGATGGTAGCCTTTGTTACTTTGGTCACAGCTCACTGCAGGTCATTCACTAGGTCACCCCGTGTGGTTCTGGGATTTTTGCTCACAGTTCTTGTGATTATTTTGACCCCACGGTGTGAGATCTTGCGTGGAGCTCCAGATCGAGGTAGATTATCAGTGGTCTTGTATTTCTTCCATTTTCTAATAATTGCTCCACAGTTGATTTCTTCACACCAAGCGGCTTACCTATTGCAGATTCAGTCTTCCCAGCCTGGTGCAGGTCTACCATTTTGTTTCTGGTGTCCTCTGACAGCTCTTTGGTCTTGGCCATGGAGTTTGGAGTGTGACTGTTTGAACAGGTTGTTGTGGACAGGTGTCTTTTATACTTATAACGAGTTCAAACAGATGCCATTAATACAGGTAAACGAGTGGAGGACAGAGGAGCCTCTTAAAGAAGAAGTTTCAGGTCTGTGAGAGCCAGAAATCTTGCTTGTGTGTAGGTGACCAAATACTTATTTTACATAGGAATTTACCAATTAATTCTGAAAGTCCTACAATGTGATTTTCGGATTTTTTTCTCATTTTGCTCTCTCATAGTGAGGGTATCCCTATGATGGAAAATCAGGCCTCTATCATCGTTTTAAGTGGGGAGAACTTGTCCACAATTGGTGGCACGCACTAAAGACTTTTTTTATCCCCAAGTATATACACACACACACACACCCCACACACAAACACACACAGTATAGTATATATAACACCTGTTGACATGCCATAGGTCGACTACATACCTACAAATTACAAAATTAATGTAATAAATAAAAAGAACAAAAAAAAAAACTTTTTGTAGTCAAACAATCAGATACTTTTGTATCAATTAGCCAACACTGCTGTCATGCTGACAGCTCCTGTCTGTTGTTTCAAAACAAAACCATCTATCCCAGTGATGTCTAGCTTTAAGCTGACAGGGGGCTTTGATGCTGCGATGCTGCTCTCCAATGGAACACTTCCACCCAACACTCACCGCTCACCACACAGACAGTGCTGTCTAGCCGGCCTGATAGACATGAAAAGAAAAATATATCTTTAAGGAAACCCTGCCATGCCCCATAAATTACCTCTGAAAATCTGAAAACAAGCCTTTCGACACTTGTCAAAAGTATCATTTCGGGAAAAGGGGGTATGGAAATTAATAGGCAACAGTTCCTCACAGGTGATGGAGAAGAGATAAATAAAAGAGTAGAGGTGGTTTTAATTTTCAAAACCTGTTCTACTAACAAGCATACCATAGATGATGTTAAATCAATCTGAAATAAGCACAATGGACAATTTGACTACATAATCAAGTCTTACTTCCTTATAAATATAAATAAAACAGATATTGCGACTGAGGTGCAGATGTTAGCTGTGAGATCCCTCTTGTTTTGTAGAGCCTCACGAACAATGCTAGTATATTAACTACAACGTGGCCACAGGAGGTCATGGAACCTGAACCTCCAACATTAAGAGACCACTAAGACCCAATTAGAAGCATGGTAACCCAGAGGACCATGGCCCTTTCCCTTCAACTGCCCTCTGTAGAGCTTCATTACAGGAAAGATGCACGGATCTTATCTCCAAGGACATTTTGGACAAACCAACAGGGCTCATCTTCCTCTAAACGCGCACACAAACACCGCATTAGCACAACATCCAAAAAAAACAACAACAACAAGCAGGGTTTATGTCCACGATGAGTTGAGCATGCATGCAATTAGGCGCAGTGGAAAAAGAAGAGACAACAGATGGTGAAGTGTTGAACATGCCATGATCTGGTCAAGCAAGGACATGGCAAGCTGGTGATTACACCAGCACCCAAAAACAACAACTGCATTAGAGCTGTAAATGAGGTGATAACTGTCATGCTATGACAGGCTACAAGACCAGCTAGTAGGGAATAGATTACTGAACAACATGTTTTATGCTGGTCTATAATCGAAAATGTGCAATGTTTAAAGGCGAAGCAATGGACTAATATTTGCACTTAAAGAGACATTTCACCCAAATCACCCCAAAATGACAATTCTGTTTTCTCACCCCATGTTGTTCGAAATCTGTATGGCTTACGTTCTTCAACAAAGCACAACACACACACACGAAACAAAACAAATAAAAAAAAAAACAAAAAGAAAAAAAAAAAAAAAAAAAAAAAAAAAAAAAAACAAAAAAAACCCCCCCCCCCCCCCCCCCCCCCAAAAAACAAAATTAAAAAACAAAAGGAAAACAAAACTAAAAGGAAAACTAAAAACAAAGCAAACAAACAAACAAAAGTTAAAAAGGGTAAAACAAAACAACACAAAAGCAGCAAAAAAATCAGTTCTGTTTAACAAATGAGAATGAAGACTAAAGCAGATCCAATATGAAAAACATGAACTGTGTGCAAGTTCACAATGATGAGAAGTAAATGAAGCCAATTTTCATTTTTACATTAACAAATTCTTAACAACAGCTAAATACACTGTAAAAAAAAATATTGTACTGGTCATTTTTTACAATGAAGTGCAAAATTCAAAATACAGGCTAGACACCTGTAAAAAACAAATATGGAAAATTCCTTCATATTAATACAGTGCATTGTGCCCTGTTTTAATTTTTTTTTTTATTATTACAGTGTAGTATGTGTAAAACAATATATACCTATTGCATGACAATTTAATAGTCTTTCTAAGAGTATCTCAGGGTGTATGCATAAACAGTGGCAGAATGTAACACTCTTGCCCAGGGCTTTCCAATAATGTCCATTTTCCCCCGTGTCTTATAGAAAGAACTGCTTTCTAACTTCTCGGAAGCCCTAAAGATATGCCTCTGGATATACTGGCAGAGAAATGGCAGTTAATGTGTTTGACCAAAGATCTGAGTCCCACAAGCCAGAAGGACCTTGTTTTAATTGAAGCCCAGTCCAAACCAAAGCACCAGGATTTTTAACACATGTTTGGGAGTTATAAATGCAAATTTACAGCCCTCTTTTGCCCAGAAATGTGCCCCTCTAGATACTTAAAAAGCAAAGATTTATACCCATGGTGCAGTGGACACTGTCTGATGTGATGCCAGTTATTGCAGGGCACAGGGGCATGTTTCCGCCCTTACACAGAGGCAGGGTGGGTTCTGCTGGGTTGGAGTCGTGCTCCATTTGCACAGAGCGTGAGGGTGGCTGTTAACGGATGTGATTGCGCTGTGAAGCGAGTGGTTTGTGTGAAGAGGTGATTAACATAGGTGGGAGATCGCACATACACGTGTCATCAAGAGGAGCTGTTGATTCTAGCCTGGGGACCAAAGGCAGTGGTTTCTTAACTCATGTACTATATGTGTGTGTGTGAGAGAGAGAGAGAGAGAGAGAGACAGAGACACAGAGGGTGTGTTTGATTGTTCTCAGCAGGCTAAGCGCAGAGCAAGAGTGCAAAATGATCAGCCAGTCTTTCAGTTATCATTTGAAGTTGGCAATGATATATTATGGTTTGTGTACCATTTAATCAATAAATTAAGTTAGCTCTTTCATGCCAAGCCTGCATATGTCATGCCAATTACCACTGAAAATAACTGACTTACCATAACTTGTAAAAACAAACACAAACCATGTACTGTAACATCTAGATGACCTTTTTCCGGCCATAAAACACTTATAGTTCAAAAAGATTCATAATTTTATTAACACAAATGTTGTATTTAGCAAATCTCAAAATTAATATACATTTTCCAAACTGTAAATGATGCCTCTAAAACTCAGTTGAGACTTATTTCTATTCTATATAGATATATATATATATAATTAGTATATATATATATTATATATAGAATATATATATATATATATACTTACCTGAAATTATAGAATGTTACACTATTGAATTGCTTTGTAAATAATTTTTGTTTTGTGAAGGTTGTTTTAGTAGTTTTGTTTTTTTTTTATTTTTCGATTTAACTTTTATTCTATTATTGATGTTGGATTAATGTGTTGTTTTTTGCGGCTTATCTGTTATTAAACTTTACAAAAATACAGGAGAAATAATGAAAATCTGTCACTCCCCCAACCAAAAAAAATTAATTTAGCCCATATCAAGGTAAATGTATAAAAAAAATATAAATATATATAAAAATATAAAGCATGTATAAAAAATAATTAACCTATGATAAAGTTACAAACAAATTGAACAAAAAATCCTTAAAAAATCAAGTACATACATACATACATAAGGCATAGGTATCCACGCACCCAAAAATCTAAGATTTAGCTTAATTTATTTTATATTTGTAGTAAGTTGTATTTACATTTAAAATAATGAAAATTATTTTTAAAAGCTTTAATTAACAAACACTATTTTAACCATGCAAAATGGCATCCCAATAGACTTCCACTGTAAGTGCATTATTATTAATCCAAATTTTTGTTTTTACAGACTCAGGGACGAGTCAAAATGATTGTCTGTGGTAATCGATAGCATGCCACAGATGTTGTCGACAGAGCTTGACTTGTTTTGAACTTGAAACAATCCTTTCAAATCTAAAAGGATAATACAGTTAACTATTCCCATTCCCCTGTGCAAATGTGCTTTCCTGCATTTTCACTTTATTCAAATTAAAACAGAGCAAATACACCCACTCGTATTTCTACCTAAATTTCAGAGAGACATCTTCCAAAGCGGTTAGCCCGGCTCGCGCAGTTGCTGGCAGCCGATTGGCTGAAGTGGGGTGAAGGGAGGGAAGTTCAGTAGGCTCATGGACTCCTCTGAGGAGTTCCCCTCAAGGCAGTCTTCAGGCAAGCTTCAGGACAACACCAACATGCTATCACCACCCTGTGGAAAAACAGTCTGGAGAAGATGGCACTATCCACTGCTAAGAACCCATCTAATTGTAAATTTATAGATGCATTAAAAGTTAACATTACCCTGTTAACCATTTCCATGCCAACCACAGGGAACAACAGCTATATTGTGTTAATAGACATTTCAGTACCCGTAAAAAGAGACAAAGTAAAAGGAGGTTACGATGAACTACCTATCTGAACAAAGCACACATGGCGTTTCATCATTCAGTGAGGAATTTACCATTGCCATACACACACAAACACAAAATCAACATGTAGCGAACTCTGATTCAACTGAAACTCTTCATGCTCACTGCCATCACTTTTAGCTGGAGCTTCCAGTGAAAATAAATAGCAACTGATTGGGGGGTGGGCTGGTCTTTGTGATTAGCCTGCCTGCTTTTTATCCTGTGTGGCAGAAACATTAAAAAATCTACTTCATTACAGTATACAGCATGCTGTTTTGCGGCAGTGTCCGTGTCCTACTAGCCTTAAAATGAAGAGACACGCGAGTCACAAATTGTTACGTGCAAACCTTGCGCCTGATGAATTTATGAGTAAACTACAACCTCATTCTTGCAAAGAGATGGAGGGAGGGGGATGCGAGAGCAAAACAGAGGGGCGGTAAACACAAGCGGACTGGTTTGAGGCCACATTTCCATCCACAGAGGGCAAATTCAACATTCATTTAAAAGGACACAGTTCACCAAAGATGAACATGCTGTCATTTACTCACCCTTATGTTGATTCCAACCTGTAGGACTGACTTTCTTCTGTGGAACACAAAAAATACATTTTGATTAATGTACTTGTCATACTTTTCCATGCAATTATAATGAATCAGCATAGATGTTTTCAAGCTTCAAAAAGAATGTAAAAGTACCACTGAAGTATAATGGTAACACTTTATTTTGATGGTGCCCTTTAGACATTCTGTTGACTAGAAGCAACTTTGCAAGTATGTGTAAACGTATTCTACTAACCCTACCAGTTTACGAACTGACTAACTCTAATGTCTAATAATTGACATACTGTATACAGTAGTTGCAAATTACTTAGTCAACTATTTCTAAAGGGGACCATCAAAATAGTGTAACCAGTATGATAAAAGTAGTCCATGTGACAACTACGTTTGAAGTTTTATAAAGCCATATGCTAGATTTGTGTTAGAAATATAAAATTTTCAATGTTAATTTTTCCCTTCAGTAAGCTGTTAGTTGTTGCAACCGAATCACTGAATACCAAATCTGTGAACAAATCATTCAGACCAGTTTTTTTTTTTAAACAGGATCAACAGAATCACTAAAAAGATCTGATTCAAAATAATAATCTGTTCATTAATCTGCATAACCTGCTAGCTCTTCAGGACCAGTCTTAAAGGGATGTTCACCCAAAAATGGAAATTACCCCATTATTTACTCACCCTCAAGCCATCCTAGACATACATGACTTTCTTCTTTCTAATGAATACAATCAGCATTATATTAAAAAAAATGCTTCACTTCAGAATGCCTTTATTAACCTCCTGGAGCCATGTGAAGCACTTTTTATGATGGATGGATGCACTTTTTTGGGCTTCAAAATCTCAACCCCCATTCACTGCTATCATATGGACTTGGAAGAGCCAGGACATTTTTTAATATAACTCTGAAGGTATTCATCTGAAAAAAGAAAGTCATATACACCTAGGAAGACTTGAAGGTGAGTAATTTATGGGCTAAATATCATTTTTGGGTGAACTAACCCTTTAACATAGTGGCTATGTTTATGCAACTGGCCCCAGAAGACTTGGAATTTGCAACACGTTCTCGTTCCCAATGTGTCAAAAACCAAATCACGGTGAAGTGCCTTGTGCATCGCTATTATCTGCTTGTTATGCGTTTTATATTTTTAAGAAGTGGTTAGGTTTAGGGTAGGGGTGGGTTTAGGTGCTCAAAATACCTAATATATAATAATAATTTATATTTTAACAGACACATGCAAATAATTAAGCATGTGATCAATTTTACTTTACAAATAAATAAGTGTGGAGACATTTTTAAAAGTAATGGCACTCCTATTTAGCGCTTTTTGTCATTTGGTGCCTGAAAATGTTCTCCAGTCCTTATTCACTTGCATTATATTGAAAAAGAAAAAAAAATCACTTGTGTTCCACAGAAGAGAGAAAAATCACAGGTTCAGCATGTTATGAGGGTGAGTAAATGATGACAGAAGTTCTATATTCAAATGAACGATTCCTTTAACACTACAACACACTCTATGTTTCTACATGGATATCGAAGGCATATTGATTTTGCTAATGAATTCCAAACATTTCACATGAGTGAGAAACACACAGTGTGTAATTAACTGCTCTCCAGCCTCACTCTCCCAAAGCTGCAGCCCCTTCGCTCGAGCCGTGTCACCGGCCTATTGTGTTTACCATGCGCGTGTGTGTGTGTGTGTGTGTGCGCACATGACACTGTCCTCTCTCTCCCCAAGGATGTTGCAGCAGTAGCCGTCTAATGAAGTCCCACAGAAGGGAGCTAAACCGGTCTTGTTTTTTCATGCTCTCCTTTTGGGCCAAGAACTTAATTGGGGACTGAGTATCCAATTAACGCTGAACGATTGAGGGGACTCATGTGGAGAGCATAAGGTGGCTCGGCTAATATTGTTTGGTGCTGCCTTGTACGGGAGCAGGAGATGGTGGAGGCAGGGGCTTTAAGTGGGTAGGAGGGTGCTATGGGGAGGGTCTAAATGGAACCATCGTTTAGCCTAGTGGCCGGAGGGACGTTTAATATCAAGGGACACTGATCGTTTACTGTAAGTGCTCGCTCCTTCTCCACCCCTGTCCAGCTGCCGCTGTGAAAAACCCATTAGTGGGTTTATGAGCATGGAGGACACTGGATGTTCACAAAAACAAAGCCGGATGTCCTTTCCGGAGACCAGCACAACTAGGTCACAAACAAATGCGAGGACAGGCAGGCGCTTCTTTGGAGAGGGAAAAATCACATTAATGCCACCGGGACAGGGAGTCCCTCAATCCCTTCTTCATTAAAACTAAATAAAAAAGCCAGGTCATTTATCTCCTTCTCTCTAAAGCCATAAACACAAATAGGTTCACTCTCCTATTTTTCTCTCACTCAGTACTGCAGCATATATCATTGACAATAAAAGTCCGCTTTTCGTGATTTACTGTACTAAATTGGAATGTAAAGAAAGAGAGAGATTACAGGGGTAATTGGAAGAAATATGGTAAGGATAATGACACCAGGGTTGCCATTAAGTTGTACCCTTTGAAGAAGAGAGACGCACCGGAGAGGGCCACTGGCATCGCAGCCTACCGTTGGCCGGCAGTCAATGGATTTAATAAAAACTAGCCTTGCATACTGAGTACACCGACAATGGCGGGCGAACCCTGGGGGGCGTGAACCCTCAAAAAGCATTTCAGCTGGGTCCTCAAATAACAAACGGACGCTAGATCATTGTGTCTGTTATTAATTGGATTACAATTAGCCAGATTTAACCCTTATTAATGGGGCTCCCGTATAGATGACGTGGAAGTCCCCGGAACACCCCTGCCGGAGAGGGGCCCAACCGCGGTCTCAGGGTACAGCGGGAACCTGGAGGATGACAGTGACAAATCATCACTAAATTACAATAACTTCACGCCATCCCATGCAAGGTGCACACAGAGGAAGGGAGGGAGTGGAGGAAAGAGAGAGCATGACTATATAAATCAAGACATTCATCCACAAAAGGAGCATATAAGGTGGAAGTGCTTATGTAAAGGAAACGTATTAAAGAAAGGGAAAACACGGCATTTAAAGCGAAAGAAGGAAAAAAGGCATTATAAAGAAAATCAGACCAGGAAATTGGATGTTTTGAACGGCAATAGCCGACGGTCAGATGGGAAGAAAATTGGAGGGTTGGGTAAAAAATAAATAAATAAATAAAAAACCCTCCAGGTAAGATTCCAAGGAAGCCTGTTTATGTCTATTACATAAAACAGATCTGAACTAATGTTTAAAATAAAGAATAAAGTCACCTTGTGAAAGATAAAAGTCAATAAATGTAAACTATTTTTAAGTTTTTATAGAGACTTTTAGCATTGTACCATTATTCTCAAAAATATTAAGCGTATTATATTATCCCAGGAATCTATGACTGAATGCATCAAACGTTTTACAGTTTTAGCGATTTTTCTCATAGTGATTTAACTAAATATCTTAAAAGCAAAATATATATATTCTGTATAGATATAGCTTTTAATTTGTTAATATATCATTCTATTTTGATGAGAACTGGGTGGAATGAAAAAAAAAACCTAATTAAAAAAAAATCTCAAATCTAGTGTATAAGCTTAATTTTCTTTAAACTACATATTTCTTTTTTCTTTTGATACTGTGGTGAAATAAGACCTGGACATGATCTTACAGATTCTGTAAGAATCAGTCATTTGTACATCCTAACACAATATTCTGTATATATTCACTTAATAAACAAAAATTTTGATATGATTTAATTGGTTGGTTCTTATCAACATGATCATAGCAGGTGTATATGTAAGGCTTTCTAAATGTGTGCATGTTACCAAGGGGACAGTAACCAGGGCACGCTCAGGAGCACCATGGTAGAAGGGGAACATTATTATGGTGTATTCGGCTCAAAGCCACCACAGGAGGCCACCGTACCACATGCAGGCAGACTTATCATCAAAAGTGTTCCAAATGGCTCATTCATTACATTTGGTGATGGGGTTAGTCGATCACACGAAGCAATTTCTGCTTCTCATTCGGACAGTATTCCTTTATGTTTTTTTTTTTCACAATGTCCTTACAAACTCCAGGTAGCAAATGGACAGCAATGAGACACTAAACATTGACATGGCTTTTTGTTATAGTTTATCTTGCCGCCTTTCGACGGATGCACAGGAAAACCTTTGATACTAAATCTACTCGCTGACACTGCTCACGTCCCCAAAGCAAGCCTCTTCTGACCTCCGGCCTCTCCCACCATGACCTCGGTATGTATAAATGGTTTACGTCTTCACCCTCAGCAGGACACCGTATGTATAACTGCTCTTTTGCTTCTACTTTTTGTCCTCCCAGCAAAGAACCAGTAATGTTAAGGACGTCCTATTTGAATGACACCTCTATTGTATCAGCGGAGGCAGGGACAGCGGAGCTTTGGACTTGAACTTCAACTTGACCTCCTCGCCTGGATCGGATATCAAAACACAATGCCATCTGGCCCAAGTTCTGCCCCCAGTGTGGGCTCAGGAGCGCAAGGTTAATATCATACGGTTAGGGAGTGGAATAGAGACTGCAATTATCTTCAATTCCAGGACAGAAAATCCTATTATTTGATCCTCGGTCTGACAGATGGAGCGGCAGACATATCCTCTCCCATTCCTGAGCAAACCAATCTGGTGGCTGGAGCCACAGCAACAGAGCAAGTACACAATGGTGGGAGAGGGCAGAGGGTCAGCAAGGTTGGCCCTTTTTTGTGTCAAGGAGGAGTGGTGCTTCATGAAACCTGAGCTAGTCGCTTCTTCTCCTCCCCGCAAGCCGGACACCACAATAGAACCCGCAGGGCTGTTTGAAGCCCTCAAGCATTAGCTGCTGCTGGGAGCTGGAGAAGCTGATGACGTTATACTATGGGAACCACTCTCTCAGAGGGCTCTCGCAGCCTGACGGTTCATCATCATCATCGCAATTCTGGAAAAAAAATCTATCACAAATCAAAAATCACAAATTTTACACGTTTGTATCTCGAGAGCATACAAGTTCAATACACAAATATACAAAATATTATACAATTAATTTTGCACTCAATCTGATAACAAATTACAATAAATTACACAAAAAGCATATATTAAAAATATTACAATTTCATTTTTTAATATTTAATTATACACACATTTTTATATATATATATTCTAATATATATATATATATATATATATATATATATAGATATATATATATATAGATATATATATATATCGATATAGACATAACACAAACACACATATTATATATCCATCCAATATATATTACAGTAAATAGACAGGAATATTATTCTTTTAACATACATTATAAATAATACAAGCAAATGCTGTTTACATGCTATTCTTTTAAAACGGGGTCCATATATATATATATATATATTATATATAACATATACACACACACACAATTTAAGAGGATATATTTAATATAAAATACTATATTTACATGAGATAAGATATAAATTATATATATATTATTTGCTGTGTATACTATGACATGATTCATACCCCCCACGCAGACGGCAGTTCTATATCTCAAAACCGGGAAAATGCATTCTATAAGAGGCTGCAAAAGCCATCAAAGCTTGTTAAAGGTAGTTCATAAAATACCGTGACAAATCCAGCCACAAAATGACCACAATAGTGGTGTTCGATTGCCTCAGAATAGGCACGCCATGTTCCATAGGCCACATGCAAGACATTGCCCCGGGCATCCCATAGACCCTGTGCTAAAGAAAAGATCTCAGCTCGCTGCTGAACCGTTGCCTACAGGTACAGTAGCAAAAATGATGGTCCAGGACAAAACTACTAAGATGGACTGAACGTATAAATTGCACTTGGGCAGCCAATCCCTACATCACTGATCTCCACCAAAGCATTGACAGTATCACAGCAAACATTTCTATCAGCACAGCCATCTATCAAGAAAGATAATGGACTCCCTGTTAATAAAATTATGTTCACTGTCCCATAACTTGCTTAAATAAATACGTTTTGTTTCCTTAAACGACACACCCAGCATGAAGACCATTAGACAGTGGGACCTAATCGAAGACCCGTAGCTCGCGAGCAAGCATCCAGGCGTATTTTTAAAGCAGTGTAATTTTGATATCACTGAGAGACAACGATCATGGGCTAACGGAGCGGAACGCAAGTTTGAACATCCTCTTTAGGACCCCTTCAGAGTTCATTAGAACATCAACCGGCACTTCATTAGATATTTTTTCAGTGGGCATGAGATACGTGTCCACGTCACATTAATTAAGACTCCTGCCTCTTCTATTTTCTCGCCCATGTCACCAGCAGTTATTGGGTCTGTGCTTGGCATTCATCACTTGTCTGAGAAATGGAGAGGTTGAGGGAGTCGTCTGAGAGAGTCCTGATGAACGGCACGGACAGTTCGGAGAAAGAGAGCTCGCCTCACGCTGATGAACATGCCTTTTTGATGACCACTAAACCCACTCAACTCCACTGCCAAGGGTAAATCGAATTAAAGATTGCAATTTGGCCCGCAGACTTGGACTTGGCACTTTCGTTTTGGACAAGTCTTTTGCCCGGAGGATCGACGGCTTACGACACAGCTTTTCCAACGTACAAACAGTAAAAGCACACACCACGTTTGCAGAATCCAGCCCATAATGCGGAAAAGATACAAAATAATCAGTTTATTTATTTTAGAGTTTCTCCCGTTTCCCCCAAAAACAGAAATTAAGCGTGTATCTACATTTTATCATGTGTAGTATCACCTTTGAAAATTGCAGGTAGTGGAGTGTTTAACATTCTCTTGTCAAGCATACCCCTGCAGGGACAATAAATGCCTGTCCAGTTTTGCTCACAGCGGCGGCGGCAGATTAGAAACAGCAGGAGGACGGTGTAGTGTGAATACAATACCGATAAGAACGCGCGTCTTAGCCCCATTGCTATGCCTTTCCTCGGTGAATGTGGGAACCTGCTGTTTTCTAATATTTACACACAACTAGAATCGCAAATGTACCATAACTGCATTGAAAGAGCTCTTTCTCCCTCTGCCATATAAAATCAGTATATTTCTTTTTCCATGTGTGGGTATTTCAGAATGGGGGCACATGGGGACGGGAATAAATACAAACACAATAACAGTGAAATGTATTTCATTTAAGGAGGGGAGAACGAGAGAGAAGAAAAAAATAGAGCTGGTGTTGATAAATCAGAAAAAAAGAATCTATTCTTTTACACCCCCAAAACACACAAATGAATTTACGAGCCGGACAAATTAATCAGATGCCCTAACAGAAAAGAAAGGTGCGCAACAAAGCAAAAAGTATGAAGTCTGTGATTATAATTAGCTTGAAACCATAATTGACGACCTTTAATTTCTCCATTGTATCACTGCTGCCTGCCAACTGCCCCCTCCCCTTATTAAGATACTAACATGCAGCTCTGAATGTTGAATTTCTGTAAGACAAATAAATGCCACTGTATGTTGAAATATAAAATAAGCATAACTGTAGTTTCCAATATGCAG
The DNA here is from genome assembly GCA_018155175.1 of Sinocyclocheilus anophthalmus. Classification (NCBI taxonomy): domain Eukaryota; kingdom Metazoa; phylum Chordata; class Actinopteri; order Cypriniformes; family Cyprinidae; genus Sinocyclocheilus; species Sinocyclocheilus anophthalmus. The sequence goes on along the minus strand of JADLZN010008305.1, from coordinate 116,886 downwards.
CCATAAGTTCCCAAAATCCCGGCACCGGGAACCAATCTAACATGCTTCTGTAAAACAGGAACTTACATTCAGAAAAAGTAAAGTCATGAAGCAGTTTAAATATATTACACATACACTATAGATTCAAAAAGTTTAGGGTTGGTAAGATTTAGTAATTTTTTCCAAAGGAATCTGATCAAGGCTGCACTTATTTGGCCAAAAATCCAGGAAAAACAGCAATATTGTAACTTTAAATCTTTCATATTTTATTACTTTTTAAAACAAGAAGCCGTGCATGGTTTACAGTGAATGTATAACAGCTAAGGGGCGTTAGGCACAACGTGAAGCAGTGCCTAAAACCCCCTTAGCTGTTAAAAATTCACTGTAAACCACTGCTTCACGTGGTTTATTGCTTTTATAAAACGGTTATTCAATATACGTAGTAAGCTTTCATAAAATAAAACAGAGCAAATAAAGAGTAATGATAATAAAAACAGTATTCTTCAGCCAAACAATGTAGCTCCTCAGAAACAATTGTGGTTGCTACAAAGTGGTTGCCGAGAAACACACAAACGTAAACAAAGGTGTATATTTGTAGAGTAATTTACAACAGCCTCGAACGCAGCTCAATCATTCATAATCAAGGACCGGAACCTACCCTAGTTAGTTTTATATATATAGTTTTTTGTCTGAACAGCAGCCGTTAGTGTCATGATCCTTCAGAAATAATTCTAATATGCTGATTTGGTGCTCAATAACAATTTCTTATTATTCTGAATGTTGAAAACTCTTGTGCTGCTTAATATTTTTGTCGAAACTGAGATTTTTCAGGATCCTTTGATGAAAAGTTCAAAAGAACAGCATTTATTTGAAAGAGAACTTCTGTAACAATGAAAGTCTTTAATGTCCACTTTAAAATCAATTTAATGCATTCTTGGAGAATAAAAATATTAATTAAAAAAAATCTTACTGAACACAAACATTTGACTGGCCATGTGTCGCTAATAAATAAACAAAATATGAAATTTCCCTTCTGCCAGTCCCTGTAATTTTGCTAATCTTGATATAAAGCAATCATTATTTAATTATTTTAATATAACGGTATAATGAATGGAGAACCTTCTTGCCATTCCCTGATTCGCAAAGTTTCAAGAGTACATCTAGTCAATAAAAGCCAAAAGTTTCAACCCAAAAGTGCAAGTAACCATTAATAACAACCGACCCCCTTCCAAAATGTTGAAGAAAGCAGAGAGCCAGTGAAACCTCTGCATGGAGAAATTATTTTCCAGCATGCAGCTCTCCAGCAAACCCCAACAGCCCAAGACAAACTCTGAGAAACTAAGAGAGTGGATATAAACACAGGTCAATCAATGGCCACAGTCAGGCCCATCAAAGCAGCATGTCCTCCGGTGAGGTACAGGTGGTAATGTTGTGTTTAAGGTTCGCCTCCAAGACCCACCCACCCCCCAGCTGTGCAATCATTATGTACTACTGCCCCCTACTGCGGAGCAATGGCTGTGCGCCCTGAAGGTCAGTGGTGAGGAAGGGGAAGAAAGCACACAGGGGTGCACTTTAGTCCTCACTGTTGGAACAATCGATGCCGGCATCAGCTCAGGGCTCACGCGGCTCCGCTCTAAAAACAAACATTAGGAGAAACATCTTCCTCTTTCACTGTTCTTGCTGGGCCAACAGAGTCTGACTAGAGTTAACAAGGCAACCCATGATCTGGTCTCCCTCAGCAAGGAAACCAGAGAGGGTGAAAGGTGGGAGATTGGCCTCAAAGGAGCTCTGAAATGAGCAAATTGGGTATAAAAGCACCAACGATGGTTTTTGTGTACATGTTTTTTTTTTTGCTACATCTGACCTAAAGCAGAAGATGATGGACAACTGCAATAAGCTTAGTGTTAAAAGAAAGTTCAAACTTGGGGTTTTTGGGAACTACACAAATTTAAGTTTAATTTGCAATGGTTTGGCAACTCCGGTTAATGTCCCTTCCTCAGGTTTTAATGGTTTGGCTTTACTGATAGGACACGTCAAATTTCACAGATCACACTGAAGCATTGATAAATCAAATAAAAAAATTCTGATTCATCAAGGGCTGGGTAAAAACAGATTCTCCAATTAATTCTGAATTTCATTAGAAAAATCCCAATATTGGTTCCCAAAAATCATAAAATCTGTCTTACCCCATGCCTATTACTCTCAGACGAATGCAAAAAAAAACAACGTGACTGGTGTAGTCCAATTCAAAACAAATGCCTCTTATGAGTATAAAAGTTCAAAATAAGTTACCAGTTTGAATCAGTCTGAAATGCTACATATTTACAACTCTCTTCTGATGCTGTATAATTTACGACAAAGATTGAACAGATTATTTCTTCATTTGTAAGCAAAACAGACATTCTAATTGCAATATAACCAAATAAATCAGAATGTGAATAAGAATCAAATTCAGTCTGTGAAAGAGAATTGAATCAAAAAAATACATGACTGAGTTTGTTTCTATTACAAGTGCATTTCCCCAAACTCTTGGAAAACATAACTCTGCTCTTCCAGTCACGACCCTGTATACATGCCAGATCTATTATTCATGTATTCTAACCTGTCCTCATCAAATTATTCCTGTACCCTCAATGTCATATCAATTTTACCGCGATTACAAAGCAAACAATTCAAGATGACATTTGGACCTAAAAATACGCCTGCGAATGCTGTCGGTGCGTTATCAAAACCAACGATAAAGTTACAATGCATAACAAGTGGTGCAGCCACAACTAACTTTTAATGATAGCTCTTTGAAGCCATTTCTTAGCGGAGAACAGGAAGTTAAGAAAGACTCAAGCGAGAGTGACACAGAAAGTAGGACCCAAGTGCTAGTCTTTTGTCTCCATCTGATCAAATGGCAGCCGAGCGGAAAGGCGCAGAGCCCCCTTCACCAAACGCACGTACCCGGCTCAGTGGCGTCTGCCACACGTTCGCCTGCCTCGATGCAGGTATCAAAGACCAGCTCGCCTCTCCCACAGACGTCGGAGTGCCAGCCGCACGGCGGCTTTCATAGCACAACAAGGGGAAAATGTGGTGGGGGAAGAGTCGGGACTCTGAGCTCCTTCAGGGATTTCCTTATCGGGGGCAAAGCAATCCCCCCTGGACCTCATCCGCATAGGCTTGATTATTCAAGGCATTACAAAGGAATGAAAATAACTCACAACTCAAAGCCACTGTCGTTTTTTTTTTAACCCTTATTTATTATCATTTCACTGCAAGAGAGTGTGCCCAACACCCTGCTAAAGTTTAAGAAAATGCAACCACAGAGAACAAATACAGACCAGACAATTTAAAAGATACAAAAAGGAAACAACTTGAACTCGAGTGCGAAGAGGATTAAGAGTTCTTCTTAGGCCTTCCTCGGCTTTTCTTCACCGCTGGCTCAGATGAGGCCTGAGCTTCTTTCTTCGCTGGACGCTTTGCAGGACTTGCCGTCTTTTTAGCCCCATTCACATCTAAACAGGTTACACATTCAGTTTAAAATGTTTACCACACCCAAAATTACTGATATTGATAATAATAGGTGAACAGGTCAACCCTAAAGTCCATAAACATGACTTACCCTTCTTCTGAGGAGCTCGCCTCTTCTTTGCAGGGGTGCCTTCGGTTTCATCAGCAGACTGGCCTTTTTCCTCTGCCTTCTTTCGCTTGGGAGTCTTCCAATCAAAAATAAAGACACAAACAAGGGGATGGAAAAGATGGAAGAGCAGTGGTCAATTCACTTGCCTAGAGCAACCTTGGAGGAAGTTCAAATCAAATATTAAGAAGGGACCTTTTTCTCAGTATACACATGGAAACTATTACGTGCGCCTTGAGCGTTGTGAACGCTTGAGAAAACGTAATTACAATTTAGCTATCCAGTAAATCCAGCAAGAACAAATAACAATATTAGATGTCACCAATACATGGTACCCTACCGTTTTAAAAGGTTGGTGGTCAGGATGCCCTTTTTTTTTTTTTTGCAAAGAAAGAAATAATAGTTCTATTTAGCAAGGATGCATATATACATTGACCAAAAATGTTGTTCTTTTGAACTTTCTATTCATCAAAGAATCCTTGTTTTAAATACTGATCATAATACTGCTTCTTGATCACCAAATGAGCATATTAAAATGATTTCTGAAGGATCATGTGACACTGGAGACTGGAGTACATGCTGAATGAAAACTTCAGCTGTCCCTGTTTAGCACAAAAATATACATTTTAAAGATTTCCGTCACAATTATCACCAGCGTATTTTCAAACTGTGGATGCAATAACCTTTCACCATATTACTGTAGTAATATAATCATCAATATACCCTGTGTGTGTCACAATATTACCGTATTTTTTAAATCAAATAACTGCACCTTGAAAATAAGAGAATAAGAGACATTCAATTATTCAAAAACATAAAAAATCCAACCAACCCCAAGTTTTTGAACGGCAGTGTATTTTGACACTGGAAAAGACCAGTTCTGGGCAGGAAGCTGATTTTAATGTTGGGAATTTTTCTTCGAATTCCAAACAGTAAAGTTTAGAATAAGTTAATCTATTTAAACAATTTCATCAATCAAAAATCCTTGTTTTTTTTCTCCCCAAATGAAAATTCTAGCATAGAAGCTCAAGTCCTCAATTCAAGGAAATCGTACTAACCGAACCAGGGGTTATGAAGAAGATGCACTTAACGACAGCAATCAAATTCTCCCTTTTCTTCACTCAGACTGCATAATGAATGCTCGCCCCTCTCTCGGACTTGAACTATCATCCTTACTAGCCCCCCCCACACCCCCTCACATTTCCCTTCCATTTTGCCAATTGCTGCCTCATGATTACCATCCAGACCCTGCTGAGCTGAACAGATTGGCTCGATAATTACATACAATAACGGCAGTGGGCAGGTAACCCTCACTGGGCATGGGCCAGCTCCTGTGGCACCTTCCTATGCAACTGCATTGTTGAAGCGAGGATAGCCTCCCCTCCCCTGTCGTAAGTGCGGTGCTTTTTTTTGCTCCTTTTCATTTTCCCTTTTTTTTTTTTTTTTTTTTTTTTTTTTTTCCTTTTCTTTCTTTTTTTTTTTTTTTTTTTTTTTTTCTTCTTTTTTCTTTTTTTTTTTTTTTTTTTAATCCTGGCTGGCTCTCTATTTTTTTGTTTCTGCTCACTTCTTTTTTTTTTTTTTTTTTTTTTTTTTTTTTTTTTTTTCCTTTTTTTTATTTTTTTTTTCTTTTCTTTTTTCTCGCTGATTGCCGGCCCGCGCCGACTCCAAGGTTACCGTGTCAGCAAATTTGTGATACATTAGCAGGGAATAAACACAGGCACTCAGGACCTGTCTGTGGGAGGAAGAGGAGGGGCCACTGGGATAAACACCCGAGCACTGGAGAGAACCTGAGATGCAGACGGCTTTGTTGCCAAGAGCTCTTTGTGCCGGACCCCATGAATGAAGCCACAGTCTTATCCTTTTCCCCAAAGTATATGCCATCAAGGGCATCTTCGCGGGCTCCGACGGTTTGTTTTACACGAAATACACACACAAAAAAACCCACGGCTGCAGAATTCACTTCTAAAGATCCTTTAACTTGAAATCCAGACAAAACAAATCAGTGATTAATAACCTCTTTATTTCAGAGGAGTGAGATCTCATACCATCTGACATCTTGAGGGTGTGGACTGCAATATAGGATAATAAGCTAAGGACAAATGACATTCCACCATTAGAAAAGCAGAGAGAAATACTGAAAATAAATACCTAATTCATAACAATATTAACATCAAGACACTTTGAGGTAAAACGAGGACACGTCTGTGTCGACTGCAAGAAAGAATCCAAATAAGCTCAAGAAACGTTTGTTAAAAGCATCACACATTAATCGTATTTGAAAATCAATGCACTCTACAGCATTTCCTACTAACCCGAGCAATTAGTCTTGGATCGTGTGTGGGCATTTTCAAATTTGAATCTGCTTTCAACAGGTAAACAAATTAAAGGATGTTGAAATGGGCTCGTTTTTAAACGGCGGGCTTCAAAAAGGGACTGTCGCAGCATTTTCAATGCGCCGTGAATGAGGGAGCGCGACAGAGGTCAGCTTTTTGATGTTCTACTGAAGGTGACTCTCACCTTGATGGAGGGCGGACCTGCGTCGTTGGTCGACACGTCGAAGTCCAGCTTTTTGTCGTTGGTCGCCCCTATGGTCTTCAGGCCTTGCTGCAAAATTCCTCGCAATTTTGCGTAATCTGGCTTGTCTGTGTATCCAAGAGCCTTGACCTCTTGCATGAACTTCTTCATTTCCTCTAGAAATTGAAAATGACATTAAGCACAACAATTTAATCTTAATGCAGATTAATTTATTTTTCAGACTTGGCAATACAGCTGCACACTGTTAAAGACACTTTTGGGTCAATAAACAAACGAAGAGCATTTGTGTGTGTGATTAAGCGAAAGTTACTTGGGTCCTCTGTCTCAAAGTTCACCTCAAATGAACACGCAGAAGTCCCGACGTTAATAAGCTGCACGTGCACGTATGTTTGTGTGTTTAGCATTGTGCAGGAAAGACAGAGGCGTACCCACTCCCTGTTATCGAGGACAGACTGTCCTATCAAGCGCATGACCGCGGTCACACCTTTAACCTCCGGGCCTAAGCTCCTATACTTGAACGGCTAGAGGGGCTGTACATTTGCTCACTTTTGTTCACTCATACTTCTCACTCACCGCTCTGTTTACTGTCTGAGCTTCCTAAATAGTCACACCAAACAGATTAGTCGTGCATGGCCTGTGCTAACAGTGCGCTGCCCTCTCCCCCCCCCCCCCCCCCCCCATCCCTCGTGTTGTGATGCGGCGTGTACGCACAAGACAACAGCCTGAGGAGGGATCTCGCCGTCTGCCGCACGGCTGTCACAGGGCTTAAGAACTGCCATCACATCAGCGACTGAGCAAAGGGAACCAATGACATCTTTGATTTTTAAATGACATAAAGAAAGAACGCCCTAAAGTTCTGCAAAAATACAGACTGCCACACACTGACTGCAAAACTAGGCAATGCAGAGGTCGACAACGGAGAAGGGTGAAAAACAAGTTTGTTTAAAAACTTAATCTTTTATTTTTTTAATTGTTTTGTGGTCGAGCAGGCTATCTGATAAAATGCGTTATTATATGCATATATACACACGTGGGTCCAAACAGTCAGAGATTACATTGAAAATATAAGGTAAAAAATGAGATTCAGAATCAAAATGTTATTATATTATAATAATATTTAATCATTTTACATAATCTTATCTGACTATTTCTATGTAAGTTTATGACATTGATCATATTTATTGATAAGTGCATTTCTAACATTTCCTTCAATTAATGAAGAAGCAGCAGAAGAAGCATCTGTGGTCAGAGCCACTTTTTTGTGGCACCACACTAGACAGAAACAGGTTATGTACACTTATATTTGCTATACATTTCACAAACATCTGTCAACAGAAAATGTGTTGTGTATATGGATATTATATATCTAGATATATTATATATATATATATAATTTATATAAACAAACGCTTCAGTTTAAAGAAAGTGCGAGAAGTTGCTGGGAATTAGCACGGAGCTGATAGATTAGCTCTAATTAAGACTAAATCACCAGGTCCACACTCATTATCAAGAGAAGAGGCCCTCGCGCTCTTGTTTTCGCATCAGAGCTCGAAAGTGCGTCACTCCAATTACCGCTTGGCAGACAAACAAAAAGTAATACTGCAGAATTCACAGGTGCTTCTGCGGTCGCGACACGGTTAAAAAATAAATATGCTTAAACCCCATTTATTTGTATTATTGTGATTTAAGACTACTAACCTACCGTTACAAACTATAAAACTGATATTTTACAAACAAAGTGCATTCACCTTTTTTTGAATATATGAACACACAGAACTTAAAGATGGCTCAGTTTTGCCTCACCTGGTATATTTTCTGAAGGGAAACAGCTTTTCAAGAACTCATCGATATTGTCTCTACACCTGAGGAGAAGAATATTTAAAAATGGATAAATCAAAATCAAAATCTTAAATGCATAATTATAATTATGATTCATTAAATCTAATCCATTATTATCTGTATAAAGACATTTGCTGTAAGGAAATTAATGGAAAAATTAATTAGTTATACCGCAAAGAGGTATATTAGTTATTCATTATTCATTATCCCAATAAGCATTATCCCACAGCAAAAAACATATATATATGATAGGTAAAATAGGTAGATTACATCTTAGTTCAGAAAGAAGTGAAACCTGAAATGCCACAAGTGAGGTTAAAGACAGTCACCTGAGTTTGGAGTCTCTGACATACAGTGGGTCCTGAAGTTTGTCCTCCCAGGGTAGATGGCCACAAAGCCACTGGATCATGCAGTAGCCCATAATTTCCAGGTCTCCTCTTCTTGAAGGGGCTGAAATGTAATACAAATTTATCAGAGGCTATTTTAAAGGGTAGCCCACCTTTGTAGTATTCGATGCAAAGTACCATTATATCAACATTTAAAAATAGGATTTCTCTTCATAATTTTTCTGTCACAATGTGATGTTCTACATAATTAACACTTAAACGACTGCTCAGATGTGTGCTATCTGATCCTCCAGGGGTTAAAACATTTTTTTCAGGCCATAGGGATTCGCCTAAAGTATGAACTTTAAGAGTGACCAATAGAACTGACTATTACAATTTCTTACCGACTCCTTTGTGCGCATCAATACTAGTGAACTCTATGGTCCCGTCGTGACACCTCTTTGGGTCCTCTTTGTACTCCTTTGGCACTCCTTCTGGAGAATATCTGTAGGCCAATCCATAATCCACTAAATATACCTGGGTTAAGCAAAATAAATAAAAAGTGTATTATTATTTATCTGTTCAGCTTATTATACAACAAAAATGTAAAGCAATGGTAAAACAATTATTGAAAAAAAATATAAATTATATATACTGGGAAATTAAAAATTATTTAGAGATATAACACCCAAGATAATAAAGTCTACCATAACTTGATTACTACAAATAAATCACATTCGAAGCTGCAAACAGTCTGATTGTCAATTAGCAGTATGTGTCACTTATAAAAGAGATCTGACAATTAGCACTTTGTTTTCAAAGCAACAGGAAGCAGTTAACAGAGTTGAAAGATACCAAAACAGACAGTGCACAAATTGCAGGTGCACCTATTACCTCCCCAAAAAGTGCTAAATTATTTGATGTGTCCAGGTAGAGTGTTATAGGAATAACTGCATAGGCCAATTTGCAACAGTAAAGATTAACAGCTCACCTACAGTGACAAACATCACCAACTTATATAAAAAAAATAAAAAATAAATATTTTAACTAAACTTTGTCATGAGGTGTTCAAAGCTGGGGCTGCTGATTAGAAACCGCCAGCATCAACACCCAACACACAAAAATATTATTAAGAACGCAAAACTGTCCTCCCTACAGTCTTAAAATACAAAAAATGCTTATTTTCCAATAGAAACTAATTCATCCAAGTGGTTACAGAATGAACAATCTGACTTGCTAAACATCTTGTTATAATTACTTTTAGTTGTTAATTTAGTAACCACTTGGATGGACTTGTGAGTTTACTCTCTGAAAGATTTGACAGACTGATTCAAACTGCTAACTTATGAGTTTAAATCTTTTGGAATAATATGTTAAAAGAACCATTCATAGGAGTCATTCACATTCAGTTCAGAATTCAGTGTTCTAAAGTCAAAGATAAGTCTAGCCTACTGTTTTTTAAAAACAACCAAATCCCAATCACACACAAACATTTCAAATAGTTTCTATACTGCTGGTAGTTAAAATAATACAATATTAAAGGGGTCATATGATGCGATTTCATGCTTTCCTTTGGAGTGTTACAAGCTGTTCGTGCATACAGTATATAAGATCTGTAAAGTTGCAAAGACTTATGTCTCAAACCCAAAGAGATATTCTTTCTGAAAGTTAAGATTCATCTACGACTTCCTAAAATGCCTCAATCAAACATCAGGGTTCGTACACATATTTACCAATACATTTCCATGACTTTTGAGACAATATTCATGACCTAATATTCCATTATTTTACAATAAGAATACAAATCTGTTCAAATTTATCACAGCAAATGTTAACTAAAATAAATGACTTAATGCTACATGTTTGATTTCTATTTGTTTTAATAATAAGTACAAGATGCAACTGCACCAGATATTACTCCACGCAGAGAACACATCACATCACTGAATATTGTAATTTGTTTAACCAATATGATCAATTAAACTCAGGACCTGAATTTTGTTTGGACCGTTTTCGGTCTACAGAATTAAGGTACACAAATTGAATAAACTGTAAATTAAAAACAGATTAAAGTTACAAAGGTTATTCAGTCAAGAGCAGTGAGTGATTTTCTGTCTTTCTCTGTTTGATTAACATTAATGACAGACAGCACACCTTTAGGCTGCTGTCCCTTTAAGACCGACTGCACGGATCCAATATGCTGATACACATGCGTTTTCTTTCTCAAGTGTTTAAATTCACTTAAGACAAAACCGACTGAGTTTATGAGGATACTTACCAGGACGGCCATTTGACGTCATCTTGTGTGTATTTGGCCACTTAAGTGCAACAAACTGCAAAAAATCACCTATATGATACTTGCAAAGCGTCTTTATGGGGGGGGTTAGCGATGCCGGATCCATCGTGATGTCTATCAGCCATCGGCGATGGACAATGGCATCGTCTATCGGCCTAACCCTAGTGCAAATTATAAATTTTTGTGACGATGCAACGGGACCCGATTAGTTCTGTCAACTGTCCCAAAATGCAAGCGAAAGTCTTGTATCACAGCTCACAAAGCACTGGATAGCTGGCCAATCGGAACACACCACGCTTTTCAAAACGATGAGCTTTGCAAAAATCAATGTGTTTCAGAAAGGCGGGGCAGAGGGGAACAACAATAATGTACATTGTGGAAAATAATGTGTTTTTTTTTTTTTACCTTAAACCGCTTAAACATTGCATTACACCAAATACACAAAATAATGTTCTTTTTAGCAACATCATATGACCCCTTTAAGCATTTCTGTAATTTAGTCAACACCCAGTGCATTTTATATACACATTTATAAAACACAGGCATGCATGTATTCAGAGGCAAAAAGAACACCCATGCAATTTCAAAAAAGGATGCTCAGAGTCGCCAAGTAAGCATCGACTAATCCCAAGAGGCCGAGTTTTAAATTGTGACTTTAAAAATAGCAGCTTAATAATACACCACTGATACATTATTAATCTTCAAATTAAATATTTGCCCCTGCCCAGCCCCCAAACCTTATTTGCTAGAGACAGCTTCAATACGGTCTCTAATCTCTCCAGTTTATGAGCCGCATTAAAGGCTTAAATTGTTTTGCTTTTTTTCTCCAAACAAATCTCATTAACAGATGGAAAAAATAATAAGACAAGTAGTTTCTTACATTGCACATCACTGGTACTCCAATTAAAAGCAGGAGCTCTGTACAGTCCTGCAGTCTACACACACTGCCTTCTACGTCTCTAGAGTTAGAGCCGTACAGCAATGGCAACAAAGATCTGTTAACATGTTGAAGGCTTGAAACAAACCTGATTGGGGTTGGTGTAAGACAGAAGAAGGTTGGAGGCTTTGATGTCTGCATGCACATATTCATGGTCATGGATGTACTCCAGAATGTCAAGCTAGAGAGATGAAAGATATGTTAGAATATGAGATTTTATAATAATACAGGAATATAAGATTTTCTCCCACTGCCTGCAATGCCACAAGAGTCATTGGAAAAGTTCTATGCATGTGTAAAATGTCTTCATTTAAATTTTATAGCTATAAAATATATTTATATTTATGTTGAATAATTATTAGTATTTTATTCTAAATAAAAGTGGCCTCACGCATTGCTCACATTAATTCAGTAAGCCCATCTATTATAACACATTTTGTTTGTGAAATAGATGAATTTTATATGACATATACATATGTGAAGTGGCCATTTCTACAATGACATTTGTAACATTAATTATTTGCTTTGTCAAAGGGAAGTACAAGACTACTGTCATATTGGTCAGCTAAAAAAAAAAAAAACATAACGATGCACCATTCAATTTTTGCCACAGATTGCTACTTTTAAAATTCTTTTAGGAGAAACCTACAAGTCTGAGTCCCAGTTGAAGAACCAGTTTCCTTGGAAATTTCTTTTCATTTCCCTCAAACTTCTTCTGTAGGTCCGTTCCAAATCGATCCATGACCATAAATCTGTACCTGTCATAAAGATTTAGGTGAAATCATCATACTTTAAATGGCCTTGTTGCATGTTCAAAAGATCAAAGATAAAAAAAATAATAATAATTTGTAACTTCCAACAAAAATCATTTAAGATGTCATGTTATTTATCATGTAATACTTTAGAAAACAGTTTTTCCCCCTCCTACCTCTTACCACCTTTCTCATGAAAACCAGAGCCCCAATATTTTGGAACTCCCAAATAGTCCATTTTCCTTGACTTCATCCAAGCCCCAACTGAATAAACATGTAAAACATTCTATCACAATCAGGATTCACAACATATGAACTATTCCACTTCAAAATTAAATCAAGAGACACTACAGTGTTCTAAATCAGTTCTAAAATGACTAAGTGAGATTATCACAATAAACGTTAAATGCAATCAAATGATCAATTCATAAATGAAGTGGGTAAATCATTCAAAACTTTTATTCTTTAAACTTGTTGATTCTCAGAGTAATATAAGAGTATTCCTCAGGGACCAAACTGCAAGTGTGCCGCAAGGTAATCTGCTGGTGGGACAAATATTTACCAACATTACAATATTCCAATGAATAAAACACATCCCTTAGTAATATAGCAGTTAATTGTCAAGGGAGACTGACATTTGGATTGTTATTAAATAAAGCGCAATGCTGTGGCCTTGGGGCAACCATGAGAGCCACCAAAGGCAGAGAGTTGTGGTTTGTCTGTCTCCATAAGGCCCTCAATGGTGAGCTCAGAACTTTCTTTAATTAAAAGAGTTGCTCTTCGACTTTTTTCAGTCTGGCTCATCATGCATATGAGGGTGTGTTTGCAGTCACAAGGGCATACTTAGATCGGGTTTGGCAGCTCGCATGTAGAACTTCAGTTCAGAGAAGAGAGGGCCGTTTTCACTGGGCTCCTGCAAGACACAGTAAAAAATAATCACCAAAAATAACTGACATTTAAAATGAAATATAAAAACGTGAACCCACATGCATTTATACATCCATTATCACACTTCCATGCAATGTCATTTCACCAAAGCACTAAATTTTATTTAGTTTGCTTGTAAAATGTAAACATTTGACAATTTTACATTTTACTACGCCAAGTCTCAATGATTTTATGGTCTTCAATGCAAGTCATACTCTTTTACCCAAGTTATTAGGTAATAATGATACGTTTTATTGCTTTGTCTACTTAAGATAATAATAAAAGTGATGGTTGTTGGTCATTTCGAATATATATATATTTTTTTTACATGTTTATTGTTCTAGTTAAGGTCACAGAAATGTCTTTCATTGATTGACATTACATTGCTGACCACCCAAACATCACATGCATTCAAAAAGTTCAAGATCTAGACATATATCTGCAATAAGCAACAAAAGCCCCTTACCACTTTAATGACATAAGGTGCAGCAGCGCCAACAGATCCTGAAGAGTCTTCATTTGCTAAAAGATGTATGACAAATTCACATTTGAGCAACTGATAAATAAACAAAACAAAATAAAGCCTTAGAACTTCACAATTTCCGACAGCTTTTTGAATCTTACCAAGATACAGCAGGCCAAAACCTCCCTGCCCCACGGGTGAGCCAAGCTTCCATTTTTTCTTTGCATTATCCGTCAGAACTTCTCCAGGCGGGAATTCTTCAGCCAGTTTCCTCTTGGCTGGAGCTCTCGCTTTCTTCGCCCCACCTGCCTTGGACTTTGGTGGCATTTTCCTGAATAATTAGAAATGTTCTCTATCAAACAAGATAAACACAAGTTCCATTACTGAACTAAAGTGGGGGCCTTTAGGGATAATATGGATTTTATGACTTATTTTCTAATTTTATACAACATTATTCATAACAAATATATTAGCAATATTACTTAATAGTAAATAAGGATGACTGAAAACATTATTTAAATTGTCTAAATGTAACTATGTGTATGTGCATTTACATGACTTTTTAAGATTTTAGAATATTTTTTTTTTTTTAATGTATGACTTAAGCAGCCCTGGAAATCACATTTTAGAAATTCTCTGCCATGTATAGATTTGCTATGATCACAGCAACCCTGTCAGTTCCACACATTTGCTTACATTAGATTAGTGATCAGTTAAAATGGTGCAAAACCTTAAATTCCTTCTTTTTTGGTTTGGGGAAAAAAATATATAAAAATCAGGTGGAATGAAAATAATTCAAAAAGTTTAATGTGGTTTTACACTTCACAACTTCACCATAAAACCTGGACCTGATTATCAGATGTAGTCGCATCATATCATTACAGATATATAAACTTTAGCTACACTGAACATTCGTGTTTTCTTAGATAGAGGCCTACTAAAAGTTACACTACAAGTAACGTTACAAACAAGAAACATTAATACTAGGGTGTCATAAAAGTCATTAGAACTGTCATGCAGGTCAGTGTTTGGGCTTTATTTTAGACATAATGTAGATATATTGAAGACTTTCAGCATCACAGATATATTAACACTTAAGCACTAAAACTGATGACAAACTCCGTGATATTTGTGATATGGATACAGTTTCGATTTGCAGTCCTGCCATTGATGCTTTTTGTTTCACTTTTACAACACAGACACCAAGAGCTGTGGTTTCAGTTTGTTTATGTGATACAAGTTTCTTAAGAGTGATAAAACATGCGGTTAATGTCACACGTAATCAATGAGAGTAACATTGGGTTGTTGATACTGTATTCGAGGGGAAACTGTAAAATGCCGCTCAACTATTTCAACTTGCTATGCTAGCACGGTTAGCTGCCTTATTATGGCTTTTTATCACAACAGAGCCGATTATTTGTCCTCATAATCCGCTATTAAATGCATAATAGCATTATGCTTAATCAAAGCAGATGGAGAATATTCTACTAACCTTTCCGTGGGTAAGTGACAGGTTGTAACAGCTCTTCCTCTCCAAAGTTCCCGCAAAACTGCTCATCAGTTGAGGCTCGTCGAACGCGATTGGTTAGAAACAAGGCTGCGTGGTTCCTGGTTTTGCTATGCCTGATGGGATATGTAGTTTTTATACCTGTGCTTTTTCTTTCTTTCCCGCAAACAGTTACAATGGTTTTATTATCATAACAAAAAGACAAATTTGAAAGAATGCTACAAAAGAGCATTTATAAACCTCTCTTTTTTTCTTTCTGAATAGGTGACTGTATTATACTGTCTTAGGTTAAACTATGTTTTCAGAGGTGGTGGAACTCCGGAAGTAAAAATAAAAATTATTTTGAAATTATTTCTCATATTTTATAATATTACTAGTGGGTAGAGAAAAAAAAAGTCTACTTCTAGATACAGGTTTTATACATTATGATTTATATTTTAAGGTGCATATATTAATGGTATATATTTATAGTGTAAACTTAGAGTTTGTCATTGTCTCTGATAAACAGTAGCCTAATTTTTTGTTTAAAAAAATGAATGGACATTATACATTCATTTTAATCATTAAACACAATGCAGTGCAAAATTTATAATATAGATAAAATACCTGTAAACAATCAATATGGGCAAATCCTTCATATTAAGTAGCCCTACACAATACATTGTGCCCTATTTTTACAGGTTTTTCAGAGTACTGTTATACATTTAATGTGAGGTATATTTACAACAGTAAGTAGCCCTCAAAAATATTTTAGGCTCTGTTTCCCCATGTGCATATTTGATGTTGACTTATATAGAGCCGTACTAGCGTTGAGAGGCACATAGTTTATGAATAATTGACTATGTGGTATCCTGTAACTGTTTTGTAGAAGTGCTATGCTGTGAGTTTAAGTTTCCTTTTGCCTAGTGACTATTAGGCTACAGAATAACAACACAACACAATTCACAGAAGCAGATTTTGGAGGACGTTTCATGGTTTGTTTTCTGCAGCAATGAAGGACAGGTAATGTGTCCCGAGATGTTATTTTATATGAAGGATTTTATAGTTCAGAGGACTGATGTCTGAGCTAATGGGATGTCTGACAAAGAAGAACATGACATCAGAGCTACATATTGATAGATATTTTGGTTAATCAACTTTGTAGGACATCGCTCATAGCGGAACAATGACAGGGCACTCAGAGGAAGAGGCAACGGCTCAGTCCGTGAAGGAGGGCAGAGAAAAACGTGTATCATTTTCCCCAGATGAGCAGATGGTGTCTGACTTTGTGGAGAGAAGGGCTGAACTTCAAGAGGGTGAGATGGAGTTGATGTTGCTGACGGCCTCTTTAGATCAGCTGTGCTCGTGTGTATTCATGTAACATCATTTCTGTCACAAAAGCAAAAGCAACATTGATTGTTGTGTGAGACATGGTCAGTTTGGGGTCGGTAGGATTTTTTATGTTTCTGAAAGAAATCCCTTACGCTCACCGTTCCTGAATTTATTTGGTCAAAATGCATTAAAAATAACATTATGAAATTATTAAAAGTAATATTGTGAAATGATTACAATTTAAAATAACTGTTTTCCATGTTAATATATTTTAAAATGTATTGATTTTAAATGTAATTTATGGATGGCAAAGCTGAATTTTCAGCATCTATTAGTCATGACAGTCACATGATCCTTTAAAAAAATCATTCTAATATGCTGATTTGAGCATAACATTTAATTCATCTCTTATTATTATCAATGTTGAAAACAGTTGTTCTGCTTCATAATTTTGTGCTGCCAATGAGTTTCGGCATTCGAAATGAAAGTTTTTGTTTACATAATATATGCGTGTGTACTGTGTTATTTATTATGTATATATAAATACCACACATGCATGTTTATCCTTAAAAAAATATGTTTGTTTATTAGATAAACATATTTATACATAAATATAATTATGTGCAATATACATTTATGCATGTAAATACAATGTAAATCTTTTAATATACATGCATGTGTGTGTATTTCATATATACATAACAGTATGCACACATATATTAGGGTAAACAAACCTATCTTTTGGATGTGATGAACGCATTATCGTTTGACACACGTACTATCGATATATTATATATATATATTATATATATATATAACACCCACACACACACACAAAGTTCTTGCATAAACTCAGATGCGAGTCCTGATCTAACTCAATCTGACCTAATGACATAATTTTCACATGGCACAGCTGATTGGTTCTCGCTTGTATCGGTAGCCAATGAGCCCGCTGCTCAACATATATGACTAGTGCTTGCTGTAGCAGTAGCAGCGCACTTCAGAAACCCTCCACCTTCCCCAGCTCCACCTGTATAGATCTGCTACGGGGTAATCATGTATGCTATGGGGTTATTTATGTTATATGTACAGCAGCAATATTCCTCACATGCTCACAGCAGCATGTTGTGGATGTATTGGCAGTAGTAAATCTCGGTACTTGCTCTGCCGCAGCAGCAGCGTAGCAGTTCTATTCCGCAAAGATCAAATACATTAATATTGTAATGTATATTACCATGCAAATCCCTCCGAGATTTGTCATGACAGAAATATATATATTTTTTTTTTGTCACAATTTACTGACTTTACTGTCGATTTTGATCAATTAAATGCATACTTGATGAAGAAAAGTATTAATAAATTTTTTTAATGAATCTGAATTCTCTTTTTTTTATGAACCTTATGTACTTACATTTGTTTAATCATAATGAATATAAAGAACGTACAACAACAAAAATATTTTAATGTAAATAAAATAAAATATTTATTTCCTTCATATATGTCAGGAAGCCAATTTATTAATATATTTCTTTCTTTTTTTGTTAATATAATGGAATATAAACGGAATATTTTTGACGTGGCTCTAATATGTGGGTTTAACATTTGTTCTGTTTTAGCTGACAGTCTCACTCTGACAGATATAATTCTGGCCTACAAGCAGAGCTGTGAAAAGCACCATGTGAAACCAAACCCAAAGGCTCTTGATCAATTAAAGGTACAGTGGAGTAGCATGCATTAATACACACACAGCACTTCTCACGCTTTGATTTCTTGCTAAAATTAGGTTATTTGTGCAGAAGATATGGTTTGAAATAGCTATGTGTAATGAACATTATTTGGTGAAAATAACTTTGAAATTAAAGAAAGAAAGAGGATGAAAAGAAAAATAAACACATTTTAATCCCTCTTAGGGAGCAGGTTAATTAGCCAACCACGTTTTATTGAACTAAAAAAGCAAGACAATAACAAACAGGTAAATGAAGGGAAATGAGAAGTGCACACACACAAATACACACACTCACGCGTGAGCATGCATGCATAATTCAAGCTCTGCACTTACTTATTTTACTTTGACCAGCAACATTAAGAGCATCGGTTTCTCTTCTGCATAAATTTACGATTAGATCAAGGAGAATTATTTGTGGAAAATTAGGACTTAGCAGCGCTTACATTAAACACACTCTCGGCATTATCTCCACTCCGCTAATGAACCCCACTGCATTTGAAAGGAATGTAGGTGGTCCCCCTAAAAGGGTGAAATATGTATGGTTAAGCAGAAGCTAAAAGGAAGGATATTTAGTTGAGGACTGCGTGTGAATGTCTAATAAGAGAATGCTAAATGAAATTTGCTGCTTAAAGAGCATATTTATCAAATTAGGTGTTTTTTTCCCAGGCAAGATCGTCCCTAGAGGATGACTGCTGAAAACTATTTAAAGCTTTTATTGCACCCGTGGGCTTTATCTTTTCTTTGATTTTTTTTTAAAGTGGGCAAAACAGTGTTGTGTTTGGTTACATCTTCACAGAAGTGGTAAACAAACAAAAGGCCTGTATGAAGGACCCCGGGCCCCCTTAGTTCAACACTGGCTAAATGCTTAAAGGAATAGCTCACCCCCAAAAAAATTGCTGCAATTTACTACCGAGACGGATATGAGTTTTGTTCTTCATCACACAGATTTGAGAAATTTGCATTACATCACTTGCTCACCAAAGGACCCTCTGCAGTGAATGGGTGCCGTCAGAATGAATATCCAAATAACTTGTAAAAACATCATAATAATTCACATCTCCAGTCCATCAATTAACATCTTGTTAAAGGCAGCTACAAATCCATCATTAGGTGTTTTAAACATCAAACTGTTGCTTCCGGCTAAAAAATGTCCTTGATTCATAGTGTTTTCTCCAGTGAAAAAGTTGACTTGTCTGAATCAGAGGAATATTACAGAACCATCACTGTTTACGAGTGAAAACCGTCCTAAACAGTTTTTCAACATATTTTGGTGATTTTTGATGTGACAGGACACAGGGTATGACTTCTCCTGAAAGAAGCCACCTGTGTTAATGGCTGTGTATGTTGCACAAACCTATGGTTATAAAATAAAATGCATTAATAATGGATTTGTTTCTTCCAAACATGCAGCATTTTAACTTTATAAGACGTTAACTGATGACTGGAGTCGTATGGATTACTTGTGGATTATTATGATTTTTTTTAATCAGCTGTTTGGACTCTCTTTCTGACGGCACCCATTCACTGCAGAGGATCCATTGGAGAGCAAGCGATGTCTTGCAAAATTTCTCCAAATCTTTTCTGATGAAGAAAACTCATCTACATCTTGTATGGCCTGTGGGTGAGTACATTTTCAGCAATTTTTTTTTTTTGGGGGTGAACTATTCCTTTAAAGTATTATGATTATTTTCATTCACATTATTCTTTGTTTAGCGTTGTACGCTTGGTCTAGAAGTTTCTTGTTCAAAGTTTTTTGTGTCCACTCCGTTTCAGAACACACAGAAAATTCTTGATATAAGTTACTATCCCAGGGGCTTGTAAATGAGTAACGTTTGTTGAAGTGTCACCGCCACTGAAGTGCAAATCCTGTCGGAGGTGGTAGCAATTGTAGAATCAGAAAATAACAAAGAGAAAAGACTTACAGAAGCACCCCATACAGTATGAGTGCTCGCCTCAGAAGCCGAGGACACATCATCAAACGATTCAGCATTTCACATCTCCCTGCAGGATAAGGCGTAGATTTTGTGAGAAGTTTGTATTTCAGACTGAACCATCCTCCCATTAGAGCGAATGCAGCGCTGCAGAGCTCCCGGAAAACATCCTTGCTCCCAGCCTGACTCTGTCGAGCTGCTTAGCTGTGAGCGCTGAACATTCATCAGAAAGCCACAGAGTGTCTGAAGTGAAATAACTGTCCTCCCCCCAATACGGAGTGGAATTTCACAATCTCTCACATCTAAACACCGTAGAGTATAAATAACTTTCCCACTTTTAATCTTTAATGTCGACCGCACCCTCTAGACTGTGAGAATTCGCATTGATTTCTTTCTTTAATGCATGAAATAGGCATGTTTATTTCCTTGCCAGCCGTCTGGAGATGCAATGCTGCAGTCACCATCCATGTAGCCAATCATGTTGTTTTTGAGGCTAGTTATTTATCATTTTCTATGACAAGCACCAAATTGTTCTATTAACTGTCTTTTTTTCCCCCCCCGGCTCTGGTGCTGATGAAGAGGCAGGGAGACAGCGTAACAATTTTAAACCTAAAAAAAATTGTGTACATTTTCATTTTGTTAATGATAAATTAAGTTATTAATTTTGTCTATGCTCTTTCTAGACACTGCAGGTTTAATTGCTAATTGTTAACTGGGAATGAATATATTTGCATATTAATTAGATCCCAATTTACATTTTTAATTTGCTGCCTTCAAAGGGTGTGAGATAAAAGGTTGTGTTATTTTAAATAATTTATCCTTTATTGCAGAAAAGATGCTGAAAGGAAAATGTGCGGCTGATTTGAATCCCTGAGAGCTTTTACTGTATAAAATGTTTCGAAATCATTTTTTCAACTAATTAAATGAGGAAAAAGGGAGAAATATATGCTCTCAAACAGTTGCTAATACAAAGCCACCCAGACTGCAGAGCGCTGGAGTGGGTCTCCAGGAGTCTTTGAGTGAAGAATTGGAAATGCACTTGAGATGCCGTCTGTGGAAGTCAAGTTTATAAGCTGTGTCCCATTCTGCCTGGAAGAAGTAAAGCTCTTTTTATCACTTCATTTTGTCCTCTCCCTCCTGACACATCAATGCATTTTGTACTTTGTCATTTCATTTTCCTCAATACACAGCACAGAACATTGCTTAGCAGCGAAGGGCTTCAGAAGTTTCCACATTTATTAAGATGGAAAACATCAAACAAAGAAAGAGAGGTACAAAACCATGGCCTCAAGTCAGCCTTGTCGAGACTTTTCTTTTCGGAATAAAATTAAACCGTGAGAGTGTTCGTTCGCACATTGCGATGCTTAATTTGTTTTGCTCTAAACGTAAAATCCCATATGACGTCCTGTTCGTGTTTACAGCAGGTTGACTGAGGGACTTCATCAGTCCATTGCCTGATAGATGCTAACTGCCATCTGCTAGCTACAGTCTAGCGGCTAGATTGCCAGATTGAGCTCAAATGATCTGCGCTGTGATGTACTTGAAATCAACATGCACTGTTTGGTGTCACTTTCAAACATTGATGATTACGTTTCGTTTGAGGTATATTAGTGACGGTACAATTACAAGATTCACAAAATACGTTGTGATACCTTTCATATTATACGCAATAAAGTGAACTCTGTGATATATAGAATTGGGACCTAAATGTAATTTTTAATTAGAGACCATTGCGATGAGCATTTTGAAACTTTTATGTCCTTTAAAACAACTTGAAAAATGACTTATTTTACTTGTGTATTTTGAAATATTCAATATTGGCGAATATTGAAACCATGAGTACAGAAATCTCTTGATTTTGATATGTCTTTCTCTTTTTCATACAGCAAAATACTTGTGTTACTGACAGAGCCAGGTGTTTTGACCTGTCAGGTAAGTTCAGTAATTCACTATTTATTATTTTTGCTATCCCCCTTGAACAGCATTATTGGTTTTTCAAAGCTAAACACCACCAGAAAAATCCCCCAGCGCTATCATTTCACCTGAGACGCTCATCCCTTCATCCGTCCAGGTATTCCAGCTTTATTCATCTTTTCCATCAGCATGTATTTGGCATCACTAGTCTGACCTGCTGTAAACGCTCTACTGCACGATCCTAAAACAAACAGAAAATCTTTCAAATTCATAGACACAACTCTGGGAGGAGATGCACACCAACCGTGACAACATAATGGAAGGTTCAAACATGCATTTTAGCAATCAGATGTTTTGTTTATCTTTCCTTCAGTTGTAAAACTCGGGTAATTTGCCCTTTTGTGCTGCGCTAAAATGTGGAATCACGTATAAGTGTATTTGTTTTAAGAATCTATGGAAATTATGGGGCCATAAGAACATGTAGCCATAACTGGTTTCATTCACTCAGAATTGTAAACAAAACTCAAGAAATGTAACACATTGCCCCCAAATTATTTCCTTTTATATGGAACAAGCTATGGAAGAAATGAGCATTCACACACAGTGACTTTGTCTCTACCAATAGTTTAAGTCTAAGGTAAAGTTCAAGATTAATAGTGTTGCCCCAAACTCGCGTCATTGGTTCAGAGAATGTTATTAAAGGTTTTAGAGAATGTTTAATTATAAATACATTGAAATGAAATAGTGAATGAGTTGAAATTTAGCTTCATCTATAAAAAAAAAAATAGTTTAAAATTAGGGCTGCAAAACGATTAATCGTGATTAATCACATTCAAAATTAAAGTTTATGTTTTCATAGCCTACTACATGTGTGTGTACTGTGTACATGCATGCATGTGTGTGTGTTTATATATACATAATAAATATACATAGTAGCCGACACACTTTTTGAATGTGATAATCGCGATAATAAAATAAACAAGCCCTGGCTTGGCAGGAAGACGAACACTGCCAGACTATCACATTTAGCAGATGCTTTTATCCAAAGCGACTTGCAAATGAGGACAATAGAAGCAATCAAAACTAACAAAAGAGCAACAATATGTAAATACAAACGTCAAGTCTCGGTTAGCCTAAAGCAGTATTTTTTTATGCAACCGTGCCATTTTAACTTTCTTACATGCAGACTTTAACTGTTTTGTTGAACCGTAGTTATACGGAATTCGAACCGGAGCTCCTCGCCTCTCAAGTACGTCTCCGTACTTCGTGAGCTACCGAACAAACCTACCACCGATGAAAGCCCATTGATATGAAGCTGGATATGTGTGGTGCTAACAATCAAAAGCATCAGTTTTCAAATCTCCCAGCATAATAAAAATGTTTTGAAGTCAACTGATACAATCCCCTCTGTGATTTATATGTACTTTGGAGATTAAATAAATTAGTCCAAGTGTGAAACTTATTGAAGAAACATATGGTCTGACATCAAGCTTTTTACAAAAGACGCACGTAGCGTCGTAGTATGCAGGGTAACTACGTAAAACACAACCACGAACGTAATGTTCAACAAGAAATCTATTTTAAATCACTGTGGATACTAACAAGCTCGTAATCATTATATTGAACAGTTTGTTTCAAGTGTTTCTTACCTGTACTGTGACTTTGTAGACTTGGGTAAACGTTTTTATCGAAAAGCCTTATTTCCTTGATATTTTCTTCCTTCTCCAACAAAACTCTCAACAGGTGCTGCCCGAGAAAACCGCATCCTCCAGTTATCACGTAAGTTAACTTCGATTTCTCATTAGACATATTAATACGCCGTTGAATCGTCTCCTGGTATTGACTGAAGTGTTTATCCGTCAGTGTTTACCGAGCCGGTCGACTGGTTCACTCTGCGAATGTAATGGAAAAGACGAGTCAAGTCCAGCGAATCAACAAATGATGTATAGTTCAACGAGACTAAATGAAGACTCCCCTAAATCTCTCCCCGAAGACACAGGGGGAGTGTGAATGTGGGTTAGGCTGTAAAACTGCCTCTCCTCCAAATCTGCATTATTTATGCCCGCCCATATAGCCTACTGCACGTTAAAATGCTGTCAAAATGTAGTCTACTTTTCTTTAAAAAAAAAAGAAATAAAATATGTTACCTATTCACTCAGATTTTAGAATTTATTTAGATTAATCCTTGCATGTGTGAAATATTCAAATAAATATTTTACCATAGGTTAACAGAGACAATAATGGTATTTTTAAAATGATAGATAGATAGATAAAATAGCCCAGTGAAGTCAAAAAGGGAACAAAAACGAGTTCAAGAAATGGCGATCAATTACAGGACCTAAAATACACTTTCTCTTATACACTGCTACAGGTCTCCTTTTTTTTTTTTTTTAATTTATTTTTGTTTTTTTTTTTTTTTTATTTCACTCTAATTAAAACTTTTTGTGTCACTTCACAAATATTGAGGCCTGTGATATGCACAACCGAAGCCCCCCCCCCCCCTTTGACTTCTGTGATTAGTGGTAATTTTGTGCCTGATCACTCATCCACCATCACATTGTCTACTCCGCACAAACCTCAAATAACCACTTACAAGTCCATGATATGGCATGAAGTCACGCACACCAAGTAAAAATGAATACTGTGATTCATTCTGATACCGTAATGTTGGTGTTATGTGTTGTGTCTGGACCAATCAATACAAGAAATTTGAGTCAGCTTTGTTTCAGTATGACTGAA
>JADLZN010008305.1:0-91635 GCA_018155175.1 Sinocyclocheilus anophthalmus | reverse complement strand
CAGGGGCTGGAGCAGACACTGGAGCAAGCTCTGGGGCTGGAGCAGACACTGGAATGAGCTCTGGGGCTGGAGCCATCACTGGAGCGAGCTCTGGGCTGGAGACGACATGGAGACAAGCTATGGGGTGGAGGCCGACACTGGAGCAAACGCCTGTGGCTGGAGCCGACACTGGAGCAAGCTCTGGGGCTGGGATGAAAGCAGAGAACAGTCCTTTTCTCTTCATCCTCCTCCTTGGGTTATGGGGGAACTGGGCAGACGATGGACTTGTCATTGAGGTGACCGGCGGGTTTGCGTCAATGGCAGCCGGCGGGCTTGAGAGCCGCGGCAGGCGGGCTTGATTTCGCAGCGGCTGGCCTGCTTGACAACGGTGCGGCTGGCAGGCCCATCTTCGGAGCGGCCGGCGGACTTGAATTCTGAGCTGCTGGCGGGCTTGTCTTTGGAGCGGCCAGCGGGCTAGAGTGAGCCGCGGCCGGCGGACATGACAAAGGCGCAGCCAGCGAGCTTATTTTTTGAATGGTCGGTCGTCTTGACTTCAAAGCGGCCGGCACTCCTGGGCTGAGGACCACGGTGGAGCTTTGGAGGACAGCGGGGAATTTGAGGTTGGGCAGGCGGTAGGAGCCGTAGGAGAGGTATGTGAAGGTTCTCGGCTTGGGATGAGCTGGGGAGACGCGGCTCATTCCAGTGGGAGTTGGATGACGAGGCTTGGGAAATTTCTTTACTTCAACTTCGAAATCAGAACCATTTAAGAACAGCATGAGATTAATCAGCTCGATCAGGAAAAAACAAAACAAAACAAAAAACAAAAAAACACACGTCGGAAGATCGGCCAGGGGGCGGGTGGGGTGGTGGATTATCTCGTCATCCAACCCCAGCAGGAAGCACGCACCTAGAGCGGCGTCGTGCCAGCTCACCCGGTTAGAGAACTCGTAGAAACCCTCCACATATCGCTCCAACCTCAAACCGCCCTGCAAAGCCCCAAAGGGCGTCCTCAGCTGCAGTCATCTTTTTAGGTTCTGTAGTCTGTCACGGTTACACTACTGAGTGGAGTGCGGAGCAAGGAACGGAGGGAGATGAGAGTACATCAATCCAGAGAATTTTAATATATCAAGGAAACACGGAAAACTCACGTAGCACATGTAGACATGGACAATACCGGACGCTGAGCTATAAACAGGGAACACTATTTAAACACATAACACGATGAGGAGGGGACGAGAGACACCTGGGATCAATGGAAATAAACGGAGAACACCTGGAATTAAATCAACATAGTCAGGACAGGAACAGGAAACCAACCAAATATGGGCAAGGAGGGCACATGGGGAGCAAAACACACACAAAACACGGAACAAAGTCTGACACAGAGCCAGTGGTGGTTTTGTGGGCAAACATTAATGCCTTGAATTTTAATGCGAGCAGCTACTGTATATTACATAATAATATTCATAATGAAGTCCTCTAGGTAATCTTGACTGCAGTGGATAAGTGAAATGCAAGATGAAGGCAGTTGTGCTTGAATAAAAATGCGGAGGACGAGTCCTATTTTACAAGGTGGTGATTTTGTACAATGTGATTTGTATAGAAACGTATGAAAAAGAACGTAGGGAAAAAAAATAAGCAAGAAGGTCCATTAAAAACATCAAAATCAGAGTACAGAAACGAATGAGATTTACGAATGAATTAGTCACAAATCACCAAAACGTTTAATAGTTACAAACTTCCACAAAAGTGTGTTGACCAGTTTCAGTTACTGAAATATAGCTTTGTCATGGATGATGGCGAATATGAGAAAATATCTTTCTGCTGAATTTTGTGATTGACCAATCAGAATCACATATTTTAGAGTCCTGTTACAAGTTTTGCCTATTGTTCTACTGTAGACCAAAACAGATTTGTTACGTCTCTGATTTGTATATTTACAGTATGTATTTTAAACAGTTATGTATGTGTATTTTAAGCTGCTTAGCAGTAGTAGTCCCGTTATCCCTGAAGTGTGGTTTAAGCAAACCGCATGTACTTTTTAGAGCTACCACACTTTGAAAAGATCAGAACTTTGACAAGCCTGTTAATTGAAATGTACATCCAGATGCTGAAGGGCATTAGTTTGGGATTAAACTGCTGTCCCTTTGATGACGGAATCAGTGCTTATTAATACCAGCAGAAGTGAGCTTGAAGTGCGGGTCAGCATGTTCTGGCTTACTGCGCCCTGTCACACACTGATGCCATCTAACTCCAAGTCTCAGTGTCATTATCTGCACATGGCAGAGGGGATTAGAAAAATGTGATTTCTGATCCCCCCTTCCTATGGTACAGTTAAGTGATTATTGTTAAAAAAAATTACAAATGATTATGCTAATGATGAATAAATTATTATCTCCCCAACATGCAGCTCTGAGCGATCTGGCTTCTCCCCGACCAGGAAGATAAGAGTTTATGAGGGGAAGGGGGCCTTTGCAACGTGTGTCTAATATAGACGGACTGCTGTGGCCATCAAAGTATTTCTCAGGGCTTTGTTTAAAAGTCATCTGTTCCTGCATAATCAGAAGCTTTTTGATTGCCTCCTCCGCTGAAGGGAGGGGATCAGACGTGATCGTGTTATGTGTGTTAGTGTCTAATATGCCTCACTATGGAGGGGCAGAGATTGTGTAGTGTAGGTCTTGGTTTGGTGTTAGTTTATCCAGAAATTTGTCATAGCAAATGTGCTTGGTATGAGAGGGTCACCCAAAGTGTAAATAGTGGTATCTCCATTTTGATTGCTTTTCCAGGTGAGCGGTTAGATTATTGCTCTTGCGAATCTCTTGAAGAGAACTTGAAATCAGTGCAATTTGATTTTATCAGTCTGCAGGGGGCTGAGCTTGAGGAAAATGTAAGTATATGAACATTTGCATTTAAGGCTGTTTTCAAACTTGGTTCAATTGCTGGGTCACATGTCAATTTTCAAATTGTACTTATTTTTGGTAAAGTTTTACCAACTGCAGTACAATTGCGTACTACCACCTTGACAAAAAATAAATATATACATAAAATAGGCAAATAATAATAAATATATTATTGAATTATATTTTATTTAATATACTGTATTACAGTATAGCAATGCAAGTAATGACTTGGTTCGATGATTCCAATGGACCCTTTTCCCTTTCTAGCCGACACATGACTGTGGAAAAACGTTAAGCTTAACGGTTGGAAAAAAAACCAGCCAGCACATGACCAACCTTCAAAGTTGAAATATGGTTGAAATAATGACAGTTGTTGTTTCAACGTTGAAAAACAATGTTTAATTTAATACATTAAATATACACTTTGTTTCCAACCCCACTGTTATTGAACTGTAATGTGAAAATATTGTATGTGATTTGTTTTGCATTCAGTTTTCAGTTAAAGATATTTCACAATATCAAAGTTGATATTTTATAAGTACTTATTTTTGGTGTTTTTGTTTTTATTTATACAGGACAGTACAAAAAGCGCACAAGTGCGAGAGAGAGAAGGGGATGGCATCAGAAAGGACCTAGAGCTGGGACACTTTCAACGATCATCCGAAGCACAACCATGCTACATGCACAAGGCTGTTGGTTCTAACATTTTATCAGAATTTGAAGAAACATTTCTTCTTAAAATATTAAATGCATTTCATTCAACGCAGGGTTTGCACAAAATAAAAGACAATGTTTCAGTCAAAAAAAGTACAAGGGTTTCTCTTGCAAGTGCAGCGCAAAATATGCAGGTTATTGTACAAAAACTTTGAGTCTTTAAATATTGTATTTGGATAGTTTTTTTAAATTGGTTTTTAACAATACATCCAAGCACAAACACTGCAAGCTAAAGTTTAAGATTATTTTCATGTGTTTTATTCAGTATGTTTCCAAAATAAAACTGTTGTTTTACAATATTGAGCACGTGGTAGTTTGTTAAGTTGATTGTAAAGCCATTGCCAGTCATTTGATTTTTAACCTTTTTGTATGTACAGTCTTGATCTAAATGCAAACTAGGTTCTAATTGAACGTACAGTTGTGTATTCACCCATGTTGAAAGTACGACAGTGAAACAACGTCGCGTTATCAATGTCGATTAAATTTGCAAAATCAACACCTAATACAACGTTAATCCAACGTCTACAGAACGACCTTAATTCACCCATGCTGAAGGTAAGACGGTGAAACAACATCACGATTTAAACGGTGAAACAACGCACAATATTCAACATTATCCAAATGCACAAATCCAAAACATAATCAACGTTGATTCAAATGGTACAGATGTTGAATAAACATTGAAATGCAGGCTGTTTTTTCCCACCTTTTTGTTCAGTCAAAAGATATATGCAAAAAGGCTCATGTTTTAAGTTCTCAACACGCCTCGGGTTTAAATGTGTCATCACGTGTGAACCGATACCTAACAGTGGCATTCAGATTGACTTGGAGCAATGACTACCATGCATCAAAGATGAAATGGTCGCACTGCTGAATAAGTCCACATTCACACTTTGATTGTAATGGTCATCAGTATAGTCCTCATAAAAACTCCTGACAAGATGTGTCATTTAACAAAAGATCTAGAGGAAAGACGGCATCACCTCGTGGTGTGAGGACTCAATGGTAAAAACCAAAGCACCCTATAGGCAGTCGTTACGAGATCAATCAAAATCTCCAGAAAGGGGAAGAAAAAAAAATCTGGGACGCCACCTTTTGAAGTGGTGGACCAAACCCCGCCCCCCGACCCTATGGACTAAGGATTGGAGAACATCCCGGAATTGGCCTGCAGGACAAAATGCTTGGGAAAACCCTTCCCCGGTTTTCCCTTCTGTAGACGGGGTCGGGGGTGGGTTTGTTTGATTGAGAGGGGGGGTGAGACAGATGAGGGCCAGTCCGCAGCGAGGGCAAAAACCCAGGCTTGAGTCTCTGTGGTTCTCTACCGAAACCCAGCGACACATAATAATCCAACTTCCTTTTCTCTCTCTGATGGTTTGCTGTTGGTCTCTTCCAGAGTGGAATGCCTGTTTGGGAGGGGTGGATGCTTGACAAATGCTAGGTGGGAGTACGTCGCCAGGCCTTGTCAAGAAAGCCTTCTCACCAAGCAGGACTGACCAGTGTACACCTTGAAAAACACCGGCTCTGAGCGGCAAACCACTCTTAACTTGGGATGCCCAGCACACACCATTCACTTGAAGTGCTGCGATCTAAGATGGAAGACAAAAGTTGGTGGTGCTAGCGGCTGAGAATAGGACCTGTGCTGTATAATGCAAAATGATGCTAACAGGGTGCATTGTGGGAAATGGGAGTCAACTGTATGACCTTAAAGAAACATACAGTGGAAAAATTCATGAATGTTTTTTTTTCGTGCTGACTATCAGAATGAGAATTGTGGACAATCCCGACAAACGACTGATTTAAAAACGTCACAATAATCCATAGGTAATCCGACTCCAGTCCATCAATTGTGAAAAGCTGTATTCGTCGTTAAGCCGTTTTTACTTTAAACCATCACTTCTGGACAAAAATATGAGTGCATAATTCATAATATACTTGCTCCATTGAAATATTTCAATCCACTGTGGTCCTTATGTAGAATATATTGTCATAGTTGTTGGAACGTCTGTGGACTCACACTGGTTAAAGTTGAATGAATCTGTGCATATTTGCTACAGATTCAGACCAGATGACTTTTTAGAAGCAATATTATGGATCATTGACTGCATTTTAGCTGGAAGCAACAGGTTTGAAATAAAAACGTCTTGATGGAGTGGTTCTTACAACACACAGCTGTTCATTGTTAAATTAATTGAATGTTAATTATTAAGCTGTTAATGGTTAAATTGTTAACTGTTAATTAGGCTGGAGTGGTGTGGATTACTTGTGGAATTGGTGTGCAGTTTTTATCAGATTTGGGACTCTCATTATGATGGAACAAGTCACGGCAGATCATTCATGGTGAGAGGGGCACCAGTTCAACGCTCAAACACCGTGGCACGTTTTGATCGGTTTCCGGGTTGACGACTGTTTTATGGGAAAGGGGTGTGCACGGGTTTGAGATACGGTTTTCTCTTGTTTGGTGGGGTGTCAAAAAGCTCCGCCGTCCAGCAGCAGAATGTATATATAAACCATGCGGTTATTAAAGAGGCAGCTCCACAATGTACCTTAACATCAAAAAATTGTAAAAGAGAACAGCTCATATTGTTTGCCAGTTATTTAATTAAAGGCAAAATAAATGAAATAAGAGCACATGTATAAGATCTGGAACTTATTGAAGTCTGTCTAATAGCATTAGTACTTGCAATGTCTTCTGGTCCATATCCCTTGCCTTAGGAAGGTGTATAGCAGACTGATTAAGGTAACAGAAAATTACACATAGTTATATATTTTGCAGTGCCATTGTGGTGACACTTCTAAACTTTTTCTCTACTCCTCCGGATATAATGGTAAATATTACAATATCTTAGCACAACAACAGTGATCAGCAATATTGATAAGCCGAATACTCACAATAAAAATAATAAGGTCATATAGATCATAACACAGTCTCGGAGGTAAGAAGTGAATTATCCTTCACCTGAAATGTTTGTCTTTTCTTCCTGAAATGCGAGGCAAATGTTGGATCACAATAAGTAGGAACCACAGTTTCCACAAATCCGTCAACTGATTGGGAGGTGATTTTTTATTCTGGACGGCAAGGGCAGTGACTGTTACATCGAGCGTATTTTGCAGTGTTAAACACGTATTTATACCGATTTCATCAGGCTCCGAAAATTCTTCAAAAAGAACACAAAGAATGGCCTTCTCAGCTGCCATAGTTGCAACACTTGCGTCATCAGAACAGAGTGTTCAACGCACCACCGTTTCCGTTTAAAAAACACAGTTTTGTCGGGGCTGAATGCAGGCCTGGTGATGTAATGCTAATTTTCTCTAAATCTTTTCTGATGAAGAAACAAACATATCTACAGCTTAAATGGTCTGATAGTGAGTAAATTTGCTCTGCATTAATGTGGGCTAATGAAAAACACAGCAAAGTGCATCTGTGCTAATATAGTCTCATCATAAGGATGGCAACAATTATTTTTTTTTATTATGACATTTGGCTTGGTGTTGGTCTAGCAAGTGCTGCGCAAAATTTCCCGCTGCATAAGTACATTTACTCCAGGCGGAGTTTTGAATCCTTTAATGATATCATGACAGCACAACATACCATCCCAAAGGGTGCGTTATCTTCAAAAGTCACACCTAATGTTCACAAAGATTTTTTTTAACAATGTAAAAAGTGTTAATATCAGTCTACGAGTTGCTTCGCTTGCTCTCGTGTGAATACTGCAATATGTCAGTATAAGTACAG
This sequence comes from Sinocyclocheilus anophthalmus, assembly GCA_018155175.1. Lineage (NCBI taxonomy): Eukaryota > Metazoa > Chordata > Actinopteri > Cypriniformes > Cyprinidae > Sinocyclocheilus > Sinocyclocheilus anophthalmus. The sequence continues at coordinate 84,309 of JADLZN010008305.1, read as the reverse complement.
ATAGCATGTGTTTGAAATGAGCGTTCTCCATGGGCCAGCAGGAACAGATGAAGCAGGACAAGGGGAGGAGTGGCAGATTTTGGCCCAGTGACCCTAACAGCTAGACTGGGCTTGGATTAGATGTCGTAATCTTCTTCCTGTCACTTTACACATTGCTGCACCGATCTATTCAGGACACTTTGGCCAGCTCACTGTGAGATGGAGTCTTTCCCATGGCACTGTAGAGCTAGCCTCCTAAAAAAAAAAAAAAAAAAAAAAGGCCCCCCCAAAAAAAAAACAAAAAAAAAAACAAAAAAAAAAAAAAGGAGACACTTCAAACTGTGCAAAACCTTGCCTTGGACATGTATATTACAACAGTAAAAACCTATGAACCCTGTATCTGGCTTAATGATCCCAAAATAATGGCAGTCGTTTATTATGACAATTTGTAGTTAAAGATCATACAATATTATAATGCATTAAAACGTGTATACTTCTTGTATATTCCATTAATAGTTGTATTACATTTTATTGTTTTTAATTTAATGCATTTGATTTTATTTTTAGCTAAGCAGAGATCATTTCATAATCAATTTGTTTTGCATTTTAATCTAATTTTGTGTAAAAATGTCTCAAATTGAAATTTAAAAATGTAATTCAATTCATTCATCACACTGGTCAAGTGCATTGCATTGCAGGATACAGTGTTCTATGCACTAAGCTTATCATACTGCTCTTTTTGTTCATCAGGGTATTCTATGCATAGAAAGAGTTTATTGCCACTGCTGAATCATCATGCTAATATCTGAATGGAAATGGGAGCCCCAGAAATGAATGGGTAAAAGAAAGAGAGCGAATGAAATGTTGTAGACATAGGCCATTAACAGAACCTAAGTAAAATGACCTTAAATGAGACTGAGGAGTGGAGTGGCACATCCTATGTCTTCATGGCTCTGTCTCTTTAAGCAGCATGTGGATCCATTTGATATTTTGGGGCCACTCGGCCACCCCCCTCATTCTTCCCAGCGGGACGCCCAGCTTCTGATCATTGCTATTGATCGGTGGGGCACTGATTGCGGGACTCGCTGACTCGCACAGTGGAGTCCCTCCGATCAATTCAACGATCCCCTTATTTGGTTCCTACTGTGTATGATGACAATGTTGGCATTCCGCATGCAACCGAAAGGGTCTGATCAAATCTGCCGCATTGATTTGGACAGACTGCTCTGTGAGGCCACAGACAAAAAGCCCATGAAAGCTTCTCTGGCCCTAAAAGGGACATGTAATGATGTTGACGATTAAAATGATAATCACAGCGATGTAAATAAAAATGATAATAGAGTTAGTCCTACACAAGCTTAAAGCTTTCAATGAGCCTTTGTTGTCATTTGGAGGAACTGCTGTGGGCATTCACAGAAATCCGTTCTTCTTTTTTTTTTTTTTTGCAGATTGGATTACATGACATCTTTTGTTGTTGCACTGTGCCAGAGTTCTTCGGCACACATATCTCGGACAAGGACAAAGCGCCATGCTTATTGAAGATTTTTCTCAATTATTGCCGTAGTCGGTGCTCTGAAAAGGAATGTCGCTTTGCAGGAGCTTTACCTCTCTGAAAACAACCTCAACGGCTACCAGGACTCCATGCAACTTGGCAGCCTCCTCAAATACAACAGCCCTCTTAAAACCTTGGACCTGAGAAACAATAACCTGTCTGACTCCGGTATGCCCGTTTTGTTTGAGGACGTATTGGGGTGCTTCCAATAGCACGGTTGAAAAGGTTTTTGTGGTTAAAATGCACAATTTGTTTCAGCTCTTGTGTAGTCATCTCTCTTTGTTCCACAGGTTTGGGGGAGATTTGTGATGCTTTGAGCTTTCAGAAGACGGGTTTGAGAACGCTGATACTGAGTAACAATCACATCACTCATCTTGGCATAAGCCATCTACAGAATGTTCTGGTGAGATTTTCTCTCGGGCGAGATAAAAGAGATATGTGCAGTTTTAATCATTACAACAGCACTTCTAGACTTAGGAAGTGTGATTAAAAAAGCAGAGGAAGTTAAAAAAGTAACACATCTGGAAGATTGTGCATCAGTAATTTGCTGAAACATTTTCACAACTGCTTTTCACACCGTGTTTTATTTTAAGGAAAAGGCTCCCCCAAATATGAAAGTTTTGTCATCATTGACTCACTGTCATGGTGTTCCAAACCTGTATGACTTTCTGTCTTATGTAGAACACAAAAGATAAATTTGAAGAAAGAAATTCAAAATCTATGCAATTACAGTGAATGGAGACTGGAGATTTCAAGCTTTTTTAAAAAAGAAGCAAAAGCACCATATCAGCATCATAAAATGTATTTATATGACTAGCTATTTGTGACTTACAGATGGAAATGTATGTTTTTATTCACTGATAAACTCGTTTACTATTGTGAGTGGATCATAAAGCCAGCAAACTAATCAGTTTGATTGACGCCTACTGGGTTTGTGAATGGGATCAACCGATTCCTTGAAAAGATCTAATTTGAAAGAACGATTCATTCATGAATGGATGTCAGGATTTTCAATTTCTCTCAATATCTTACAATAAGCTATCGCATGGCTTCAGAAAACTTGACAGCCTCGTTCCTGATTTACTAGCATTACATGGAAAAGAGTGGGATGTTCACTTGAAAGTTCACCTTTTGTGTTCCTGGGAAGTTTCATTTTTGAGTGGGTCTGTTCCTGTAGAATAAACTGCAGGCTGCACGTAGTAGTAAATACAATGATTTTCACTCGGTATGTTATGTTTTCAGTTATTTATTCATTCCTATTTTATCTGAGTGTGGCTTTGATTAAAGACGAACAGTGACACTGCATGTGGCCCCTGCTTGGCTTTGGAGAGGAAGTACCCAAACCGTCAACACGACAGCTACTGGATATATCTCTTTTTTTTGTGGTCTATGGCAGAGTTTGACACACAAAGAGAAAAGAGAAGAGAACAAAAGGAAATGGCTTGTCTCATCCTCACTGGAAAGCTCATCTCTAATCCTTAATAATATCTATTCCTCTTCAGGAGCTCTGATTGTCAGAATAAACTGTACCTTTCTGTCATCTGAATGGCGATTCAAATCAAAAGCTACAAATTAAAGGCCTGCTTTCTCTTCTCTCGGCCTTTGGCGTGTTCACAGAGAATTCATTCAGGCCAAAAATAAAGCCTGCTCATTCCATTTTGCCTGTACCAAATGGGAACAGTTTGATTAAATAATAGATATGTGTTTAGAGGGCTTTTTCATGTGGTCTGTCATTAAGAAGGATAAGTAGACATCCATGCGGCCATAATGAATATAATTAGTCCAATGGCTGGTCGTGTCGAATATGACACAGGAAGGGTTGTTATTAACCTTTCTTTCTTTTTTTTTCCTGGGGTTTCTTTAAAGGCAGAAGAAGAGAGAGTGAATAAATGGGTTATTTGAGCAGACACACAACTCTCTGATGTCAGCAGAACATAATTAAATCACAATGTTATCCACATTTTTCAGCGGATGTAGGATGACTAAATACTGTAGGATGACTAAAGTTGTCAACCATAGGCTGTTGGAATGACACTACTTCAGTTAAATTGCTACGTTTATTATATTAACAATACTTTGCTTTATACTTTTGTCAGTCCAAACCTGTATGACTCTCTTCTGCAAAACACAAAAAAATATATTTTGAAGAAAGTTGGTAAACCCAAAAACAGACTTAATTGTATAGGAAAAAAACACCAAGACATTTCTCAGAATATCTTCTTTCCAATAATAAAATAAAATAAAATAAAATGATAGAGATTTGAAGAGGAAGGTGGGTAAATGGTAGAATTGTATTTTTTGGGTGAAATAAAATAAGTTTGTATTAGCGTATTAGTATATTTACAGGTAAAAAATATACCTGCTTAATTAAAACCAATATATGACAAATAAAAATTATGTTGAATTCTGAAAGTGTTTTACATTTGAAAGGACATTTCAATGACATTGTATCTAGTTTCTTTCTTTCTCTGAATCTTTGACTGGCTTGTTGGTTTTGTATTCATATACTGATAATGTATGCGTATGTAGGGGAGTGCAGGGCACAAAGTAACGCGGGGTTAGTTGTAACACACGTGGTTAAAAATAATATTTCCACACATGCTAGCATAACAAAAATTATGGTATTTACTAGTTACCATTTCAACACTATATAGAGAAAAAAGTGTGCAACAAAAATCTAAGTATTTTGAAGATATAGATGAACATTTGTATTTACATAGTAAAATTAAAAGTAAAGTTTTTTTAGTAGTCTTTACAACGAGACAACTCTGATATTATGTTATTCCCAATCTGTTATTGATTCAGTTAGATAGTTTTCAATGCTGCAATAATAGCAGAAGACACTAACCGGTTTTATTTTATTCCAGTTGCGCAGACGGGGAATTTTGTAACACTGCTTTACAATGTGCCCCGCTATTATTAGAACTATGCTATTCTATGACTTTAGCGATGTAATTTACATTATTTACTTTAATTAATTTTAATGAGAAACGACGAGAAACAGGTGAATGTTTAATGTTTAATGTTTAGAAATTATTATTGCAAGACATGTAAAGCATTGTGGCTCGTTTTTGTGGGCCGTCCCAAGCATGGTTGCAATGTGTTCATTGTCAAACTCCAAAATCAAATAATTTTTCATTCTTAAAAAACGCCATTATTTTATTAACAAAATATTTTAGTTTGTCTTGTAAAAAATTTTCATTTGTCTTGTACTTTTGTCATGGAACAAAATCAGATAACATTTTAAGCTGTGTTACAACGTGTCCCTCAGATGTTACAATGTACCCCACCTATGTGGCAATGTTGTCACATTTCACTTCCATTATTTAGGGGTAAATAAAGAAAAACGTAAACACTGTAATTATGAAACAAAATGACATATTTGTACTAGACAAGTGTGAAATCACTGTGGATAAAAAAATTATACTCTGAACCCCATGTGGATTTACACAAAATGAGAAAGTCAAAAAGTGTTACATTGTGCCCCGCTTTCCCCTATATGTGGGTGTTTACATGCTTGAGTGTCGTAACAGTGACGCAAATGAACTGTGAGTTGATCTCTGAGCTTGTTTTTTAGCTGTCTGTGGTTTTTTCATTTAAAGCAGAAGACTAAGTGAGGATAATGAGTGTAGCGAGTTGGCATGGTGTACGTTCTGTTATGCAACATGGCTTTTCCCTCATGTGCTCCGCTATCTCCTGCTTTATATGGCTGCTAATCGTGCTTCATAAATGACGCGGCTAATATGCTCTTGAGAGCCAATCTATTGCCACGGCGCGGCGTGTGACACTTAAAGCTCTCAAAGTGACACAAATTCACTATCCATAATTGGATTCAAATGCACAGAAAAAGGACACTTTTGAATTACAAAAAGTGATTTAAAAACAAGCTCATCAGGGCACGTTTTCTTAAACATCCTGTTTTTCTTCTTTTTTTCCCAGCCCCGCTTAAAAATGCTCGAAATGTTGAACCCTGGCAAAAACAACCTTGAGAACAGAGGCCTTCACACGTTAAAGGAGTCCCTTACGATCAATCGCTCTTTATTGCAACTTGGCCTAGCTTCCACAGGAATAACATGCGAGGGTAGGGTTCGTAATATTGCTTTTCTGCTTCTTTGGCACATTCTCTCCTTCTAAAGTTCCTTTTTTACTGGGATGCATTTCTGTTTTACCTTCTAACTAAGCCTGTGTTTTCTACTCACCGTGCTACACTCTTAAAAATAAAGGTGCTTCACGATGCCATAGAAGAACCTTTTTGTCTAAATGGTTCCATAAAGAACCTTTAACATCTGAAGAACCTTTCTGTTTCACAAAAGGTTCTTTGTGGCAAAAGAAGGTTCTTCAGATTACAAAAAGGTAAGAAAGAGATGGTTCTTTAAAGAACCTTTGACTGAATGGTTCTTTGTGGAACCAAAAATGGTTCTTCTATGGCATCGCTGTGACTTTGGCTGAGATCCTTGCAGAGAGTCCACAGATCCAGCGGTTGGATGTACGGCAGAACCAGGTGCTTACTGGGGGCCTCATGGCTCTGTTGTTGGCCCTAAAGATCAACCGTTCACTCATCAGACTGCGTCTGGACCAACATCTGAAAGAGGAAAAGGTCAGTTGTCAGCTTTACCTCGTCCTGATTATCTAAGTGTTTAGAACAGTAATTCTGCATGCAGATGGTTCTTGGGTCTGCCTGGAAATATCAAGATTTTTTTAACTGTAGTTTTCAGGCCTGGAATATCATGAAAAAAAGTAAATTTTAAAAATCATGGGAATATTTTGTGTATATGCATTTTTCTGTCTGTTGAGGGTCTTATTGGAGACATTTTTGCGCTAATTACTATAGATGTTTAAATCTATATTTAGAAATCTATAGATTAGTACCTGACAAGTGAAAATCAAAGTCATTTGGTTCAGTGGTCAAAAAGTATGGAAACATTGTGAGAAATATTATTGTTTAGAGGTGTACAGGAGTAGAATAGTAGGAATATTTTTTTATTCTTTTGTATTGTGTTTATTGATGATCCAAAAATAATAGTCAAATTGAATTTACTTTCTTTACACACAAAATTGGGGGGCTTCGTCTTGTCAGCCCAGGTCTGGTGATGGATTTTGCTATCACAATTAATATTGTAAAGTTGTTCAGGTAAACTCATTATTGCCATAGCATGATCCAATATTAACCAAGTTTGACTCAAGATAGAAGTTCCCGTCAAAGATACGAGATGTTGCTGATCTCTTAGAGCCGCTGCTTCACACTTTGTTGCAAAAACCTTGAAAAAATGATGCCGCAACTTAAGAACATGCCAGAATAGAGAAAGTTCGCCATCGGTTTGTCAGGATTTTATCTACTTTATATCTTATTTGCACATTAAAGCATTAATTAAAATCGTGAAAGGACATAATGCTCTCTTTAAAAAATAGATTCTAATGCTAGAAACGGATTGTTTTATTTTTTTATATCAGTCATTTGTTTGGAGTCTGATGTTTTTACCCCGTCAATCAGCTGCACCTCGAAATATATTGTCATCGATAAACGGCCTGAAAACACGCCATCTGTCTTAAATGTGTATAAATGTGTCATATTTAAGCTCAGCTGAAACAGAAGACGATGTTTTTAACATTTCCACCGTGGTAGATTACAGCAGGGTGGTATTTAACCGATGGAGAATGAGACATTTCACTGTGGCAGTACAAGAAGACACACTGCTGGGATTTGTCTGGGCCAGGCACAACGTGGCAGAACGACTGACGATTGTATTAAAAAGCAAATCTTTCCATCAGAAATCAGCGGGTGGTCAGATCAAGTGTTCTGATTCAGTTTCGTAAAATTCCCTGGGACTGAGAAAAGCGAAAATTTCATTCTTCAGAAGAAAAGCGTATGGGGATGTGTGCGTGTGTGCGTGGCGCGATTTTACATGCGCATATTTAAACGAGAGGACGGTGGTAGGGAGGGAATGTAGGTCCTCGGGTCTTTGTTTACAGCATCTGATTTGGTGTGTCTGTTGAAGCCCAAATCTATATTTGATCAGTGGCCTGATTGGTGTTAATTCTTAATTATTTACTGATCTAAAATATTCATTGCGGTAGTCTGAGGAAGTTCAGAGATTTGGGACCATGTTATCTCTTTAGCAAGGTGCTTGTACTCTTAGTTAAGGTCAAACTTTACCCATTCAACAATTTGCATCAAATTCTTCCAAGACCTGAGCTGTATACTTTTAGTGTATGCCAACAGTTGCCTCATTTTTGTTCATTTTTTATTTCATCTAAAACATTTGTCTTATCTTTTTATCAACATTTTGAACATGGAAAAAAATATATTGGGGTGAGCTATATACAGTACATTTAAGACTGATGTACAACAATGGCATCATATTATTTCCTTTGCTGTTTGCTCAATGTCACTGTTGTTGTGCATGGCACAGTCAGGTTGCTGTGATGTCTCTCATTAAGGATCATTAGAGATGCAGGTAGGGGTGCAGAGGGGCAGGTGGTCTTGTGGGACAGACTCCAAGTGGAACTAAGAGTTGGTTAGTGTTTGTGGTCGGTCATGGTGTCTGACTCTATGATGGCTGGAGTTGAGTGAGTGAGCAGACAGAGAGCAGGTCCTGCTCATGGGACCTCTGATGAGAAGCTTATGATGGGTTTTACACACACAAACACACACACACACCAAACACACACAAACACACACACACAACCCGTGCACTCCTAAAGAAAGCTCGTTTTTTGAACTTACTGAGAATTCTGTAAATATTTACATGGCTTCATCCTATTGCACTACATTGCTGTTTTCAATTCAAAATTAAAAACAAAATTGATTTTTTTTAAAAATGCTAGTTTATATGCCATTGGTTTTCAGCAAAGGTGTATTAATGTATTTATGGAATAAAAAAAATACAAAAGTGAATAACGTTGTAAAAAATAAAATAAAATAAAATAATCTATATACACTACCAGTCAAAAGTTTTGAGTCGGTAAGAATTTTCAATTCAAAATCAAAAACTAAAAATGTTGGTTGGATTAAAAAATGGTTCGTAGTTATTTCCTAATTTATACTTCTTATAACTTATATAAAAGCATGTATTCTTTCAAAAATGCTATGCTTTTAATGGGGGTCATCATGTAGTCATGTAGTAATAGGGTTGTACATATGCAAGATCTGTGACATGCATTTTTGGCAATTAAGATTAATAATTAAAAACATTAATAATTAAAATAGTTACTGCAATTAATTGAATATCAGTTCCACAGTTTGTCAAAATGATGATGTTCTATGATTTCAATTGTTGTATACAATTTGTAGGGGGGGCAAAACAGACATTTGATATGTATAAACTAGCTATTTTCCTAATTTTATGTTAAATAGTAGTTGATCTAATATAGATAAATGTATCTAAATATGTGATTTGTGCCTCTAGGAGCTTGTCTCTTCATTGTTTTCTTCCACTCCTATGTCTAATTTCATTTTAATTTGTATTTATGTGCTTTTTATGCTATTATTTTGAATAAATATAAAACTCAAAGTTCCTATGCATTGCAAGTGCAACCTGTGCACCACAGCTTATATTGTTTTCGGTTTTTATCTCTCCATGTGACTGCAAAAAATATCTTTAAAGTTCTGTGCGGCCTTATCCTTTAATTAGAGAAGAGGGGTTTGTGAGTAACATGTTCCATATTTTAGTGATACTTTCACAGAATCTTCTCCCATCAACTTCACATGGCTGTAGGGGATGAAAACGACAGCCGTATATAGCAAAGCAGTCAAGTGTCATATGTTTATCAAAGCTAAACCAAATCACACTCTCACATCTCTCTGTTTCTTTGCGTCTGCTCTCACTGTCATGGAAAAAAATAGCACTTGTCACCAATATCTTGTTGTAGAAGCCAGTCTGCTTAGACACTAGACTGTATACTTACTAGACACTGTATTTAACATCATGTGAACAAACATGAGGTTGTGAAGTGCAATATGTTGCACTATTTTGTAAAAGGTCACATTTCCCTCACAGCCTTTTTTCATTGTGTTAAATTAAATGTGGCGTCTAATTAACTAATCTAAATAAACCTGTTCAGATCTTGCAGATAGAGACTCTTCATAAACTTTTACCCTTGCGCCATTAAAACTTTGAGGTGAAATTGTCTTTGCAGTTTCGAAATAAATCTTCTGTCTCTTTGCATTCACAATCCACACGCAGTCTTGCTCATTTCCTGATGTAGTTTTGGGGGCAAAACAGGCATATTTGCCAGCTGTGTAATTTACTGTGGCACTCATTTGCATATTAAAGCATTAATTAGCCCCTCTGAGCGCGAGAGCGGGAATAGTGTAATCATTGGACGTGTAGTCGCGGGGGACGAGTCTGTGTTTGGGTCTGGGGGGAGGCCGAGAGGAGAGCGCGGGAGTCTCTGGGTGCTTGTGTTGACCATGTGGCGCATGCTTGTCGGCTTTGTGTTTTTTTCTCCTCTCTTTCCCGCCGGAGGGTGGATGAGGAGGTTGCGCTGCTCAGTTTTCCAGCTTTTTCCAGACCCTTTGAAGTGTCACACACGATCTGTCTCCGTGTCATTTTAATGGCTTTACTCTCCCCCGTCAGTGCAGTCAGAGGTGCGACCAACAGTTTCACAGGAAGTAGAGGTTGTTGTTGTTGTTTTTTCTCCATCCTCTTTTCCATTTGAGGGTGAAAAGGGGGATGAGGGTTGAGGATTGTGAAAGAGCATATGAAAAACAAACTGATGTAAAGGCTTTTTAGAAGTTACAATTGACACAAATCGTGAGGAGATATCAAATACATATTAAGCTGCTTGGAACATGACAATTCATTTGATTAGTAATTTTCCTGTAAGTGAATATTCACACTTTTGGACATTTGGTCTGTGAACACACACTCAGGGCTCACCAATAGGTTGACAGAAAAATCATTGAAAAATAATTTTAACTTTATTGATCTTGTGCATGCATTTTTATTCATTGGGATTATCTTGAGTAAGTAGAATCAGTAAGAATATGTTGAAAACTACAAACCAAAGAGTAAATTATGAATTGTTTTTCAGCAAAGATTTAGGAATAAAAAAAAATACAAATAAATAAATAATCAATATACACGACCCTTCAAAGTTTGATATCTTTATCCATACTATCTATCTATCTATCTATCTATCTATCTATCTATCTATCTATCTATCTATCTATCTATCTATCTATCTACTGTTCTATCTGTCTATCTGTCTATCCGTCTTATCGTCTATTATCATTCATCTATCTATCTATTATCTAATCTAATCTATCTATCATCTTATCTTCTAATCTTCTATCTATATATCTAAAATTAAGAAGTAATTTATCTATATACAAAGCTGAATTTTCAGCCTCTTACCCCAGGTCGTCAGGTCACAAGATCTCAAAAACATTTATTAATATTATAATGTTGAAAACATTTGTTTTTTTTATATATTTTTACAGTGATAGCTCATTTTTAACAGACATTTTTTAGGATTCTTTGATAAATAAAAAGTCAAAATAAACAGGATTTATTTGAAATAAAAATCTTTTGGAACATTAGAATTGTCTTTACTGTCAATTTAAGTCTTTCCATGCTAAATAAAATATTAATGTCTTTCATTTGTACATGGTACTGTACATATAAATAAAGGTATTTCTAGCAAATATATATTTTTAAAAAATCATTAATTTGTGGTGGGGCCAGTGAAAATGTTGTCCAAGCAAGAACTACTAACCTGACTGTCAAAAAATCTTTATTGTTGAGCCCTGATTTAACCACTTAATGGGACATTTCACTCAAAAATAAAAACTGTAATTTACAAAATTGCTGTTGTTCCAAACCCGTATGAATTTTTCCCTCCGTGAGATAACATAATGTCTGAAAAGAGTAAGATTTGAAAGCACTGTCAGAGGGGAAATTGACACAAGGGTGAGTAAATATTAACATAATGTTTATTTTAGGGTGAACTATCCTTTAAATTTCTATACTAATGCATATGTTCACCAATGTATGTGTCTATATAAACAGGTGCAGTAAATGTCCAGTAAAGTGTGAGAAGCCTTTGCTTCAGTGGTTCTTTGTTGAGCTTTCTCCGAAGCCTTTGCCTGAAACACGTTGGCTCATATTTTGATGGGACTGGATGCTATCTTTTCCCTCTACTCAACTAGAAATGGCCCATTGGATGAGTTGGTCCATCAGAATTTCAGAATCTCCCTCTGGGCATGTCCTCCAACTCCATGCTCAAGTGCCCTGAGTCACAAGTCACCCACAGTGAAGGCTCATCTGAATATCATGAAACCCGTGAGTCACTGCCTTTATCAGAGGGCTTCAGCCAGAAGAATCTTCCTTTCCCTTTCAAATTAACAGGACTGCAGTGGCATGGTCTGCATATGAATATGGATGATCTATTAGGTCATCGTTGGAAGTAGCGTAAGTGTGCAGCACTTAGCTCTCTATTTTCTATTTACAATTTTTTTTTAATTTGATGCTTGAATGTGTGAGCATTGTAACCAATCACGTGCACATGAATGAAGAATTTAAATGATTGTTAGACTTGCAACAACCAGTCCGAATGAGCAAGATTAATGGTTTACATGTTTAACCATTTTGTTTTTCGTGCTACTATGAGGGCCTATATGAAGTGGCTGTACTTTATAAAGTGATGTACTTTGTAAAGTCATGTTTTCAGGTTAATATTGCTAATATATTGTTAATATAACACATAATATTGAGTACCTTACTTTAGATGAATAATTGTTAGTTGCTCTGTCCATTTTTGCTCCGTAAATTAGAATTGTTTCAAACGAAACTACAGTGAAACCCTTGAGTGTCCCAGAGCAACACACAGCAGTGGCATTTAATGAATCAGTGTTTTTAAGCAAATAATTTGAACGAACAGTTCTGTGACTCACAGAAGCATGACCAGCTGTTGCATCTCTACAGGCAAGACATTTTAGTGCTCTTTAGTTCCTGAATGAGTCAGTGTTTTTGAATGAATCATTTGAATTAATTAACTCACTAAACCTGGAATAGCCTCACATCTGCAAGTAACACGTTTCGTTCCTGATTGAATAGGTATTGCTGAACAAACCAGTTGAGTAATTGATTCAATGAGTCATAATTTGGTCGCTTGTCAGCGTAGCCAGTTACAAATTATTGATTTCTTGAAAGCAATGGTCAATCAAAAACATTTTAGTCGGTCAGAAAAGTTTTTGTTCAGTTCAGTTCTGCATGCTCATGAATTATCTCATTACAAAGTGCAGATGCGATGTAAATAAGAGATTAATTGTGCAGTTTGGAGAGCTTCATTGATAATAACAGAACTTTGTGAGATTGCAATGAACTTGGTTATTAAAGGGAGCTCGCTTTGTGCACTTTTAAGCTATAATCCATTCAGAATTTGTATGAAACTTGTTTTTTTTGGACACATACACTACAAAGTTTCAGGAATGACATCTGCATATGTATGCTGTATTCACTCTCATAATGATTGACAGATATGTGAAAATAGATGTGCATTAAGGCTAGAGCACCCTTGGTGATTTAATTCTAAAACCGGGCCTGGCCAAACCTTCACAGACAGCACACGTTCAGAGTGAGATCCAGTTCATGGACCAAAAACATGTGTAAACTTTATTGAGATTGCATCATATGGAACCAGTGATTTCATTTCCAGCAATTTATGACTGGCTTGAATATAGTCCCACAACTTATCGTTCTTCACGTGTCTTGCATTTGGTGGCAAAGAGTCCAAAATGGACATATTTCAAGTGATTGGATTTGGCAACTGCATGGAAAAAAGACAGAAAAATTGTATGAACATCAGAAAGCATTGTGCACATTTCTGGTTGAAAATGAAAGGCCACGAACAGACACTTAAAATGTAATGTCTTAACACTAACCCTTTTAATGTCGCCATTAAAATCAGCAGCAAGAGTCAAAACTAGACCACAGTTTATTAAATGTTGGCAACCTCTTAGTCAAGCTATTCTTGACTGTGCTGTATTGACGGCTTTGATGTGGTGCAGTAAGGTAGGACATTGCTTTGATACTTATATCTATAAATACTTTTTTGAGAAAGAAATTTCTGTGCATTTTTTCACAATTTGTTTTTCCTGCCCCCTGAATTAAATGTCGCTCATGCCAACTGTAACAATGCAGAGTCATGAACAATGCCCACCAATACACAGCCTGACAAAAATATTTGAATGTGAAATCTGTTAATCAAAATTAATAATGATGATTACAATATCAAGAAAAGTAACCAATTTATGCAGCCCTAGCTCTGCATTCTAGTCTTATAGTGCCCTTTTTCTCACTTCATCTTACTCTCTTTCTCTGGCTAATCATCAGAGGTGAAGATGACCTATAAACACTGATAAACAATCAATACATATTTATTTAATATGCATTTAACCCACCTCTTATGCTTCCAGTGTAAGCTCATTTTGATTATGGATATTTAACTGGGTTATACAGGTTAACTCGGGACGTGTCACCTAAAAACATTTATCGCAAATCAGGTTTGTGCACAGGATATATCCATACGGTGGGACATTTGTGTCAATGACAGACCACCATGATTGATGGCAGGATTACAACAGATCTATCGACAGTACCGTCCGTCAGTCAGTCAGTCAGTCAGTCAGTCAGTCAGTCCATCCGTCCGTCCGTCCGTCCGTCAGTCTGTTTGTCTGTCTATGTTTATAATTTCTGTCTCTATCTGTCATTCCATTCTATTTGTTCATTCTAGCATTCTATAGTTCAATCTACTGTATGTATCGTTCTGTCTGTCTGTATATCTATATGCATTTGTCTGTATAGTTGAATACCATTTCTGTTTGTCTGTCTGTCTGTCTTGATCTCTGTCTCTGTATCTTTGTGTTTTTCTTGTGCAGACCACAGGAGCCCTCTGTTTGTCCTCTTGTCCCTGTGACTGGAGTGATGGGGCAGTAGTCAGTATGTTTGCCCACTAAAATCAGGGGGAGGGGTGGGATGGAGTGGGCAGGGCATTGCCTGTCCCCGTCCTCGTCTCTGTCACACCGGCATGGGCTGCCTGGGCTCCATGGAGGGGAGATAATTGGATTTGTTGTCACCTCCAGTTGCTGCCAGGAGCGGGCGTCTGCTCGGTAGCGAGGAAGGAAACCCCATCATCGTAGGAAACAGGGCCCCACCACCCAGCCCGAGAAAACAGGATAAGCAACGGTGTGGTGGGCACCACTATCGATGCTCTAGAACTGCCATGTCCAAGCGGGCAGGAGTAGGCCAGCTGTTTCCTTGTGTCCTCCAGCCAGGCCAAAGAGAGAGCTCCAGATCCAATGGAGAAGGGGGGAGAAAGGAGAAGTTGACCTTTGGCCGGATAGCGCTAGATGTTGAGGTTTGAGCTGTGCCATGTGCCTCTGCGGTTCCTGTGAAAGGGGTTTAGGCCCAGGCCAGGGAATCATGCCACAGTAGACAAGCGTGGCGGACAACCAGGGATGGCACCTTCTTGGCTTGAGTGTGAGGTAATGATGGGCTCACAGGTGAACGGCCCCAGAGGTAATCAGTAATTAACTCACAGCCACTCCATCACCACAGCTTTGGGCCTGAACCGAGTACCGCTGCCATGTCCTACAGACAATAATGCCCTCCAAACACTCCTTGCACATGCCCCGACAACATCAAGTTATTAATTTTTTCTTTATATGTTATCAGTTGTTTGAATATGTTTTACTTTTTTATTTTACTGGGAGTCTATTTGCAAGACTCTGTCCAGAAAGCAAGGAGTGTCAGCAAGGGCTTCTGGAAGTTCTGGTTTTATTTTTAAAGCTTCAGTCTTGGAGGGAAAAAAATCCCTTTTCCTCCTGTATAAGAACTTTTGAAGGAACTTTTGAAAGATCGTCTCTGTTCTGACTTCATTGAGGAGCAGTTCTGTGGCTGCAGTGGAACGGGAAGGTGAATTATATTTATACCTGGAAGTCCTGCTTCTGTCTGACTGACCTCCAGTCAGAAATTCACACATGCTGTTTTCCATTTTCCTGTCGTCCAGTGCTAGCCTACATTCCCATTCACTAAGCGCACAGTTAACTGTCAAACATTGGTTGATGGGGGGAAAAGATACAGAGAGACATATTTGTGGTGTGTTCGGTGGTACTTTAGTGTAGCTGTTTGTACACTCCGTGACTACATGTCAGTCGCACTGTAGTGCCCTTAGAAGTCTTCACTGTGTATTTGGCCATGTTAAGTCAATTCAAATAATGGGAGTGTATTCAGTGTTCGAGCTATAGCGTGGACTTTGAGGGAGCCCACTTGTTTATTTTATAAAGGGGGAGGGGGGGGGGGGGGCGGGGTGCTCAAAAGGGGGCTTGCCAATGAATTACAAACATAACAGCTACAAGTGTATGCACTACTTGCTTTATGCAAGCACTATATAGGATAAATCACTATACAGGATTTACCCTATTATACTTTATCGACACGAATTGATAGGTGAAACAACAAACAGCCACCCAAAAATAGTCTATAAACAAAGCATCAGGCTATCTGAGGTCTTGACAAGGTTTAAAGTTACTCGTCGTAAGGCTACAGAAGAATACCATAATTCCTCCGTTCCATTAGGCCTAAGACATCGAGAGTTCCGCAGACCTATAACAAACCAGCCACAACACATAATTGCGAATAACATGCCTTACCTTAACACAGAATCGACCACAGAGTCCAGCGTTTATATTTTTTCTACGAATCTTTGTTAACATGTACTAAACATGAGTGGAATTTGCACCGCAGCGCCCCACACCTTGATGCTCATGACAAGAACAGCATGTATAGTTACCTTAGTTTAAGTGAATAAGGTTTAAATCGCCGTCATGCATGAATTAATGATATTTTTGCAATTTAACACATAATAATCCACGATGATCACAGTACACAAAACTGAAATTGCATGTCAAAATAACACATTGTTAATATTTTTTGAGACCCCCCAAAATTCACAAATCATGTTTTCAGGGGAGCCCATGTCTTATTAAGGGGAGCCGAGCTCCCCCTAGCTCCCCCGTAGTTCACACCCTGAGTGTATTTGTCCTTACATAGTCCATTAGTCAATACTGCATATTAATATATTACTGCACAATGTTTTCTCCTTAATTCACTAAGTAATCATACTTAAGTTATGACTAAAGTTTTGCTCTTATTTATTTATATTTGTTTATTGAATATTTGCTATACTTACAATTAACAATCCATAATTATCCTCATATATAATTAATATTATATATGTACTAAAATAGAGAATAATGTACACTAAAATAAACTTAAAATAATAGTTTTATCAAAAAGGATAGCATTAAATGGTCATTGGGCAGTAACAGACTTTTTAAAATGTTAAAAAAACAAATAATGTCTTTGAGCTTTATATTTTCAGAAGAAAAAAGTCCTTGAAAATTAAGAGCACGGTTTCCACACACACACACACCCACACACACACATAATTATAAAATATATAAATTAATAAAAAATATTAAGTAGCAAAGCAGTTTTAAACGGCGATAAAAACTACACATTCGTGAGCACCAATCAGCATATTAGATGGTTTCTGAAGGATCTTGTGACACTGAAGACTGGGGTAATGATGCTTAAAATTCAGCTTTGCCATCACAGAATAAATTACATTTTAAATACAAAAGGATATTTTGAATTGTACTAATATTTCACAATATTACAGTTTTTTACTGTATTTATGATCAAATAACTGCGTCTTGTGGAGATTGTTTAAAAAAAATCTTATCAACCACAAACTTTTAAATGTTGTACATAAACTATAAGATTATATGTATTATTTAACCAAAGTTTATATGAAGGAGTTAGGAGTATGGTACAAAATACTTTGTTATAAAGAAAATCTATACATGTGAGAACAGCTAGGGTTTGTAAGGTCGTTCAGTAGCAGAAGAAGTCAGATTGTATGTGAGCTCTGATCTGTTTTTGGAGCGCGGATTGCATCCGTAATTGGGGGAAATGCGGAATCAGTGGGCCTAGACATCTCCGTCCCCCAGGGATCAATTACAGAAGAATTCAGCCGATCGTCTATTCAAATGAACACCTGAAGAGCGGTGACAGTGTGCTGTTTTAAAACTAGAGGTATTACGAGATAAACAGCGTCCGAGTAAAGACCTCATCAGCAGCAATTTGTATGCATTTACGCAGACAGTCAGGGTTTCTTCTTCTTCCTGTTGTCTTACCTTCTTCCTCATGTTTTTAATCACAGCTGTACAAAAAATAAGTAAATAAATAAATAAAATAACTTAACTTGGCCCCCCACCCCCCCCCCCCCCCCCCCGTGCAAGTACAAAGGAGGGTTTAAAGTCACTTTTTCTTTGACACATCCGCAACAGCCAGTTCCAAAAGCAAGCTTAGCAACCGTCTTACTAACAAAAACTTCTAATCTAATAAGGATGAAGTGTTATTATTAATATCCCTCCAAGCACATATTTTAAATAAATTCGTTCCTGTGATTCACTCCATCTCTCTCAAGGTTTTGGGCATTTGTACAGTGTGAAGAGCTAGCAGTGTTTAAGTCCTTCAGACCTTGCGAAAGTAATGAATGCCAGAATGTTTCTAATCACTGAATCATTCATGCTGTATAATTTGCTGTAAATAGCCAAGGTGCACTCTTGATTTACAGCTTGCTCAAAGATCCTTGACACCACTTAGCGACTGAAAAACACTCCATATATACATTGAGGCTTAGTTTAGCGCTTTGAAAGGAACTCAAGCTGTAACTTTTCATAACCTTTTATCTTACTGTAACCGGTCACCCAGACCCTAAACTGATGCACAGTGATTGCGAAAGAAAGAAAAACACTTTGTTTTTCGTCTTTGTTTTCAAGCGCAGTCAGCAACCGGTAAATAAAAACAGATCTCCTGGAGGTTTTAAGAAGGGCTTCTCAAAAAAGGCTTCCAGTCTGTGTTCTGACACTGTGTTAACGGTTCCACCTGTGGTGACCTTGTCCCGCCGTCTCTCCATCCTCGACAGTGAGTGTGAGATGGATTACTGTGGCCGCTCGGCTACCTTACAGATGGCGCAGTGCCGTCACCGGCATCTAATCTTCATAGTGTGCATCGAAATGACTCATTAAAATCAGCACAGGCAAGACCGGCGGAGAGGATGCCCAGCGCTACACGGGCGGCAGTGTCTGTTTTCCTCTCTCCTTCCCTCTTTTCTATGTCTGGGTCCTTTTATTACATTTCTCTCTCTTTCTTCTAATGTGGAATTTCAATGCTTCTCCCTTTGAATGATTGGATGTTATTGTCATAGTCGAGCAGAGGGAAATGCACTTTGAATTAGAGGCAGTGTTTCATTTCTTGTTTTAAATTTAAATGCAGTAGCACGCACCTTGAGCCTTTTTTTTGGAGTTCGGCTCTTTTATTTTTGGGAAAGTTCGCTATACGCTATCCTCCTTTTAGAGTGACAATCTTATTTGTACTTGTAGCAACAACAGTTCAAAACTACTATCACCCAACTGCATCTTTCCAAACGGACGAATCAATGTCTCTCTTAGGCTGAATAAAAAGAACATTTTAGTTGAGGGGAAAGCTATTTTTTATTTGTGTGTGTGATGGTCGAGTGAGTGAGTGTGTGTGTGTGTGTGTGTGTCTTTTTTATAGTGTGTGCCCACAGTATGTAGTGTTATCAATTTTATAGATAAATTTTATAATATAATAATTACACACACACACAACTCACTACTCACACACACAACACACACCACACACACACACACAAATAAAAAATAGCTTTCCCCTCAACTAAAATGTTCTTTTTATTCAGCCTAAGAGAGACATTGATTCGTCCGTTTGGAAAGATGCAGTTGGGTGATAGTAGTTTTGAACTGTTGTTGCTACAAGTAATCAATTGTAGTGTTAAAATAACTAAAGACAGATCCAAAACTAAAAGCTAAAACTTTATAAATACTACATATACACATTTTAAAAATAAAGAAATAAAAAAAAAAGACAAATGCATACAACAACATTTCAAAACTTAACATTTTAAATGAAAAACAAAAATAAGCTAAAAACAATTCAAAATATTAAAAAAACAAAAGGTATGAGAATAATAATGATTCTAACATAACACTAAACCAAACACCAAAAAAAAAAACTACATATGTGTATGTACAACCACACACACGCATACATATATATACAGTGGGGCAAAAAAGTATTTAGTCAGCCCCAATTGTGCAAGTTCTCCCACTTAAAAAGAGGAGAGAGGCCTGTAATTTTCATCATAGTATACCTCAACTATGAGAGACAAAATGAGAAAAAAAAAATCCAGAAAATCACATTGGAGGATTTTTAAAGAATTTATTTGCAAAATATGGTGGAAAATAAGTATTTGGTCAATAACAAACAAGCAAGATTTCTGGCTCTCACAGACCTGTAACTTCTTCTTTAAGAGGCTCCTCTGTCCTCACTCGTTACCTGTATTAATGGCATCTGTTTGAAATCGTTATCAGTATAAAAGACACCTGTACACAACCTCAAACAGTCACACTCCAAAACTCCACCATGGCCAAGACCAAAGAACTGTCAAAGAACACCAGAAACAAAATTGTAGACATGCACCAGGCTGGGAAGACTGAATCTGCAATAAGTAAGCAGCTTGGTGTGAAGAAATCAACTGTGGAGCAATTATTAGAAAATGGAAGACATACAAGACCACTGATAATCTCCCTGGATCTGGGGCTCCACGCAAGATCTCACCCCGTGGGGTCAAAATGTTCACACGAACTGTGAGCAAACATCCCAGAACCACACGGGGGGACCTACTGAATGACCTGCAGAGAGCTGGGACCAAAGTAACAAAGGTTACCATCAGTAACACACTGCGCCGCCAGGGAATCAAATCCTGCAGTGCCAGACATGTCACCCTGCTTAAGCCAGTACATGTCCAAGCCCTTCTGAAGTTTGCTAGAGAGCATTTGGATGATCCAGAAGAGGATTGGGGGAATGTCATATGGTCAGATGAAACCAAAATAGAACTTTTTGTTAAAAACTCAACTTGTCGTGTTTGGAGGAGAAAGATGCTGAGTTGCATCCAAAGAACACCAAACCTACTGTGAAGCATGGAGGTGGAAACATCATGCTTTGGGGCTGTTTTTATGCAAAGGGACCAGGACGACGATCCGTGTAAACGAAAGAATGAATGAGGCCATGTATCGTGAGATTTTGAGTGAAAACCCCTTCCATCAGCAAGGGCATTGAAGATGAAACGTGGCTGGGTTTTCAGCATGACAATGTTCCCAAAACACACCGCCCGGGCAACGAAGGAATCGCTTCGTAAGAAGCATTTCAAGGTCCAGGAGTGGCCTAGCCAGTCTCCAGATCCCAACCCCATAGAAAATCTTTGGAGGGAGTTGAAAAATACGTGTTGCCCAGCGACAGCCCCAAAACATTATGCTCTAGAGGAGATCTGCATGGAGGAATGGGCCAACATACCAGCAACAGTGTGTGAAAACCTGGTGAAGACTTACAGAAAACGTTTGACAACTGTCCTCTGTCATTGCCAACAAAGGGTATATAACAAAGGATTGAGATGAAATTTTGTTATTGACCACATACTTATTTTCCACCATAATTTGCAAAATAAATTCTTTAAAAGGCCTCCAATGTGATTTTCTGGATTTTTTTTTTCTTTTTGTCTCTCATAGTTGAGGTATCCCTATGATGAAAATTACAGGCCTCTCAAATCTTTTTAAGTGGGAGAACTTGCACAAATTGGTGGCTGACTAAATACTTTTTCCCCATGTATATGTATACATACACATTTATAAATTCAATATGTATATTTTTTCATTTCCATTTAGTTTGTTGAAGTATGAAAATAACTCAAACTAAAAACTTAATAAAATACCTATACAAACATAATAAATTCAGACATAATTTAACAAAAATTAAAATAAATAACAAATACAAATAATACAAATCAAATGACCAGCAATCCTAAAAAATAACACTGCCAAACACACACGCTAAAAAACAACAACTTACACATAGCAAGAAATGGTTATAAAAACTGAAACAAAAGTGAAACAAGTAATAGGAAAGAGGAGAAATAATAAGCGATAATTATCTTTTCGCAAGTGTTCCTGATCGGTGGAGTCGGTACGGTCGAGCGATGTCTTTACACTCTGAAGGGCCATTCACAGCAAGCATGACACTCTAAAGATAGCGATAAAGATATAGTTATAAAAAATCGTTCTCAATATTAAAGAATACCATAGTTCACACCACAACTATAACGATAACGATAAAGAAGGAACGATATCGTTGTGATCACTTTCAAAACAAATTTTTTCCAGCTGATGAACGATAAAACAATGACAGCCAATCAGAATCCATCCTGCTGTAATAAGCTCAAGAATTTAAAGCGGCAGACAAGCATACACTTACAGACGATATCGTTCGCTGGTGTGAACGCTAATATCATTATCTTTATAGTTATCTTTATAGTTATCGTTCTTGGTGTGAATGGGGCTTTAGGTCTTCACAAGAGGAGGCCTTCACGCGATGGCTGCCGTGAACGCTGTCGCGGTAAACTAAGCTTTTTTATGCCCGTCTAACAAAATACTAAATTAATTTAGCTGGACACACTTTCCTTATTTTCTCCGCAAACAAATGGCCAAGCAGCGCAGACACTGACAAGATACACGATACAGAACGACACCAAACGCGATATCAGCATGTCTCCACACAGTAAACAAAACAAGCGTTTCCTAGCAACGACAACAGCACTAAACACTAATGAGACAAGTAAATACAATTACGAGCTGCTTTTAACTTCCGCTGATAAAGACTGCTTCTCTCAAAGACTATTTCTTTACACTGTTTTCTGCTGGCGCTGTTGAACACACTTTCCTTATTTTCTCACAACAAATGGCCAAGCAAGCGCACAACACTGACAAGATTAGTGACCAAACCCGATATCAGCACGTTTCCGACACACAGTAAACAAAACAAGTTGATAAATTGTTTCGTTGCTAAGATGCTTAATATGTTAAAAGTATTTTAGGAGAAATATTACAAATCATCACTTCTATCATTCTTTATAACATTTTTATAATTAAACATTTTGCGTATTTTAATTTTTTATGCATTTTACATGTGTGTGTGGTGGTAAAAATAGTTACATGGCTGCAATCTATTTTTAAAGATAAAATTCAAGATAACAGTCACTTCAATATCAGTCTTATCTTTGTATAATTATCAATTTTCTATTTTTACATGTGTAATCTAATAATAATTTTAAAATATCTATATATAGATAAAGATCATTTAAAATACAAAGGTATATAGCTATATTATATATAATATATATAATCATCTTAATATAATATTTGACTAAATATAATATCATATATTTGATTAAATATATTTTCAAATGTAAAAATATTCTATGTTATCTCACTTCATATCATTCATGATAAAAAAAATAATACATCCATGTACAATAGTTAGAGAAAATGCAGTTTGAACTAGTTGTATTGTGTCAAGATGCAGGACAACCCATGTGTTCAGAGACCATCGCTGTGACATTCATATTGGCATGTGTAGCAACAGCAGTTCAAAACCACTATCACCCAACTGCATCTTTTCAAACGGGCGGATCGATGTCTTGCGGGCTCTTAGGCTGAACAAACAGAAGAGTTTAGTGGGGAGGGAAGCCATCAGGTCAGATCTGCACGGCTAGAATAATCTCTCCTCAGCCACACGTGAGAACAAAGCCTATCTGGGGCTCATCGCCACTGTGATGATATTTAAATGTAAAGCTGAGGAGATCTATTAAATTAGCCGTGGCTTCAGCCAGCAGCTCTCCAGACTGCCCCTGAGGTCACAGCGGTGTACTTTTGAGCTCTCGCCTCTGGTAATCGCTTCAAATCAAGTCTCTCTTAAGCACCACGGCCCACCTTAATTACACGTATGAGGTTGAGATTTCACACCTCTGGTAAAGAGAAGATAAAGTCAAATTGATAATAAACGCCTGAAAGATACAGTTTTGAATCAGCTGGGAGAGCTGCGGATCACGGAGCTGGCTGCTGTCCTCCACGGCACTGACACAGGAGATATATATTCATATGATTCACTGTGTGTGTGTGTGTGTGTGTGTGTGTGTTTGAATATGTTTATGATGATGTTCAGAACTCAGTCACTCATCTTTAGTGCTGTAACTTTATTTTGACACAATGTCACATTCGCCTGATCCACTTCCAATATGAGTGTGCTTATTATAATTATCAGATTGTGCATTCATTGTACTCCTCATGAGTAATACGTGGTAATTATGAAAATGTGTTGTTAAGCTAAATCGAATAATTATTTTTGCAGTTTCACACAAATGTAAAACAAGAACTTGTTTATTTCAATCTATCAGTCTTGCACAGAATTAACTTATGGCTCAAAATATTTATGATTTTTGTTTTTTAGAGTTGCATAACTAGGTTCGGGGTGGCACATCAGGATTTATGAATGCATATGTGTTGGTTTAGTAGAAATTTGTTTTATGACTGAGAGAATGATTATTGATAAACTGGTGGAAGAAATTAATAAGCAAAATAACAGTATGAGCTTTTATTGCAGCTTTAATTTTTTTAAACATTTATTGAATTAATGATGATTTGCTGATAATTAACTAGCAAATAGAGCACAGATTTAAATAAAGTAATAATGCATTTTGAACCTTAATTTGCAAGGACAAGATTAGATAAAAAAAGCTCATTAATGCAGCTAAAATATTTCTTTCAAAGTCTGGTGTCTATTTTTATGAACTTAAAATGTATAAAATGACTTGGAAAAAATTAGTTGTATTTCATGTAGTTTAAAATACTGCTGACATTAGTAAACGTGGTCAAGTCCATAATTTCTAATATCACAATTGTTTATTTTATTTATTTATTTTAAATATCTCATACTAATGTACCCAACATTAAACATCCATCATCTCTCAGGCTGAAGTTTACAGATCCATTTAGTGTGCAACAGTGACATCTACCTTCAGAGATGAGAAGCAGATGAACTTAACGCAGGACAATAGAGAGAGCACACTTTTGATGCAGGTCATAGTGTGTGTGTGAGGGAGAAAGAGAGAGATAGAGCGAGCGAGAAAGAATATGTTGGTAATTATAGCTATTTATGTTAAGAGAAAAGACCTAGTCAGATGGCGAAGTGCATTCATTAACATTTACTTAGCGGTGAAGTCATTATCCTCTTTCCCACTAACAGAGAAGGAAAAAAAAAAGAGAAAAGAAATAGAAAAAATATTAATGTGCCGACACAATGACAAATACAAAATCCAGGACGCACTTAAATAGGATGTATGGTGAGTGTAAAAATGCAGTTTGACTGTTCGAGTGAGAAATAAATGTGTTTGGCACTGCGTTCATACGTGGAGTGACTAATTCTCATTGTCATAGTGGTAAACAAAGAAATGATGCAAGCAAGTCCAATTGTTTCAAAGATTCTTTCTGTTGCAAAGCATTAGCTGATTGCGTTGTCTGAAATGATTATTTGAGAAGTATTAAACTTTATTTAAGAGCTTAGTTGCTATATTAGTTTTACTAATGCATTTAATTGTTACTTTCCATCCTAAAATATATTTAAAAAGCTATTTATTTATTTAAGATTTAAAATAGTGTTTTTGAAAATAGACTTCAATTGTATTGCATGAATTAAAAATAATATACAATACAAGCATATTTTTTACTGGCACCTCAAATGCTGAGTAATTTACATATATTAGCATATAAAGTAATTGGCACAGATGCCAAGAAAACACTGGAAAACAGATTAATTGTCATCCACCAGCCACAGTGACATTGTTAAAAATGAGATGCTTTTAAGAAGCCAATTATCAGAGAGTTTCTAAAGTAACCCTTTTTCATCACTGAATATCAACTTAAAGCAAGCTTCATACAAAAATGCAATGATTCCATATCCAATCCCAAACATTCCTTCATATGCATGCGAACAATCACACTAAGGTAACTTGCAGACCGCATGCTGTATATATCTTGAAAGATGTCAAATATAATATTAAGCCAGCTGTGCATCAACTTTTGTGCTTTATAATAATTTTGGGATTTAAAAAAAAAAAAACATTTAAGGAAAACTAAAGATTATGCGTCATAATGATTTATTGCAATACATCATAAGCGAACATGTTGCCGTCAAGGTTGAAGAATATTCATGTGTTTAGGTCTCGGTGATGTGTCACCTGCCCTGTGTGGAGTAGTTTGTGAGGCATATGGGCACAGCCTTTCTCTTTCACTCACACACACACACACACACACACACACACACACACACACACACACACACACACACACACACACGCACAAACTCTCGCTGGTAATAGATTCTGCTATGGTTTGCTGGAGCTCTAGTTTTATCCCCTGTAATAATTGGATAGTGCCTCCATTTATAAGGCTGTCCAAGGGAATGCAGAGTGAACAAATGAGCTAGTTTAGTTGCCAAGACCACTGCTTGGGGAGAAGGGCTTAAATGACTCCCATTTTCACAGCCATTGTGCAATGGCTACCTTAAATAATATTGAGATTACACGAGGGAAGAGAAGACATGCTGAGGATCTATTGTGCAGATAAAAGGAGAGAGGAAATTAAAAGATTTGAGGGGGGAAAAATAGAAATGAATGCTTGTTTGACCAGACAATGAAACAAAATGCAGTGTATGGACTGATATATACTAATCTATCAGATATGAAAGAAGAATTGCTATGATTGCTAGATAATTATTTTGTTTATATTTTGCTTTAATAGTATATGAGAATCTGACACATCCATAATATTTTTTTATTCGATTTTTTTAAACCAATTTTCTCAAACAAATGTTACTCACTTTATATTTTTATTAGGTATTTTTAATAGATACATAAAGTCATAAGTATAGATAGATAGATAGATAGATAAAAAAATAGATAGATAGATAGATAGATAAAATGTGTTTATTACACCTTTTGAAAAAAAAAATATAGAAATATTCCATATGATATCTTAATTCATGATTCATTATAAAAATGTGTACAAAAATTAGTGAAAATGATAGGTAATTGCTAGATAATTTTTGTTTACTCTTTTGCTTAAGTGTATACGTTAATAACATGTCCATGAGATTTTATCATTTTATTATTATTTTTTTAATATTTTAATCATTAAAAAACGAACACATGTTACCCATATTTTATAATTTTTTAAGATTTTAAAATAGCTATGTAAAGTTAGAAAATATAAACATTCCCTATAATCTCTCAATTCGTATGATTCATTATAAAAACATATGCATGTACAATAATTAGTGAAAATGCTGTTGTATCATGTCACACTGCAGGACAACCCATGTTTTTGAAGACTATCAAATAGCAGAAGAGAAAACCGGGGTTGTTTATACACTCAGAGATGTCCAACCTCGGACAGATTCCCCAAACCGCGTACCTCCTCTCAGACTCAGCTGGTCTGAGAAAGCCTCCTCTCCTTGCCCCTTCATTCTCAGCCTTATTTGTATTCGTTAATGACTTTATGCTGTCTTTTTTGGGGCCTCCGCGTGGGCCCTGTTGTTTTTCGCGCTTGTTAACTCTATTAGTTTAGTAGCCGGGCAAACAAGGTAGTTCTGGGGCTGGGGCACAAATCCAGCAGCGCCGCCACCAAAAGCTCCTTGCCATCTGTGGTCCTCCTTCGAAACGAGCAGATTCACTCCACTCCTCCTCTTTTTTTTCGTTTCCTTCTATTCTCTTCGCTCCCCGGTGCCATTTCTACAGATACTTCTGCACCATCCCCGGCTGATATTCCTCTTACCGGCGCCCGTATTGATCTCTGCGATGGCCAATGAAGTGTGAAAGAGACTTCTGTTTTTCCAGCAATGATAAAATGTCAGCTCGCTCTGTCGACGTATGAAAAAAAGCACTCGATCGCAAATATCCCGGGGTGACGTTTCAAAAAACATGCCTCGGAATGTGACCGAAATTCATTCGTATTGTCAGGCCGGGGTACGATATCTTTATTAGGGCTGAAATGAACCGAGTCGAGTGCGTTTACCTCCCATTTCGGATGTTTTTTATCTCTTTGAGGGTCATTTCATATGCTCGGAATATCATTTCGGCTCAAGCGGGCGTTAATTTGACATTTGTAATGCATGTACAATGTTCCATGAATGCATTCATAAGGCCTGAATATCTCAAACTTTTGTGAGGCCTCTTTATTTTGCTTTTCGTCTCTCTCTCTCCCTCTGTAACATGTCAGAAAGACTGCATCTTCCTCTCATCTGAGATGCTGGTCAGATCAGGGGGCCCTTCATTGTATATTTTACCTTGGAGTTGTTTTGATCTCGCTGAAGACAGGGAGCAGCTTTTTTCCCCCATTTCCCTTTCTCTCCCTCTCTTTTTTTTATTCCTTCGGCAGCCCGTGTGTCTTTTGCATGCATTGTCTTTGAACAATGCTCTGTTTGAACAGTGCGCTCGCAACTCTGGATACAGGCGCGCTCGACGGATCGACTTTTATCACCTGCTTTTCCCAGTGATTCTATTAACGCTTCTGTTTCATTAAAAAAGGGGGACGCGGCCAACAGACAGGCGCACCGGCGAAGAGACAGACAAGAGTGACTTCAAACAAAGTCAGTCACGAGATTGCCACAGCGCACAGACAGCCCTTCATTCGGGGGGACTGACAAAGCAGGGCCGGATGAGGCGTAGAACTGTGTATGTGTGTGTGTACCTGTGAGGTGCTAAATCATTAATTAGAAGGAAGCCACTTCTGCCTTTCTAATGCACTGTTGCTAATCCATGAGCATTGAAACATAAGGTCTCACAATCAAGCTAGTCCAACAGGCAGAGTGGGTCAACAGTTATGTTTACTCGTGGAGATCCCCATACATTGAAGCGTACAGATAATCAGCTAAAAAAGAACAAACAGAACTATAAAGATAATTAAATGAGAATATGTTTAAAACCACCCATGCAAGACCACTGATTCATTCTTATTAAAAGTGTCACAATCACAAATTTCAATTAAAATTGCAAATTGTGCTATGTGACAATGTTCTTGGACTTTATACTGACACCTATTGGCATAAATACATTATTTAGCCATAAATGATTTATTATGGAAGCAAAAGTGTTTCTTCCAGGTCTTACAGATTTTAACTGCTCTCATGGAGTCTCATGTACACTATGGTTCCAACATTCTTTTAAAGAAGTCTTTATGCTTACGAAGACTGCATCTATTTGATCAAAATGCAGTAAAAGCAGCAGCATTGTGAAATGTATTATTACAATTTAACATTTTATTTTAATATATTTTCAAATTTATCTGTCAGTGTCACATGATCCTTCATAAATTATTTTATTATGCTGATTTGGTGCTTAAGAAATATCTTCCTATTTTTATCAATACTGAAAACAGTTGTGCTGTTTTTAATATTTTTTGTGGAAATCATGATACTTTTTTTTACACTACATAAACCAAATCAGGTATGCAGTTAATAACAACACATGACCGGCAAGTCAGCACTACATTTTTATACTATAAATCTCAACAATGCATAACATGCAATATTACAGTGAAATGTAAACCTACAATCAACTATGAATACCTCCCTAAACTTATTTCATCCTACCAGATAATCAGATAAAACATTGAAATGTTTAAATATTGAAATGGTTCATGCTTATCTCTTTAGATAATCATAGTTTTAAAAATGTAATAATTTATATTTTTATGATTAATTAGAATCTGAAACGGGAAAAACAATAAAGTCACTTGAAAAGTTAACAAAAATGAGGAAGAGAACATTTTTCAAGATAGTTTTAATGTGTCCTTCATATGAATAAAAATGCATACTTTTATTAAAAAATCATCCTTGATGTAAAAGTATCCAAAGTTGCAGAAACAAGATATCTGCTTGCATTTTTTACTCTAGTGTGAATGTTGCATCTCATGAAAAAAATTTTCACGTATGTTGTTGGGAACCCGGCAGTCAGTCTGCTGCAGGCAGCGGCGTTGAACTCTGACTCTGGCACAGGAAGTGAAGTCAGCAGCCGTGTAGCTGCTGCTCCAGAAGGCGATGGCTGTGCTCGCGGCGGGGCTCTTCCTCCCCGCAGCAAGGTTGGCACGGTGCGGAGGTGCTGGTGGCGCGGTGCTGGTTCTGGCGCTCTTGGCTGCTGCGAGCGGTGCGTGCCCTCTGTCATTCATGGGGAGTGGCTCTGTCCAACTGTCACTTCCTGACAGGCTGATAATCAATCTCTTTATTAACTGCTCTGCTGCAGACGGCCCGCCCGGTAGGGAGGGCGGGCAGCCTGCACGGTACACCGCAGCACCGCGCTCTGCTGGGGTCGGAAAGGTTGGCACCGCAAGATGGAACCGCTTCCAGGCAGGACCCATCCTTGCCGCCGTTAGGAATCACACCGGTGAAGCCCGATCATCCCGGTGATAATTTATCAAGAGGAAAGGCACGGTCACATTAGCGAAATTTTGTGTACAGAAAAGCTCCACTGTCAGTAGAGTAGAGATGTGTGAAGCACTGCTCACACAGAAGCTCTTTTCAAACGAAGTAGCTTTCTGTTGGTCAGTGTGAAGAATTTTCATGACCAACGTCAAAATCTGCGTTTTGAAAACTTTTCACCCTCACAAGAAACTCCCTGACTTCAAGGTCTTTTTTTTTGCCCTCACGTGAAAATCCAGATTGCGCAAATTCCTATTGTATTGATGGGATTTCATCAATCAATGATTCGCATGATCAACACGAACACGAGCGAAATCTGCATGGTGAACTTTTTCACCGTCAAATGGAACTCCCAACTCTTCGAGGTCCTATATTGAAAATGTTAATGGAAATTCAAATCGCATGAAATTTGCGTAGCGTAGCATAACTTTTCTGTCCTTGTGCAAAAATCCAGATTGCGCAAATTCCTATTGGATTGATGGAATTTCGTCAAGCAACGAGACACGTGACCAACTTGAACATGAGAGGAATCTGCATGCCGAATTTTTTCGTTCTCACACGAAACTCTCGATTGCACAAATTCCTATAGAAAATGTTCACAGAAATTCGTGAACATAAGCAAAATCGATGTGGCAAACTTTTTCGACCTCACGCAAAACTCCTGATCTTGTGAATTCCTATTGGAATGACTCACCCTCGAAAATTTTGCAGAGCAACAATTCGTGACAAACTTTTTTGTCCTCACTTGAAACTCCGGATTCAAATTCCTATTGAATTGACTGGATTGTAAAGCTAAAATTTCACTGAGCAGTGGTAAAGTTGACTGCAACTGAAGCCGTACCTCACAAGACAACCGTGATGCTTTCCATTTTTTTGTAACTCATCGCTACCAAATTGAACATGCCAAGCAGAGTAACGATTGTTTTTCTACCCTCACTCATCGCATGTCAATTCCGTACAAGCTAATGCCAAAGTCATGTTAGATGGAGCACTGATGAAGAAACAGGGCTGTATCACATTAAATATGAATAAGCTACAACTCTATCACTCTCGGTTCATAGGAGGACTTCCTGGTCGAAACGCAGAAGACGCTGCTGAGCAGGATCTCTGATCTGTGCGCGGTGAACGCGACGGCTGCCAAGGGGATGGCTCTGCGGCCTGCTTCTCCAGACCTGGCCGACTGCGCCGAGACCACCTATCCGCTCCCCA
This sequence comes from Sinocyclocheilus anophthalmus, assembly GCA_018155175.1. NCBI lineage: Eukaryota > Metazoa > Chordata > Actinopteri > Cypriniformes > Cyprinidae > Sinocyclocheilus > Sinocyclocheilus anophthalmus. The sequence goes on along the minus strand of JADLZN010008305.1, from coordinate 53,100 downwards.
CCCAAACAGCTGAATAGAAGACATATAAGCATTATAATTCTATGGCAAATAACGATAACCATAAAACTCCAAATCCTGGTAATAAAGCCGAAGCCTCTCTCCCTAATGAAACAGTGGCCCTCCTGCTGTTTCCTGCCTAATGTTCCCGCCGAGGCTTCCTCCACTTTCCATAAAGCAATTTTGCAAGCCCACTCCCAATGTGAATCATCTCGAAACGAAGAGAAGCCTCTCCCTCCATCTCTCCTTGTGTCCCCGGAGGGTGACGCTGACTAAATCTGTGTTGATACAGAGGTGTGCTCTAAATCCTGTTTGCTCGGGTTCCATCTCCCCTAATATTCACACTCGTGTATGAGGCCCCTTCCCTGCCTGCGTCTGCTAATGTAGCGTATCGTTGTCTGGATGACAAGACGACAACGGCGAGCGCCTCAAACTCCCTCACATGTATCATTTACTGCTGGTGCAGAGAATCACAATGTGTGGGAAGGAGAACATATGTTAAATTTAAAAAGCTGGGATTTACCTCTATGCGGGTCTTAGTTTACATGCGCTACTCAACGCTAGCCAATAACAAAGGACAAATCACTTTTTCTTTCGGTTTACGTTGCGGATGCACATGAAAAGGTGTTATATCTGAAAATATAGGCATCTTTTGTGGAACGCGTACTAAATACCATCTGCCGTGCGTCTTTAAATTCAAGGTAATTAAGAATATGTTCGGTAAATGAAAAACAACCTTTCTGAAATGCAATAAATGAGAGTTTGAACGGCGAGATTGAGTTTGTAAATTTGATTTGAATTTTCCGTTAACATTTTCACAGACTGCAATTATGGTCTCTAAAAATAGGCTTGTGTATTTTTTAATCAATTAGATTTAATTTCTTCAACACATGCCATTAATTTATTACCAATTAATGGTAATACCATTATTTTTTACTAATAAATTGTAAAAAAAAAAAAATTGCATCTAAGCTGAAAATACTTTTTTATTTAAAAATTAATAAGTAAAGGCCTTTCCAAAATAAGAAATGTCAGAAAGATGAATTGTTCCACACACATTGCATATCAAAAACTACAGTATTCGCACTCAGAGATTTGAATGCTTTTCTTGGCAAATCCCAAATTACTCAAAGATTTCTTGATTGACAGATGAGGGGGGATAACTGTATTTAGCCAGGGACCATCTTTTCTCGTCTGGCGTGATTTGGGTCGCATGGAGGATTGGCCCCCCTGGTGTCTGCCCCCCTCCTCCTCTCGGCACGGGGCAGGGGCAGATTGACAGAACAGCATGGGGGCAAGCGCCGCTGTGCCAACAGCCCCCCCACGCTCTACCTGATGTTTTTAACAAAGGCTTCCATCTCACCAACTCCGCTGCCGAACATCGCCCAGCCAGCTTCAACCCACCCCGGCTCTGGAACAAACAGACTTTGAAACCTGATCGTAAGGATGTTGGGAACAGATGCACAGACGCTAGGAATGATGCGTCGTGTACGGCTGTACTCAAAGATAAAATGTCAAACATTTTTCAGTCGGAGCCCAAGAAATTGGACAGTTCTTAGTAAGCACCTGCTTGCAATTGACAGGAGGCTATTGGGGGGCTTGTTTTCTATTATATATAAATAGAGTTTTATGAGAGGAGTACTGGGGCTAGTTTGTCCACTATTTTTCTTTTTGTTTGGGGGGGGGTTACTAAAGTGGAATTTCTAGTTTACATTTTTCCTTTTTTTTTTTTCAAAGTTATTTCCTCTGGAGACACAACCACAACATATTCACTAAAATACCAACAAAAATAAAATATTAAATAAAATAAAATCCGGCCACTGTCATGGCCTAAAGAAAAAAAGTTAATTTAACCAAAAGTATGGACGTTTCCTACTGGTGACGTAATTCTCACAATCGAGGGCGAAGTAAATACATATGACAACTCAATAATAAATATCATTATAAATAATTGATCTATGAAATACAAAACAAGTCATAAGGCATAACATAGGAAGTAAAATAAATAAATACACATACAACCGAACCTAAATAAAATCATTTTTAATGAATAAATATAAAATAGATTTTAGCTGTATGAAAACAAACCAAGTCAATAACCTAATTCATGATATATATTTATATATATATATATATATCCGTATATATATATTATCTTTATCAAACACACAAATTCCTAAAAAGGCAAATGTGAAGGTAAAAAAAACTAAAATGTTTACATTTTATATTTTAATGTATTTTATATTTTTATGTTTACACATTATATTTCAATATAATACACACACACACACACACACACACACACTCACTTAAAGGTAGTAATACCCACTGATAACACAATCAGAAGCTGAAAAGACTTGTTCAAATGTGTAAATTTATAATTTTCATATTTTGACTTCAAGGTCAGCAATTATAGAGGACAGTCCACTCTATTACTAATGCACATGGTTCTTACGTGACCCCCTTAATCGTCATCGATCATTGAAAAATTTCACTGACTTTCCAAAGGGACGATGTGAGAGCACACACTGTCTGACGCACATTTCTTGGAGGTGTTCCCCCATTTTGATGAATTTCTGGCCTAGGCACCCAGCATCCCTGCTGTATGTGTGGCTGCATCTCCTCCTTCCTCCTGTCAACATGATCCTGCGCACAATCAGTCGCAGGGTGCAGACTCGCCGGGTACCTTTCCGCTCCTCGCCACGTCCTCTGGCCTCACCCGCTCCGTCTGTTTTATCCGTGAGCAACAGAACATGTACAATTACATCTCACGACTTCTAAATGATTTTTAATTCTTTTCACTGCTATATTGTTGCAGGAGGAAATGGATCAATCTTGCTTTCGTTCACTCTTTCAGTCGGTGAGAGTTGGTTAAAGTAGTAAAAAAAAATACTTTGTTGACTTGCCAGGCTTTTTATGAGCAAAAACAAGGTATATTGAACAAAATAACCACATGCATTGTACTTTTGCTTATGTTCTCATAGTTTGTCAACATGAAAAGACCTTTCATTGTAGACATCTAGAATATTATGTTGATACAAAGTTAGTTACAATCCCAGATTCTGCCCTGTAATCAATAAAAATACATTTTCAGGCCCTGCAAGTGAGTGCAGCCAATGATAAATATTGGCAGACAAGAAAATGTGTCATTTTTGTCGATTGAAGGGAACATAATGATATTCACAAGGAGACCCCCACTGAGACACAGACACAACTGTTCCTAAGCAACAAAACACTCCCCCCCTCCAAATGCAGACAGGGTTTTGGATTGACTGTTTTACAGCCAGAGATACTCAGGTCTCTATAATGTAGTGACATAAGTGAACACAACTGTACAGACTTCTGTACTTACATTTGACACATTTAGCTCCTGATACTAATAATAGGTATGCTTTATTGAGCTAAAGGTGCAAATATAGTTGAAAACATAAATATGAAAAAATAAAATTGTGTGTGTGTGTGTGTGCACGCGCATAGGTAGGTAAATGCATTGTTCTATTTGATTTGCATTGTATTTATTCCTTGTAGCATTGCCATATAATTAACATTCAAAGTAATTAAAGACTGAAATAAACAAAATCTCTCAAAAAACAGAACAAAAGAAATTATACTTGATGCTAAATGTATTTGTTTTTTAATTATATCAATAGGCATGCTTTATTGATCCAAAAGGTGCAAATATAGTTCAATGCAGTGGGGGAAAAAAGTTTTTATTGATATTTATAAAAGTTTGCAGAAGTAGTATAATCTCAGGCCTAACTGTTTAACATACATAAATGTTTCCACAGTGACAGTATGTGGTCAAATGGGATGTTTCAATCTTAGTGGTCTTGGTGGGAAATCAAAAGGAAAAGAAATATGTTGTATTGCATGGGTAGGAGTGCCATCTAGTGGTACATACAAATATAGTAACCTGCTAAAGTCTTGAAAGAAAGAATTGTAGCTTACCAAAAGTTTGTTTGTGTTGAGATTTTTAAAATAATTTTATTTAATAAAATAGTACTTTTATTTTATTCTTTTATTCTTAACAATTAATACTTTTGGCAGGGATACTTTTAGCAAGGATGCATTAAACTCATCAAAATTGACAGTAAAGATTTTGTTACCAAAAAAAAAAAAAAAATTCAAATAAATGCCATTCTTTTAATTTTTCTGTCAAAAAATCTTGACCCTGAACTTATATAACAGTATATATTTTTATTGATTTTTAAGTAGACATTTTAGGTAACTAAGTCAATGTACAATAAAATATTCTTCTAAAAATATAAATAAAACAAAATTAAAATGTTGGCCTTGTGATATGCTGAATATGATTTATTTCCTAATGCAATATTTTCAATACATTTAAAAGACAGAGAAGCTTGTTAAATTATCATATCTCCGATCACTAATGTTTGCCTATTTGAGTAGCTGAATTTCAGATTGACACTCTTAGAGACCCAAAGGGCTGATATTTTAAAAAGTTTGTACTGCATCAAAAGCTGCTGATAAACAGATTCATAAACAGTTTTCACTCGGGGTCCATCCATATTACAGGCAGCCAATATTTCTGCCTAACCTCAAGCACCTGTGCTTTGTCATACACAATCTCGTCCTTAGCAGCTGTACATCTATTGTGGTTGCACTTGACTTGTAAATTCCAACCCGGTTTATTTTTTATTGCCACCTTCTGCTGCCGTTTACCCTATGATTCCTCATGTCTTTGAGTTCTGTTATTGCCTGCTGTAAACTGGACTCTTGCACACTTTGTGGCCCTTCTGCATTGTATCATTGTTTTAGTTAGTATAATATTCTTCTATTTGAGAACAGAGAAACTGGCACTAAGGACTATGTTAATGTATTATCATATTAAAAGGTGAACTGAAGGAGCTACAGCACTTCCTAAAGTGCAGTATTTGTTTATTTTACTAATGAAATCAATTATGTGCTAGCTAAAAGGGTCTGTTAATTATCTGCCATTTGTAACATTTATCCTTTGATAGCAGAGGACAAAAATGAGACTAATCATGACATGATGGACATACTTTCCACAAATGAACTTCCAATTAACAGCTTCATTCTATCAACCTTTTAATGTTTTTTTGTTTTTTTTGCATTTTAAATCCATGGATAGATAAACACAGTGAAAGAAATTAGTTTCTATTTGATTTGCATCATTACACGCAGCATTACAGGATAATTATCATTCATAATCACAGACTTTATTAAAGATTTCGATTTTAAATGAACATTAAGACTGAAATAAACCTCTCTAGGACAAAAAGTTATACTTGCTGCTGAAACCCCAGGGCAAATAACGTCCATGTTTTATTACCCTTCAGGATTATTTTTGAGAAGGTACTCAGCCTGAAAGATACAAAGAGTGACAATTTGACAATTCTTCCAGAAAAACAAATGAATCTAATAAGTATTATTAAGATGACCAACCTACCAGGAAGTCTATGGGGTCGTCAGGACGTATTCTACAGCATTCGATGAGCCCTTGGGTGAGAGTGGGCATCACATCCTTCATCAGATAGTTCCTTAAAAGTTCTGACTGAGATTCCAACAGGTCATGTTCTTGTCTCCTCACCTCCTCAAGTTGCTGATTCTTAAAACACACAAACACACACCAACATCTCATAGACAAGAAGAGATTAGCATCTTTTTATATACTATTAAAGTTTATAACAATGCACTGAATCCACTGTAGTTATCAGAGGATGGAATGCAGGTGCTTACCCATTCCCCCCAGCGCTGATCTCTCTGTTGGGCCTCTTCTTCCTCCCGCCGCTCTGCCTCGGCTCTTTGTGCTGCCCTTCTCCTTACTGCTGTTTCGGCTTGCCGCCGCTCTTTCTCCTCCACCCTCTTTCTAATATTATCCTCATAGTTCTTCGGTTTGCCCACCTTTTTGCAAACCTTCTCTATGACCAGCAGGTATTCACTCTCATCATTGCTTGTAATCTCTGAAATAAAAGGGAAATAAGGAAAATAGATATACAAGTATTTGGACACTTAGGCCACACTTGTGAATGGGGCCGTAAATGAAGTTTTAAAAATATACAAAGCTCAAAATGCAGATCGATGATATGTTTCTGATAAAAACATCACAATAATCCACATGACTCCAGTTCATCAATTAACGTCTTGTGAAGTGAAAAGCTGCATGTTTGTAAGAAACAAATCCCTCATTAAAGCATTTTAACGGTCACTTCTAATCTATAATAATGCTTACTCCAGTCAAGAAGTCCATCTCATTCTCTCACATCAAAACCCACCAACATATTTGTTTAGACCCGAGTTTGTACTGGTTTTGCTTGTAAATGTGGATTCATAGTGAAATGTCTGGATTTTGTCCAGGAAAATTTGTAAATGTGACCGTACCTTAATGCTTAGCCTGTATTTGTTAGATCAACAGATGTAGTATTACTGCACTTCATTAAAATGTGATTTGGTTCACTCCTTTAACGTTACCTAAATGCTCAGGATGAATCTCCTGATCCTCAAAGTAGTTCAGCAACGTCTCATCCTCCACATTTCTTTCTCTGAAATTGGCTAAGCGGTGAAGGAACTGTTCAGGAGTGTAGGAAGTTCCTTCTACAACAGTCTCGGGTAGATTCAGAACGCGGGTTTTCAGGAAAACATCAGTGGCGTCGACAAAGAACACAAACTCTGAAGAAGAGACAGATGAAGAGACAGTTTCACTAGTGTCATAGCAATGTTTAAAGCCACCTATTAAAGTATATCTTTTAACTGAGTTGTGGGTGTCATATTCTCAGTTCATCTGTCTACAAATATAACATCTCACTGAAAATGTTCACATTATGTAAAACTCAGCTGAACAAGACTGCACAGCTCTCTCATGCAAATTTTGTTTTTTTTCTTGAAAGCGCTTATTATTTTTATTTATGCATTAAATTAACCAAATGGTATTATAAAATGTAATAATATTTATGTTTTGCTGTATTTTTGATCAAATAAATTCAACTTTTGATGAGTAACATGAGAGATTCCTTTTACAACTATTAAACTTTTGAACACTTTGTCTAGCTAAATTAATTTTATACGATTCAAATCAGTCATGCAAGACTCAAATCTTAAGGCTAATAATTATGATGGAGAAAAAAGGCATTTCTAATCTGCATTATACTTTACATTAATTAATTACAGACCTGGAATGATCTTTTTCTCATGTTTAGATCGCAAGTCTTCAGGCTCTTCATCACCTGTTGAATATTTAAATAATCATGCAGCAAATCAAAACTCATGTATTATTAATCAGAATAATGATTTAATTGGTTAATATATCACCTAAAAAGGGGCATATTTCTCACCAGTAAATAACTCCTTCGCCTGCTCGTATGTCTTTGGAAAACCGTCCAAAACAAAGCCCTGGTTCATACAGGGTTTAGTCCTGAGTTTGTCCCTCATTATACGAATCACATATTGGTCATCTATCCGTCCTAAACAACAACAACAACAAAATTCTTAATATGTATCATTTCAATATATATCACATAAAAAATTACAAATATACAACCTCCATTCTGATTTATGTTTTCCTTCAGAGTGTCCAGAAACTCCTGAGCTTCACTTTGATCGTTTTCCTCATCCTCCATACCAACACACGACTCCTGATTGATTCAATTAATCATCAGTATAAACAATTTAAAGATATTTTTTTCAATGCATAAAAACAGAAAGGATGTCACTGCAGGGATATATATTAAAGGTATAGTTCACCCGAAAATGAAAATGTGGTCATCATTTATCTCACCCTCATGGTGTTCCACCTGTATGAATTTCACAAAAGAAGATATCTTGAAGAATGTTGGTAACCGTTGATGGTAGCCAATGATTCCATGTTATTTTGTCCCTACTGGAAGTCAAGTTTGGTTCCTAACATTTGTCAAAATATCTTCAACAGAAGTAAGAAACTCATACAGGTTTGGAACAACTTGAGGGTGAGTAAATGATAACAGTTTTCATTTTTGGGTGAACTATCTTTTTAAATAATATCTGAATTATATGAACATGCTTTGATGGTTGTGAATAAATTCTGGGTGTTGTACAACACTGACCAGGTTTTCTAATGTTTCAGTGATTGTCTCCTTAAGCTTAACATGGTGAAGTTTGTAATGCTTGCATATCCTTTCCGCTATAGTGCTCTTCCCAACAGCAGGTGGTCCCAGGATGCAGATACGAAGGGGCTGGGACAAATATAAACAGGTGTTTATACTGTAAAACTTTTGATGAAGTCAAAGATCCCAACTCTGATCTTCAACATAGAGGAAGTATCAAAAACGCTAGAGTATTTCAGCGTACCAACAATCCCCTAGTCTGCTTGTATTCTTCAGTAATCTGCTCAATGTTTTCAACCATGCCAGTTTCTGACACCCACTGAATGTTAAAATTCTCTTTCAGATATGTTGCTTCAATACGAAGGTTGACAAGCAAAGAATCAATATCTGTTTGCTGAAGAAAGTAGAAGAGAAAAAACTGTCAATACAAAACCAAAACTGTACAATATTGATAATCTTCACTGTAGTATGTCAGAACAACTGGCATTGATTCTTACCGTCAGATCCCGTGTGAGATAAATCTCCTCTTTTGTAACATTCTGAGTTTTTCCTGGTCCAAGTACGAGTGTTACTGCCTTGAGGAAGAAGATTTCTTTGAATGAGAACCATTAATATATATGTGACCCTGGACCGCAAAACCAGTCTTAAGTCGCTGGGGTATATTTGTAGCAATAGCCAAAAATACAGTGTATGGGTCAAAATGATAGATTTTTCTTTTATGCCAAAATTCATTAGGATATTAAGTAAAGATCATGCTCCATGAAGATATTTTGCAAATTTCCTACCGTAAATATATAAAAACTTAATTTTTGATTAGGAATATGCATTGCTAAGGAGTTCATTCGGACAATTTTACAGGCGATTTTCTCAATATTTAGATTTTTTTGCACCCTCAGATTCCAGATTTTCAAATAGTTGCATCTCGGCCAAATATTGTCCTATCCTAACACACCACATATATCAATGGAAAGCACATTTATTCAGCTTTCAGATGATGTATAAATCTCAATCTCGAAAAATTGACTCTTATGACTGGTTTTGTGGTCCAGGGTCTCTCTCTCACACACACACACACAACACACATATATATATATATATACTAAATGTGTAAAATCTCACCTTTATGATATCCTCCATTGTGTTTTTGTAATCATCAACTGCAACAAAGTATTGTGACTTTGGCTTGTGGTCAATGATATTTTGGATGATCCTTCATGAATACAAATCAAAGGGGCGTAAATGCCCAGTAATTTAGTATTCATAAAAAGCTTCACAATATTACTTACCCTGCCAGATCTTTGATGTGAATAGTGGGGATAATATTGGAGCCATCTCCAAAGATCGGCACCTGGGAGACTTCGCCCAACCATGACATCTACATAGAGCAACTATTTAGCTTCAACACTTTAATTGGCACAAAGTAATTACAAGTGTGATGCTTTTTAAAGTATGTGCATATGATTTACCTTAAAAAATAAATGGAAGATGTGTTCTCCCATTCCATACTGTAGCCCTGACGCAACAACATATGTCGAGAACTGGGAGCTTTTCTGAAAATCATTTATAAATATGAACTTCACACTTTTAAAGTACTGCTCACTTGAAGTGTTGCAAACGTTATTAGCAACTATAAATAGTGTGTACAGCTGTTTAATATTGCGTTGCGTTTCTAAAATGGAAAACTAAATATTCTTCTGCAAGGGGTTCTTGCTTACAGTTTTGCCTAATTTGACCACAAGTTTCTCCAAACCGATATGATCATGGAAGTTGGGGTGTGCTTTTCTTCTCCTGTAGTGCTTTTCTGTAAAAGGAATCTCTGGATAATCCTATAGTGGAGTTAAAAATATTCATTAATTCAACCTTTTAATCTTGTTTTGCATGGTGATCAATAGAGTACATATTTGATAACTTTAATTATTCATACTTTATCAGCTGGTTTAGTCATAGCCCACGTCATGATTGTTGACACCAGGATGAACATCTTGGGCCCAGAAAACTGCTCCATTTCTTCATGAAGAGCTGTGATTGGATGATAATTAAACTAGCATCTGCTGAGGAAAAATATTTATAGCAAGAAATGGCACATGGATTTAATAAAATGTGATACCTGACACAGCCCACTGGGCTTCATCTATCTGATCAGCATACTGAGTAATATCATAAATGACCACATCACATTTCATTAGATGGTGTAGAAGGTCTTCTCGCTTCAAGTTCTGGTGGGGAGTAAAAGGGATTTGATGAAAAATACAATTGGCAACAACTTCTAAAATTCATATCTTCTGCATAATTCTGTAGGCTAGTTGTGATTTATTTACGCTGTGCTCTTCAGCAATGAAACTGCACTTCTCCTCTGTTTGGCTGGAAACTGTTCCCACAATCTGGAAGGTTGCACCTTTGAGTTTTGGTTGCTCATCATGCAGCCTGTCCTCATCTTCCTCCACATCAGCCTCTCCAGGGTCCACAAGAGATGCACCAACCACACATGAGTCTAAAATCTAAAGACAGGAAAATATGGGTAAGCGAAATATACAGTAGTAACGTATGGACATAACTGCACTGCAAGTTGACATTTAATTTCAAGCAGTGTCTAGATAATTATTAAGCTAAAACATGTGACCCATTTTTTCTATATATAATATTGCAAAATAAATAAATACATCTTACCCTTGCAATATTTTTCGATGTATATTTATCAATATCGTTAATAAAAACACGTCGGGCGTTTTGCGGTATCTCCTCAGTCTTGTCTGCCATTCTGTGTTGTTGTTGTTTTGTTGCTAGGAAACAGGTGCGTTCACGTGATTCAACGTGCGTATATGACACTAAATACAAAGCTGATTTTGGAAGCGTTTACAACATAAGCCTCTATAAATAATACAAATCATTTACAAAAATAAATAAATAAAAAATAAGGTGGTGTCTACACAACAAAATACGGACAAAAGAATGAATATGTTTACACTTACAGTGATTGCATTATTTATGACCGTCTGTTTCGGTAGAGTCCTAGCTTTACCTTATACTATAAAGTACCTTTATCAGAACTTCTTTCAGGACCACTATCGTCAAAGATGATTGACAATTAGCATACAGTTTGTATTGGCGGTATGGTTCCGTTCTGGGCGCATCCATGCAGCCTAGCATGGATGAGAGCAGGGAGAGCAGCAATAACCCCCCAGGGTAAAGAGAACAGAACCAACATAAATGTATTGCAGATTTTGTTAAAGTTCAATAATTTTATGTAAACATTTTAGAATTAGTCTGATTCAAAGGAGAATCAGAAGGCTGAATCCCGACTGACAGAGGAGGAGTTGGGGATGGGGTAGGGTAATTAGCTATTGAGCAATGCGAAAACGGCTGATACTACTGCGGGACCTTATATATGAATGCTTAGGTGTCGTATTCCCATAGGTTGATGAGGATCAGCTGAGAGTCAGCTGATGCGAGCTTGACTAACGTGACCTGCCAGAACTAACGCTACGCTTGATTATTATGAGCTAACATAAATCACGTAAAACAACGCATAGAACATGGATATTTCTCAGTAGTCTAAATGTTGCTGTGCTGCTCCACAGACATGACATTACATACGTTTCTGATGGCAGATGGTTGTGTGTGATTGATCATGCTGGTCAGTTGTGGTCATTATCTGGTCCAAGCTGAGCTAGATGATTGATCATCTGGACTAACCGCTGATGGGGCAGAGACTTGGTAGACTTGGATCAAGCTGGTTAGAGCAGGTAGACTAACATTATTCAACAAAATTATAACTTTTTCATTTTTTCACATGAGAAATTTGCCCTAGGTTTGATGTTTTGTAATATAGGCCTATTTAAACTTCACAAAACAATGTGATCTTACTTTCACAATGTCTTTAGCTAAATATGTTCATTATTCAAATCATCATTACATAAAAATGACAAATATTGTTTTACTATACATTTACATTTAGGAGTGTGGTAAGACATTCATAATGAAGCTAAAAATATAAAGCAATAAAGTGCTTTATCAAGTCGACATTTTTTTTACAGCTCGCCCTACTTTAAATGACACACAATGCAAGATCTTTTTTTTACAGCTTAACAGTCATTTATTAGAAAAAATATATAGATTCAAATTAAATTAACAACAAAAAAAAGTTCACAAAACTCACACTGTCAATTTTCTAGACATCTTAAAACAAACCAATGGTTTCAATTCTTATTATAGTTATTAATATTATTATTAATGCACATTGGGTGTAGATGCAACTGAAACCTTAAAAATGTACAACTCGTTAAATCTCTTCATAATCACATTAGTCTCACACCTGTTTGATTCAGTCTGCTTGTTTACAGTGTCACAACAATGGCAAACCAAAAACCATCAAGCTAAGGCCTCTATAGCAAAATTATCAAATTGTGCAAGTTCAAATGAACTAGTGCCTATGGCAGCCCATCCATGTCGCGGCTCCCAGAGCACTGCATTCTTCCACAGGGGATAGCCATCGAGATCTGCTGATGCATAGTTTCCCTAAAAACACAGAATAAATGACAGATCAACTGAAGTACAAATCTGACATTTCCATATATAATTCAACAGACCTTGACTGTAAGGGTCAGTGTGTACCACACACGTGCTCTAGTTCCTGACATGCCCTCAGCAAGAACCGTCATTCCATCTGTTGGATCAAAGGGCAAATATGACCTGGCTTAGTCAAACTTACAGCAGTAGGGGAAAAAAGGAAACAAAAAACAAGGCTTTTATTATTCAGATGCTTACTGTGGTCATTTGTGACTTTGTAGGTGCCATCTGCATAGACCCAGAGAAAGACTCCCCTTGTGCTTCGGACAACACCTCCACCTTTGTTCACTCTGACAGCAATGAAGACTCCACCAGTGTGCACAGACTCCATGTATATGTCACATGACACCATCAGGTCTTGCCTGATAATCGTAAGTACATACAGCTGTTAACTGCACAGAATCTATTTACGTACAAGTACATGACCATTTAAAAGTTGTGTTGCTATTTTTGAAATAAGTCTCAGGCTTACTAGGGCTGCATTTACTTGATCAAAAATACAGAACAATTTGTGATATTATGAAATATTGCAATTTTAAACAACTGTTCCATTTTAATATATTTTAAAATGTAACTTATTCCTGTGATGGCAAAGCTGAATTTTCAGCAGCCATTACTACAGTCTTCAGTGCCACATGATTCTTCAGAAATCATTATAATATGCTGATTTGGTGCTCAAGAAACATTTCTTCTTATCATCAGTGTTGAAAAAAAAACATTTGTGCTTCTTAACATTTCTTTGATTAGTAGAAAGTTCAAAAGAACAGCATTATAAATGTTTTTGTAACATTATAAATATTTTTACTGAATCCTTACTGAAATTACATTATTCATTTCTAACACCAAAACTTTAAATGGTAGTGTACATAATAGTTATAAAATCCTCACCATTGATAATTACCAATAACACTTATTGTTCGATCAGCATCTGCAACCCAGGTCACCGGACGCTGAGTGACCACCTGTCGCAGAGTGGAAACATGAGGTCCAGGATCCGTCTGGTTAGTGAAATATTCAAAGACCCCTGTCTGATCTGCAAAGTTTGGAGCCTCTGAGAAATACGGATTTCCAGCTGGGAGACAGGAAGCCAAAGTTGTTAGATTTGCACACACTGTGTGAAAAGTATTAGAATAACTATTAAATGAGGGAAGAAAATGAAAATGAAGCTACTTACAGACATCAAAATCATCTTTGTATGATTTAGGAAAGGGAGCAGAGGGTGGAGGATCTGGGTAACTCCCTCTCTGACCGTTTCGTACAGTAGTAAATGTATATACCTCATCAACATCAAGCTCTATGCTGAAAGACCCTTCAGTTACCTACAGCATTCACAGTTTACACAGAGATATTACATTAGATTTCAAATAAAAAGTTAATAATTATTAGAAAAATCTATTTATTGAACCTATTTACATTTTTTAAGAACCCAGACAATGCCAAAATACTTTCTTATATTAAGTCTTTTTGGTAACACTTTATTGTAAGGTGTCCTTGTTACACGTTACATGAACTTATTATTATAATAACAATTAATTATGCATAATTACATGCAAGTAACACTAAGCCAAACCCTAATCCTAACCCTATAGTAAGTAAATGTAGTTAATTACACTGTAACAAGGACACCTTAAAATAAAGTGTAACCGTCTTTTTTTTTTTTAAAGAGATTATATCATGAATATCTTGATTTTATGTATATACTTACTTTAATAGGCTTGATATTTTGGAAGAGGACCGTCTTGTTTGTCTTGAAATCAAACTTTGAATGCCACACCTGCAGCTCACTGATTGAAGCCTGTAAAAAATAAAAAGTTATTCCAAATAATTACGTAAATTTCAAGTCATTTTATCCATTATAAACCACAAAAAAGAGGGGGGGCGTCCACGTACAAAAGTCCCTTTCAGATGGAAGGTTACATTCTGGGCAGTGACATCATATGAAGGCAGAGGAGGTCTTATACACACAGAGTGATCATGGGTCTAAAAAATAAAATAAATGACGGATTATCATACAAATATAAAGACCATTAAGAGGATATATGTACACTACTGTTCAAAAGTGTTTTTTTTATGCTTTTATTCATCAATGATACATTATATTGAACAAAAGAGACGAGATTTCTACTTCAAATGAATGCTATTCTCACCAGCCTTGGCAAGCATAAGAGACTTCTTTCAAAAATATATAAAAACGTGAAAAAAAAAAAAAAAAAACTTTGCGACCCTTAACTTTTGAACGGTAGTGCATGCTATTCTAACTGTGTGGAAAATCAATTTCAAAAGTCTCACCATAGTTTCAATGATTATTGTTAGATTTCCTCTTTCATCAGTTAATGCAACATAACTTCCGCCATGTGTGAAGTGTCCCACTGTCTGCAGGTATGTCCAGCCAGGTTCCGTAAACTGGGTAGTGTGGGCTTATAGAATTTTATGAATCAAATACTTTGATAGTTATATCACACATTATTTATATGATGCATATAATATTTATGCATATATAGAGTATATAAAAATGCATTACCTGTTATCCAAATAGGGGACTCGACAACATAATTTCCACTCCATGGCTCTTTTGCAGTCATTAGTCCATCCCTTTCAAAGGGAAGGTCCTCATAATAACTAGAAACAAGGTTCCAAGATATGGTCCTAAAAGCAAACACAAACCGCTTTTCTCATCATTGAATATACACGTTTATATGTCTGAATGTTTATATGTGTGATCTTATATACTGGGAAATGCTACATGATTCGGATAATATCAGAGGTGTCATACGCTGTCATTTTCCCATTGACATAGTTCTGGTTGAGAATTCGGGCCCAGCAGCCTCCGCCAACATTGTCATTAAAGGTACTGTAGTCTTCAGAGGACCACAGTTTCTTGCCAGTCTTTAGGGCCTCAGGCACTGTGTTGGTGCCAGGATAATGAACCCTGTCAGTCAAACCATTCCAACATCAGGATCTCACATCACCACACTTTAAACATATCTACATGTCATGCTAGTGTATTTTTTCCCATTAATACATATGAAAATGTACACATCCTGTTTTTAAATAAGGAATCAAAAAGATTTACCCTAAAATTTCAACAGCATCCTGTAGCTCTTTGTCAGTAATTACAACAGAGCTGATCGGCTCCCAGAGGTTATCACTGGCAATGATTTTAACTCTCTCCAGACCACTTTTATCCAGTGTATATCGCAAAAGCTAGCAAACATTGCAGAGAAAGAAAATATGCAAGGCCATTTTTGACCCAAACTTAAGTTTCACATGCTGTATATGCTCAAAAAAAAAAAAAAAAACGATGTAACGGGCAAATGTAAAGCATAACAAATATAAAAAACAAAACAATAAAACAGACACCATTTCACTTTTCAAAATTTTAGGGTCGGTAAGATTTTTAAATGCCAAGGCTCCATTTATTTTATCAAATATACACAGTAATACTGTGAAAAAAAACATTATTATGAAAGATGAGACTCTGACAGTACTCACCTTTATGTACTTACTGTTAAAACTCCTTTCATTCCATATCTGTGCAATAAATAAATAATCAGACTTTCAGATTAATGAGGAACATGGCTACAGAAAAACTGAGACTGTATTGAAATAGATGAGATGCATTCACCCCAACATAATCAATGTCCAAGTCATGGTACTGCTTGGCCCCAAGAATCCAGGACACCACATAAGAAGCAGTGATATCAGGGAAACTATATGGCCAGTTTTCACCATTTCCAACCCATCCCGGAAAAGCCCATGGTAGACCTGTTGAAAATAAATTATTAAAGGTGAAAACTACTAATTACAGTTTGGGATTGAATGCACAAGTACAAGAGCATTGTACGTAGTTTTGCATGTTTGATCTATTTGTTAGATGTTAATTAAAAAATAATAATTACCTATGAGGGTGATGTTTGGATTCCTCTTCGTGGCTTCCTTCATAAGCCACCATTCATATCCTCTAAAATAATTCTCATCATCTTCATAGTGCATGTGTGAGGGCTCAGTTCCATCTATAAATGATTAACATTACATTAAATAGGTCATATGGATAAACTTTCACTGTACATACGTTTTAAAAGTGAAAGTGCTCTATACCTGTAGTTTGAGCATCGCCTCCAATTTCAACCTTCAGGATTTGTAATGAGGCTCCAAATGTAGGCTGTTAAACACAAATGGACATGTATACAGTCTATAATGTAAATACATAATATTACATAAACATAGTCTGCTCAGATTCCTTTCTAAGCAAAGCAAACACACCTTGAATAGATAGTCTAGAATCTGACTCCTATATGGTTCAGCATAATTGACGAGCAAACGCGAGGTCGCCTGTAAAAACATTTATAACACACTGGTTGGTATTGTTATGCAGATGTTGGCGTTTTCTGTAAACTAAAGCCCTTCAGAAAAAGGAAGCGCACTAAAGTAAAACACTCACCCCACCACCGCTTAAACCACCAATGCCATCAAACGATCGTCCTAATCCAGTTTTATCATCCAAATCGTAGTCCTCACCTAAACAAATACTGATACAGAGAAAAATACTCAAAAACACACAACACTGATTTCCTATGTTCATTCTAACTTGTGCGTTCCTTCAACACTATCAGCTGACTTGCATGTTCCGCAATAGGCGGTGCTATGATGAACCTAACCACGCCCCTCACAAGCGTCTCCAGTCAGAGTGGACACGCGTCAACTACAGGGGGCGTGGTTTATTTTGGGTGCGAAACAAATAGCCTACTGGTTACCACAGCAAACCATTTAGGTGAAAACTAATACATTTTATTATATTGTCTGCATTTAGAAAAGAGTCATTCCTGCTATGCCGTATATTTTCATATCTGCATCATATATATAACTGTATGCCTATTAGATAACTATACAATGCTCATTTTAAATATGTATTTATTTATTTATTCATTTTTAAAACGTGAACATTATTTGCGTATAATTTTGTTCTTTTTTTTTTTTTTGGTAATGTTTACTTATTTTTCATGTTCCCGGTGCTGTGCACTAATTTCTAAGAAAAAAGAAAAAAAAACTCTGACCATTAGGAAATATTCCAAGTTTCGTAATTTGTCCATTCTTTTGTCATGCGTTTCAAACAAATAATGTTTTAGTCTTTGTTGTAGGTAACAGTTAGTCTAATGTGCAAAATCCCTTTAATTAATAAAATGCATCGTCCAGGGAGTGACATCATTTTGGTTGGCAACATTAATAATAATAATTAAACAAAAAACATTTCAGCGTCTGTAAGTATTTTCGAGAGATTCCTGCAATGTTTTGTGGTATTTTGTTAATTTGTAACTGTAAAGCATATATTGTATATAATTATATATTTATATAATTATAATATATATGTATGTGTATGGTAATATTACAATTCAAAATGATGCTTAAAAGCATGTTGACTCAAAGAGAGAAATGGCATGCTGTTTTATGATGAATGCTTCTTTTGAGCTAACACTTTTTTTTCATAAAGTCGATCAGAAGAGAACATTTATATAAAAGTCAGATGTTGGCTTTTAACCAAATATAGGAATCTGTAAAACTGTAGTCGATTTTGATGGGGGGAAAAGAAAGAAAGAAATGTATAGCTACACCGCTTATTGAAATTGAATAGCAGTTTTAAGGCCCTATCCACCCACCCTATGAATGTCCTTCTTGTGACTTG
This sequence comes from Sinocyclocheilus anophthalmus, assembly GCA_018155175.1. Lineage (NCBI taxonomy): Eukaryota > Metazoa > Chordata > Actinopteri > Cypriniformes > Cyprinidae > Sinocyclocheilus > Sinocyclocheilus anophthalmus. The sequence goes on along the minus strand of JADLZN010008305.1, from coordinate 34,797 downwards.
AGGGGTATCTGTGGTAATGTGTTTTTACTGTAGGCCATTGTTAAAGGCATCATTATCTCTGGCATTGTGATGGAGCCATGTGGTCTTTCCTCAATTTTTTTCGAAACAATTTCAGAGAGGAGAAAAGCATTGCCTAAATTTGATATTCAGTTTCTTTCTTTGATAGTATGCACACGGAACATGTCATCTTTCATAACCCATTTCATTTTTCAGTTTACGCTTTCATTGCGAGTCAGATGCGAAGGGATTTCTCATAGATGGTATGAATTTTCTCAGATTTGTGGAGCTGCCAAGTCAGCTTTACAGACTACTTTATTTACACCGCTCTCCTGCGGAGGCTTATAATACAATTGGATGCAAACATTGATTACTTATATTTGATTTTTTTTTTACTTCTACAATCTGTACCTCATTTATCAGTCTGCTCTGGGGGAAGGAACAGCAAGGTCATCAGAGATAGGATTTTGGTTTATTGATTGATGGTTTGATATCTTAGAAATATGAGCTCCTATCTGATAACAATGTAGGAAGGAAAATATTTTTAGAGAATAACTATTTTATTTATTCATTTATTTTTAGGTAGTAAAATGAATAGCAATTGAAATGTTTTGTTGTTGTTATAAAACAGTTTATTATAGATATTTTATTGATATACAGTAGGCTATATTATTGAGAGCAGTTCTGAAATACTGTTTATGCTACCTTTAATTATTGCATCTGTTTTATAGATAAAATAGACATTGATAATCTGGGGGGTATATTTATTCTTAAACACATTATTATGACATTTTATACAAAATAAATGACTTATTTCAGATCAAGTTAATAAATCCAATGCAGCATCTGACCATAGGGGGGCAGAAGAGACTCACAATTTATATTTTCCCTTCTTTTTTGTTTTTTATTGAAGTAGGCCTTTTACAAGCAATGTAACTGAGAGTATACAGACAGTGCCATCGGCTTCCTCCAACCTGCGTCTTCATTTTTATGATCAAAGATTGGTATCAAGCTCTCTAATTGCATCAGGGGTTCCTTTAATTGCTCAGACAATTTTATCCTGCTGGGAATATCTGGAAGAAGAGGACAAAAACTTGTGTTGCATAAGCAAAGGGAAAGCATAATTATACAGTGATGATTTGGAAAGTACGTACAATGAACCTCAGTTCTAGATAAAACACTACTAGATAATAATCTAGTAAACTACAGAAATAATGCAAGAGATATTTTCAAAGGTGAAAGTGACATGACATGTGGCCAAGTATGGTGACCCATACTCAGAATTAGTGCTCTGTATTTACACATCCAAAGTGTGCACACACACAGCAGTGAACACACCCCCAGAGCAGTGGGCAGCCAATTTTTTGCTGCGGCGCCCGGGGACCAGTTGGGGGTTTGGTGCCTTGCTCAAGGGCACCTCAGTCATGGTATTGAAGGTGGGAGAGAGACTCCCCCCACCTACAATCCCTGCCGGTATGAGACTCGAACCCACAACCTTTTGGGTTATGAGTCCGACTCTCTAACCATTAGGCCACGACTTCCCATGTAGTGTAAGTTCTATAAATTTGTATTGTTACTTGTTTCTTATATGCTTTTTTGACCCCAACATTTTTAAATTGCATAAATGCCATTCCATTAGATCAAATCATATCATATCAAACATGATGCATTCATATGTTCATATCAGCACACTTTTCAAGCAAGCAATAAATAAACAGAATAATTAATGAACAGAAAAAGTCATATTGGAAAATGCTCTAAGAAAAGCTCTAGCATCGCATGTTTGCAGATACCACTTGGTTTGATATTTTATCTAATGCAGTTAAATTCATACTGTACATTTTGTTCATTCACATGCATTCAAAATTTTCCCAGGACAACACTGAACCTCAGATTTGTTGCGTGTAAATAACTATATTATTTCAGCATGTTACCTTGGTGAGGTGAGGAGGTTTTAGAGGGCGTCTGTTTATGTCTCATCTATTTGACATCATAGTGCAAAAATAAAAAGCCTCTGCCATGTAATTTTAGCAGCATGAAAGTGTACGTGGCTCTTAAATCACCGGCGTGACCTCGCTTGCATCCATTCTTCTTCTTCTTTTTAGTGTTTTATTCTTTCTGTGTGCCCTTTTCAAATGTTAATGGCAACACGGTTGCAGAAGAAAGCAGGTTATTCTTTATTCCAGAGAGAGCCGACTTGATCTCTTTGACCATTTCAAGTCAGACATTGATGCATTATACAGTTGGTCAACAATTTATTGCCTGACCCTGTATGCAAGTAATGTGAGGTGTGTGTGTGTGTGTGTGGTGAGAGAAGAGAGAGGCCACTCGAAATATTAATAAATGTTTTAATGTCAGTCTGACATCTTTTCTGTGCTCACATTGGCGCTTATTTTTCTTTTTTATTCTCTGTTTATGCGGTTATGTATTCCTAGCACATTTTTTCCTTTGGGTGTCACCTTTCTGTACTCCTACATGGATACAGCTCTGAAAGACCGACCCTTATCTCCTTCTTTGACTCTGTGGAGCGCAATTGAATGTGGACAATAGCAACAGGCTATGTATAGAGATGTCATACAAACTCCCTCCTATATTTTTATTATAGTATATGCATATGAGTAATCTGTTTGACTTGTTGTTAAATGACATTGTATTGGGAGACTATAGGAAGTGCATAGGAGTCCATACAAGAGCCTATGACTTGGTTCAGGGATCTGGTCATGTACCTCTTGTTTTCCCTACACACAGCATAAGATGTGACTGGAATATCTTTAGAATGGATGGTTGGATGCATAGAGAATTGCAAGAGGTGTGCTGTATGCTTTTCTTGGATCGTTTAATCACTGGTATTCTTGATTCTGATTGGTCAATGGCAGTGTTCAGCGGTATTTCCAAATATTTACTGTCATCCATGGCAACGCTGTACATATATCATGGTGTGCTCATGTCCTCCTGGGAAGTTCATATTTATGAGTTGAGAATTATGACATCAGGTGTGTTCAAGTCATTAGTGTTATTTTGAATTAGATTGTATTTTTATATTTTCTGCTTTCATGTTAATTTTAGTAATTTTTTGTCAATTTTCTTAGTGTCTGTTGTTTTTAAATATGTAATTGTATAGTTTTTGTTATTTTTTTTACTTGGTTTCCGTTTTTAGTTCAAGTTTTTTATGCTTTTATTTTAGTTCATTTAATATTTAGTCCATTTCAAGTAATGTTTTTATGGTTTTATAGCTATTTTTCTAACTATTACAACCCAGAACAAGATGATTTTTTAATGTTTTTATTCCATTTATGAAGTTAAATAAATACTATTGTGTTGTATTGTACAGTACTATTATGTTTTGTGCATACAACGTAGTTGTTTTATTGTAAAATATAATTTTACCATCAATACAGACGCTGCAGTTTGCATCCACATTTTCTCACTGACATTCTCCCAACTTGGAAACTCTGGGCTTTAAAAAATTTTACGTGTTTGTTGTGTTGCTAGAATGATTGTTTTGTGCATTTCGGCTGTGTAATAATGCTGTCAGCTGGTCATTATCGCAAAATAAACCCTTGACAGTGTCGTCAGAACCCTGACGTGAAGCGGAGGAGTAGGCTACATTTATCCTTGCGCAATGTTTAAGCAAACAAGTTATATCATGCATAGACACCAAGCTTAATCTGATGTTATTCTGTGTCGTTTAATGTCTTTAAGCTTGGGGGAGGCAGATAGAAGATTCCTCAGACATGTCCCAACCTTCTTTACATCATGGTTCAAATAGTTACTGTGATAATCTTCTTACCACCACATTGTCTCCATGTTTGTGAAAACATTTCAATGTCCTGAAATGAATGAATCCGCTCCCTTGCCTTCCAGAAGCAATCACTTAAAGCGTAGGCCATGTATTTCATTGGTCGGGCTGTGGAAAACACAAAGACTACAAAAAAGGTCATTCATCTTGATTAAATATACATTGGCAGCGGGTCAGGGCTGCAGAAGGGATTCAGATTTAAACTGCACTGCTATAGAAATTAATTTGATAGCTTCTGGTGTTTATGTGAGTTTTTGTGTGGGGTGTGTACATGTGTGTGGCTGTTGTGTGTGTGTTTATGTATTTCATTGAAGAATGGTCATGACTTCTTTCATTAGTGAAGTGGACCTGACTGCATTCATTTCTGTGTAAGGCCGACAACCTTGAGTGTTGACTCTGGAGGCACTATCAAACAACACTTCCTCTTTTCACCCATTGCCTCACAGTTTTCACTCGGTGTGCTTTAAAATCCTAAGTTAGTTCATTTTAGCAGACATCTTGTTTGTGGTTTTGAAAACTAACTTTTTTAAAAGCCCTTAATTAAGGTGCTAAGATGATTTAGTTAGCGCCAACATTGACTGTGATTTAATCATTTATTTGTTGATCTATTTATTTTCTGGAAGCAAGTAAATTGCTCTGTAGATGTTTGCTTCAAAAGCTTTTGCACATTTCTACTGTTGTGGCCCAAGGGGGCAAGTTGTTGCATTATAGCTTTCACAATGGAAACAACCATTAAACATACAATTATAGAATATGTAGCTCGGTTGAAACACTTATGAAACAAAACAATTCATGGAAAATTAAAAATGGGACATGTAACCGCAAAATCAGAAACCGTTGTTTTGGAATTGCATTCAATTAAATAATTTGTATAAAATGACAACAAATGAAATGTTTGTGACAACTTGCCACAATACAATTGTAACAAATAGCCCTATCATTTATGAAACATAGCCTTAACTATGTTTAGGAAATTTCTTTACGTATGTTTCAGTAAGGTATTTTTATGTTTTTGAAAAAACATTGATGCTCACCAAGGCTGAATTTATTTGATCAAAAACAGTAATATTTTGAAATATTATTTAAATATGTGTTTTATATTTTAATTGTATTTATTTCTGTGATGGCAAAGCTCAATTCTCACATGATCCCTCCCATAATCTCTCTCTCTCTCTCTCTCTCTCTCTCTCTCTCTGCTCTCTCTCTTTGGAGAAAAAAAAAAAACCGTAGTGGACAACTCTTTATATGGTGTTGCACTTATATATTTTTTAATGTGGGGAAATCTTTAATCTTTGTTTAATTAACATAATCAACATATTAATGGCCTTGATCTTGATGTGCCAACGACCATCTTGGCACATATTTGCAAAATAATTGATTTTCAGGCTTTTGTATGGCATTATAGTTTTGCTTTTCCGAAGACATGAACTGTGGTGGATCGTTTTCCTCTGAAAATTGCTTGAGCTTAAAGTTCTACCTCTAGCCTTCTGCCAAAAGGGATATTCCATCAGAATATTCCTCAATGATCATGATTACATAAATTATTGTATAACCCAGTGCGATTATATAAGCGTGCCAGTTAATGTGATCATTTTAATTTAGGAGGAAACTATGAAATTATGTATCTTTTAAAGCACTTTTGGCTTTAAACAGGTACCAGCTTCTACCTGATTCAACTTTTAAAGTATTATAAAACGTATGCATTTTGTAATGTACCATAAGAATTCCATACGGTATAAAGACTAATCATTACATCAGTACTTCAGATTAAGCTCAGAGAGTAAAACTCCCTTATGTAACGCTTGAATGCACAGCACAGAATGCAATACATATTTGTATCAACAGATCGTTTTATGAGAGGCAGACTTCCAATTTACAGATGGCTTATGGAAAACGAATGCAAGTTTTTCTATCAATAAATTATGATACCTGGATAAAGAGAGATGAGCATAAGACCTGGCCAGGCTGGAGTGTTTACTATAGACAGGATTAACCACCCATCACCAGTCATTTATCGGCCCTTTAGGATCTCAACGAGGATCATTAAAAGAAAACAGCATGGCTTGGCATGGCCTTGTATTGGCATTTCCTATTTAACAATAATCTATATGCTTATCTGTGCTCCCTCGTGACCTTAACATGTCGTGAATCCAAAGGAGGTGTATTGACCTGTGCTGTAAGGAGAAATACAAGCTGTTAATCCTCTCTTTCACTTTCTCTTTTTTGAGCAGTGAGGTTTGGGTTTAAACTAAAATAATAGACTTTAAGAATAGAAGTTAAGAAGAGATAAACAAATATACTGTAAAATACAGCAAAAATGCAAGCATCTTTCTTTACAGAACAGCCTGTACATTTTACAGTTTAAAAATGTTTGAGCTTGAGCTAAAATACTGGACTAAGTTACACATAAATGAACAAATACACAGTTTTAAAAAAATCAGTTTTTACAGAATAAAACTGGCAGCTGTGGTTGCCAGAATACAGTAATTCTGTAAAAAAAAAATACAGCAAAAATTCCAGCAACTTTACAGAACAACCTGTACATTTTACAGTTTAAAACTGAAAAAAAAAAGGAAAACAATGTTTGCGTTTGTGCTAAACTATTAGAATAAGTTATGCATAGATAAACAAATCATGTGGTTTAAAAAAGGCAAAAATGGGAAAATAAATAAACCAGTAAACCCAACAGCCCTTTTTTTTTTGGCGAATTAGTTTAACCTGCTGTTATTGAACTCTGTTTTGATCCTATACTGAGAGCAGTCATACTGTAATAACAATGGTGATAAAGAGAATAAAGACGGTTATCAAAATTAGCTAGTCCACATAAGTCTTATTAAGGTAGCTATTCCGAAGTAAATCTAATATATAGAAAGTGTGTAGTGTCATGCACACAAATACAAAACCCCCTCATGGTAACTCATATGACACTAAAATTATGCAATAAACCGTAGTGTAACAAGGTATATAATTAATATGAAGCTGTTATTTCGATGAAAAACCAAATGTTAATTTCACATGTGAAGCATTGCATCTTCTCATTGTAAATTCTAAGATGACTTGTTATTTTCACAGTCAAAAAGAATACATTTAACAGTATGACACTGTACATTTACATTAAATGTCCACCTTGTATATATATATATACAGTATATATATAGTAAGGGAGCTTACTGTTAACCACCTACAGGTTTTTACCACATCATTTTTGTTAATTACATTTTCCGCAGTGTGTATCAGCTCAATCCATTGACAGGCACGCTGGGCATTTCCTAACCTTTACATCATAGGGTTGTTGTGATTGCTGCTTGACGAGGCTGTTTTGTAGGCTAAGACATTGAGAAATAAATAGTGGCACGGCACCACAGGAGGCAGCCAAAAACATCAAACTGCCATTCGATTTCCTCTTATTTTTGTTGTAACGTGCTTCAGGAAACGAGGCAGATGATGCCTCAGGGACACCAGCGTCTAAAAGTGTACATATGGCCAGTGACAGAGCAGCACAGACACTATTCAACCTCAACCCAGGGGTGTAAACCCACTATGTGCCCCTGGACATAAAGTCTCGCCACACTCCGTATCTAGAAAAATGATGAAATATTATCTGTCAGGTGTTGAAGGGGACAGAAGAGTCTGTGTGGATATCAGGTTAGAAGTGGTTTCTTCATTGTAGCGCTGGAGTCTGCCGAGAATCAGACCTCTCAGTCATACACACAATTTGTCACGGTAACACCAGGAAATGTGAATTTGATTGACATCGCTGAACCGTGCTTATGACAAGGACGATTACAACTGACGTATGATTGGCAGTTTACACGGATGTGTCATTCATCCGCAATAATTGAAAATAACAAAAACAAATAAACAGGAAACAGTGCGACGCCGCATGCTGTGCAGCAAGAATAAGATTTGAGAAAGACATTTAATGTGTATGCAAATGCACATGAAAAACACACGCAATAGTATCAGTGACATTATGTGTGTATTCATATTGACAATGACTTCTTGATGAACATGTTTCTAATTTTATGTTTAATTTTATATTTAATCAATAATTTTATAGTTTTGTGGGTTTTAAAGTCGAAATTGTTGTGTATACTCCCAGACTGTCACCTTAAGAGAAGAAAGCTCATCAAATAACCTGTTTTTTTTTATTGTAACCATTTTTTCGTTTTTTTTTTAAATCATGAATACTGTGGTCAAGAATATTATGAAGAATGTTTTTTTTTTAGCTTTTATGTTTAAAATAACTTATACATATCTGTTATGTTCTATTATGATATTATGTGCACTAAAGTCTATGAAAAGGTGTATGAAAATATATTTCATAAATATTTACTTTATGGTTACACCAGTAGTTTTTGAGCCTTTAAAACATTTGTTTTTGTTACTACTTTAAACATATTTAAAACTACTGTAAACATAATTTAAATATAATAGTATAGACATATTTAAATAATGAAATGAATGCAGAGATTCTTAACTAATCTCATTTTTGTATTTTATTTTAATTTTATTTTTTAGTAAATGTTCGCCTTTTCAACATCTCCGACTCCCATTATAGTGTAATTGCTATCTGTGACCCATGTACACAAAAACCATTCCCATAAGTAGCACGGTTATAATTTTGTCGCAAATCCAACAGACAGTGGTATAGATCAATTATTGATTTTTTCTTTTATGCCAAAAAATCATTAGGATATTAAGTTTACATTTTTCCATTGTAAATTATAAGGTGACTTGTTTTTATTTCCAAAAACTGTACATTTAATAGTATTTTAATGCAAATTATATTAAATGTCCTGATAGATTTATTGTTTTTTTTTTGTTTGTTTGTTTGTTTGTTTTAAATATGTCCTATCGGTGCCATTACTGTGTATTTACGTCGTCGTTTTTCTTTGTCTATTATGAAATTATGAAGAACATTTTTACCTTTATCATTTTTGTGACAATGTAGTAATGTTCCAATACTCCTATCCAGCTTGAACAATGGATATGGTAAGAAAAAAAAATGTTTCAATGCAGCTTCTTACAGAGCTGTATTACTGATAAAGCATGAGACTGTGAGATCATAACAGTAGTGAGCTTAATTCGTCCCCTACAATGAGCAGAGCTGTTGATGAGGTCAAATCATCAGAGCTGCTTTCTTTAAATTGCATTACGAATCAATGTGAGACAGGCTGATGAATCAATGCCACTACCAAAACAATATTATCACATTGGCTTGTTGGCCTTTTTAAAACTACTGTCATTTATCTTGCTAAAAGTATTGACTGTCACATACGTTTTTTTTTTCATCTACATGTGATCAGAAAAAAATAAAATGAACAAACATGCCAACAAACTGACAACAGTGTTTTCAAATTACAGTAACTGAAGATTAAGGAATATAGTTTGGAGTGTATGAAATGGCTTGACAAGCCATTTCATTTTAAATTGCCTAGTTTCATCAGACACAAAACATGATTTGCTACGTGCTAGTCATTTGATGTTGGTATTAGAGGATGGGATATTGTAGAGTGCATTTGACTGGACAAAAATGTGTGTTGTGCAGGAAAAAAGGAACCAAATGTAAATATTGTATTTTTAATTATATATTTTAATAATTGTATATCCACTAAAAGTTCATGTAGTAGGCCTAAATGTTTAAAGGTGGGGTAAGTGATTTCTGGTAGCCAATGTTGACATTTGAAATCACCAAAACAAACACGCCCCTACCCCAAAAGGGTCTCGTCCTTATTTGATAGCTCCCCCACACATACGTACGCAACCCAGCAACCATTAGTTCTGTGAAACAAAGCAAAACCAATGTTCCACCATGTCTACACCGGACGCAAGTCGCGCGGCGCGACAAAATACTATAGAACTCATTATAATCAGTGATGCTGTCTACACCATAGATATACAGTATATACATATCTATGGTCTACACTGGATGCGGCGTGGCACGGCACGATGAATTCCCGACAGAAAACTGCTGCTGCGTTCTATTCATGAGAATTGACACAAATTTCAAATGATTTTCAACGGTTGCTTTGTCGCGTCCAGTGTACTAGACAGACTTTAGCTGTTGCGGCGCCGACCCGATGTTACTCACCTATCGAGAAGAAACAAAGCAACCTCGGAGTCTGATCGCAGGCCTTCCACTCCTTGAGTTCTCTCCAGCGCTGGAAAGCTGATCCGATATTTACACGGGTCCTACTTCTTGCCTTATTGCCTTAAGCCTTCTTTTGTTTTGCAGATGTTTTCCTCTTTTGTTTTTTTTTTATCCGTCATCTCTATCTTTCTGTCGTCGCTCAGCTCGTCTAATGTCCGTCCTGTGTACTGAGCGCTCTCTCCTCTGCATCATGTGTAGACACGCCCCTTACTGCTGATTGGCTACAAGTTTGTTTTGCTAGTCGGCCCGAATCAGTTTTCTAAAGTGTTTTTGAAAAATCGCTTACCCCACCTTTAAGAGTACACTAGCATATGTATAACTATATGATGTCTATACATTTGTTTCCCTGTTGCAGGCTAAGAATCAGCCTTACATGGCTTACTAACTGTTAAAAAAATAAAAAAAGAACTCTGGGAATTTTGGAGCATTTTCATGTTGAATAAACATAAGCAGCCCTCATGCGCTACAAATGACTTGAGGAAAAATTACAAAGTACAGCAGCATTTTTTTCATCTACATCTCATTTGCATGCAGCATTTGTTAATTTTATTCCTGTACTTCATTCTGACTTGATAGTCAAAAAAAAAAATAATAGTACTAGATGATAAACTGAATTTCCTTCCAACGTGTTATGTTTCAGTATAGGGGTACAAAGCAGCTAGCGAATACAAATGCAAATTAAATGTTGAAAACCAGTATCAGTATCAGAAAACCAATCAAATCATTCAGAAGGAATATACGTAGGCATCAGAGCAGCATACACCTAAACATTTAACATCTATAGATTGTGTTAGTCTGCTTTACTAGCATCATCACCTGTTTACAAATGAGACAATCTTGAAATCGTTTCCCTTTCTTTTCATTTACTGTTTTATTTGAAGTCCTGAGAGCCGATGTTCTGATGCACATACTGAGCAATCTCCTGCAGCTCTTTCTGTCTGAGTAAAGGCCGTTTTTGCTGATAGAGAAACACTCTTGTGGAAAATTGGAATGCTGGGTATTTGTGGAGGTGATATCTGTTACTAATTAAAACTGAGCATTTTGACTGCCAGAAGAGACATCTCAGTATGACTTGTTGCACTTGAGAGGAGTTATGTAAGGGCGAAAGTGAGCCGTTTTAGTCTTGTAAGTCAGCATTTATTATCAGAGGTCATTGAGAGATGAAAACATTGCTTCACTCATGGGATTGTGTTATTCTTTGACTGTACACTGTAGTATTCAAAGTTAACACTTTTGGTTTATGCATACAGAGTGCTCGGGCTTGTTTGACCTCACCTCAACCTCATATTTGACAGTATTTTTGCTCTTTGTGGCATTGAATTAAATGTTGATAACCGTGACATTCACTAGCAGGCTTATTCAAACTAAGTCAAAATTTTTGGCTTAAGATACATGCATGACTGGACTTTAAATTATATATTTTTTGTATAACCTCTTGTCCAAATTATAGTATTGTGGTCTGATCCATCACTTTTTTAATTATCCTAATCTCAAATAATTAATTAAAGGAATAGTTCACCCAAAATTAAGAATATTTGCTTTAAATTCACTTACCCTCAGGCCATTTAAGATAGTTTTATGTTTGTTTTCTCTTCATCAACGAATCGTATAGTTACAGCACCCCATGGAATCCTCAGCAGTGAATGGGTGCCATCAGTATGACAGTCCAAACATCTGATAATAACATCACAATCCACAAGTAATCTACACGCTTTGCTTGTAATCAATGCTTGATCTGGGTATATTTCTCTCCTGATTCAGACAAAACCACTTTTTTTACTGGAGAAAGCAACGTTTTTGATAGAGGACTTTTTTCTGGCTTGAAGTTAAAAACATCTTAGTAATGGATTTGTTTATTGCTTTGATGATTTGTGGATTACTTGTGGATTATTGTGATGTTTTTATTAGCTGTTTGAACTCTCATTCCGACGGCACCCATTCACTGCAAAGGGGAGTAAGTGATATAATGCTAAATTCCTCCCTCCAGATCTGTTCTGATGAAGAAACAGACCATCTTGGATGGGCATGAAGGTGAGTATATTTTCAGCAAATTTTCATTTTTGGGTGCACTATACCTTTAAGGTATCTGAGCCTTTAATAGAACTGGTCTGAGCAGATCTTATGTTTTGCAGGCCAGCTATCATTGGTTATTGCATCCTTCATTTGCACTGAACTAGATAATCACATCCATCACATTCAGAAAGCAATAGCCAGTGTGTTTTCAGGTCCATGGATGTTGTGCAAAGCTGTAGGCCGAGTGCATTTAGCAGTGGATGTTTTAATGAAAGATGAGTATCTGTTTCTCCCCAGGCAGTCTCTGTGGTAATAAGCATTTTCACTTAAAATAAAGTGGGGTATTAATCTTCCCGGCATCCTCTCTGTTATGTGTGCAAATTACTTGTCTGCCACAAACATATTACAGTAATTTGTAGTGAAAAATAAAATATGCTGAGGATGAAAAGCCATTTCTTATACCATGCAAAACCTCAGATTATGCAGTGCAAAGGATTTTATTAAATAATATACATATATACTCCTTGCTTCTCGACTGGTTTTCGCTTCAGGACCCGGATTTTACATCTGGCTCTGATAAATTGTGATCCAACACTGTATTAGAGCTGTTCGTTGTACAAAGGTAAACAAAAATATGCGATGGAAATCTTGATTTTATTAAAATCATGATGAACAAACATTGTGCCAAATGTTATATTAGGCAGCTCAATATGCGCAAATGCAAAAACAGATGCTAGCATCTTTCCAATATGTCTGGCTTTTACCAAATGATAGATGAATTTCAACTAAAAGTAATGTAGATTTGATTAGACACGCAACTTTTGATATTAGAACAAACTTGGTTTGCAAAGTACTATTTGCATTAGATAATAGCAGTACCATAGCAGCATTAAAATAAAGAAATACATGCATACATACATAATTAAATGAATATTTCGCAGGTAAGTGAAGCAGGAATGCACATTTCATGCCCACATAGGGATGATGTGAGATCACATGACATAAATGGATCATAAATTTCTCTGGTCCTCACTCTGTTTTGTAAATGTGCACATTTTATTACCATTATAAAGCAGTCATGGTTCACGGCTGATTGTTAATGTGTTAGTATAGACACTTAACGCTCTGACTTCTTTGAGTAATGAGGCTAGATTTTACGCGAAAGAATAGAGAAGTTCAACATGCCGAACAAATTAAGATCTTAATAAGGATGAGAGGATCAGTGTTTTAATCATGTGTAATGAATGAATTTTGATAAGGGTACGTGTCATTAAGAAAGAGAACTTCAGTTGTATTGTACAGTAGCTCTCACGTCTGATATCGCTGAGAGAAACACCAGAGAATGGCTCTTATGTGGTTTCTGCCTTTTTTCAATTTGGATAATTCAATTCCTCCTTCCTTTGTTAAGTCTGAAGTATTATTGTTCTCTCATTCTACCTCCGTCGTTCGCATTCTATCCTTTATGGCCAAAAAATAAGCCATGCTTGATTAACCCTCAAAAAGCCAAATACAATCCCGGGATGAAGCTAATGCGGTATCTCCTACAGTGCATTAGATGTGCTGTTTTTATTCCTCCAAAGATCATGTCTTTGTGATGTAAGGTATTTGTAGCATTAAAGTCATCTGATGATTTCAAATTGTCGTTTTTAGGCATATCTGTTATCCTCTACTCTCTGCCTCTCCTCTCTCTCTCATCTCCTCGTCTCTCTCATCTCGTTAAGTCTCATCTCTCACCTCTCTCTCTCTCTATATAGATGAATCTAATATAGATATATTTAAATATGATGATTTTAAATGTGTGGGTTGTGCTTATGTTTATGTTCATAAAATGCAAATAGTAGTTCCTGCTAAACTTGAGGAATATTTGGATAGCAAAACTCAGACAGCTTGGTTTTGGTCAAATTTAATGAGAAATATTTGAGTTTATTTTAACATCTGGCTATTGATTGCAGACTTTGGCATCTTGGCAAATCCAAGCACAGTTTGTGACATTTCTGAAATATCTTTTGAAGGAAATGTGTGAGACTACAGGGGTCTTTTTCTCTCTGAGAAGCAGTTTTCGTGATGTTGTTGCAATGATGTCTAGGAGAAATAATTAAGATGTTAAAGAGATGGACAGCTTATCGCTTTTTTTTTTTTTGGATGAGTTCTGCATGGTGACATCCAGCTGACTTCTGTTTGATTGTTGTTTATGTGCGTCGCAGAATTTTTGTACAAAAATCTTTACAGTTCTGTCTCACTCTTAATTTTGTACTTCCAGTTTTTGGCTTATACAGCAGAATTCCAATGTGTGGAAATCCATTCTGGTGCCCTTTCTAGAAGAAACTTGGATAAACTAGTTTTCTCCACCTGAGCTATTTTCTTGTTTTAAATTATTTCAAGGCGCCCCAGGGCATCTTGGACAATCAATATGTGAGCAACAACACCACAACTTTGTGAATACTTAAAAAAAATTCCTTAAATAAATTCTAGGATGCAAGAAAGCATAAATCAAAATAGGAGCTTCAGAAGTGTGATCGAGTAAGGCAGAATGAAACTCTTATCGCTGACTACGTCCTGCACCCAGCTTCACTACAGAAGTAACAGATATAGATGAGGTCAACATACTGGAGCATTGCCTGAGGGTTTAAAAACCACAATATTCCATCGGGACGTATTGAATGGCAAAAAGAAAAGGTTGCTTCTGTTCAACAGTGTCAGCTCTATCTGTAGATAAATAAAATACTTTTTTTATTTTTCCTCCTTCAGTTTGTAGACGTTTCAGCACAAGCCAGAATAATACAAATCTTTATTTTATTTATTTATTTTTACAGAATGTCAGAATAATTCCAGAAATATAACCACAACTCCAACCTTTATTTTAAAAAAGAACAGCGTATCTCACATAAGCTGTAGTGACAAACTGGTATCTGCTGCATTAACCTTAGGAGCGTAGGCGACTTGGCTAGATGTCGGATTGACGTTCCAGAACGAAGGTGGGAAGGTGACGTCTTGACTCATTTCTACACCTGCTCGATATGTTCTCTTTGATCTGATAATCTGGACGTGTGCAATAATGGCACAGTTTTTCCATTTTAAATTATTGATAAAACCCAAGTGTCAGTAAGGAGCATGAATTTTCCCAAATCAGTTTCATGCTTTGCATGCAATTATGCCCATTACAGACAGTAAAAGGCCATTATGAAGATAAAAAGGCATTTGATATCTAAAATGGATGTCAAGATTCTCTAAACTGAGTTTTTAATAAACTCTTTTTTTAGTTATTGGGCTGTCTGTGAATAAACCCACAGACTCTGCAGGCAAGAAAATTGCTTGCGACTTAAAAATAGACTGTCTTTTTTCATTTTCTTTAACCTTTTTTATTATTTTTCTGAACACATTGTTCTCATCTCTGTCCACTCATGCCATTTTGACAACTTGCTGAAAATGTCCTCACTCTCAGGTTATCCAAGGTGTAGATGAGTTTGTTTCTTCATCAAACAAGATTTGGAGACATTTTGTCATTCTAATCACTTACACTCTTAAAAATAAAGGTGCTTCACGATGCCATAGAATAACCTTTTTGTCTAAATGGTTCCATAAAAGGTTTCTGTTTCACAAAAGGTTCTTTGTGGCAAAAGAAGTTGCCCTTTCAGTCAGTCACGTTCAACGTTACGTCAGTGACTGACGAATTGGGATCTCGCCCGAGAGCCCAATCACCTTCGAGTGTTAACTAAACAAACCAATGACAGTTGGCGTGCGTGTTTCGCCACGCGCACCCCGCCCCGCAGCGCGGGTATAAAAGGAGAGCGCGTGCAAACGCACATCAGCTTTTCGCTTCGGAGCCGAGCCTTCTACAGGACGAATCTCCGCGAGTGTTCGAGAGAAACAGCTGGTGTTGGTGTGACGGCGTATCAGCGGGGTTTGCCATTCAGGCTGCTGAAACCTCGGCGGGCTGCAGCTTTCATTCTGCGGTCTCGCCGCGACCTCCCCTGAGCGCTTCAGCGCTTTTCACTAAAAGAGTGTTGTTTCCTTCTAAAAGAGCAAATTCTAAAAGAGCTTCACGAGCGACGGGCGTCTTTTTAAAGATGGCTTCCCGCTCGTGCGTTTCTGGATGCGGTCGTTTCCTGCCTCTATCTGACGGTCATGATCACTGCCTCTCGTGCTTTGGCTTACAGCACGCTGAAGCAGCGCTCATAGATGAGTCATGTTCTCAGTGTGGGTACATGACCATCGCGACGTTGCGGTCTGGATACCTCCTCATTAAATGGGGGGTATCCCCCTTGCCATGCTCCGCTCTAGCTCCTCTGGTTCTCGGAGGGCTACTTCGGTTCATGGTCAGGGAGACCTGAGGGTTACGGTGAGAGCTTCCCCGTCGAGTACGTCTCCGCGGGCCTCTCATTCCTCGAGCATGTCGCACCACCTGGTGCTTCCGGACGAGCGTGCTGGGTCCTCGGACAGGGCGGGGTCCAGAATCTTGTGTGGGGCACAGGCAGAGGACAGGATGTCCTGTCTTTGCTGCATCGGAGGGCGAGCTAGGCTCTGGAGATGATGATTCGGCTGCTCTGCCACCGTCAGGTAGAGTGGCGTTGCCCTAGTCAGATCCAGAGCTGACCGCTATGTTTTCCCGGGCTGCTGAGAGTGTCGGGTTGCACTGGAGGCCTCCTCCTTCTCCCGAACGCTCGAGGCTGGATGATTGGTTCCTGGGGGCGCAGGCCGGGCGTCGGCAGCCGCCTCCGGTTCCATTCTTCCCGGAAGTGCATGAGGAGGTTACAAAGTCGTGGAAGGCACCTTTTTCTGCCCGAAACAGACTTGGTGCCTCCTCCAACCTCACCACCCTCGACAGTGGGGCGGCCAAAGGGTATGTGGACATCCCCCCAGTCAAGCGCACTATTGCTATGCAGCTCTGCCCGCAAAGCACCGCCACCTGGAGAGGTAGTCCACGCCTTCCGTCCATGGCCTGTAAGTTCTCGTCCGCTCTGACGGTTAAGGCTTACAGTGCTGCTGGACAGGCTGCTTCCGCCCTGTACGCCATGGCCCTCCTGCAAGGCCACCAGGCCAAGGCGTTGAAGCAGTTGCACGAGGGTGGTGCTGACTCAGGTGTGCTGCAGGAACTGCGCACCGCGACGGACCTCGCGCTTAGGGCGACGAAAGTCACGGCGCAGGCCCTGTGTCAGACGATGTCCACATTGGTGGTCCAGGAGCACTACCTATGGCTGACCTTGGCGGATATGTTGGAGGCCGACAAGCATCGCTTCCTGGGCTCCCTGATCTCCCAGGCCGGCCTATTCTGCGACGCGGGGGAGGGCTCTGCCCAAGAGTTCTCCGCCGCACAGAAGCAGACGGCGGCGTTCCGACACATCCTGCCCCGGCGGTCTTCTGCTGTCCGCACCCCACCGCCGGCTGAAGCCCCTCTGTCTGCTCGTCGCCGAGAACCCTCCTGTGGTCTCCATCTCCGCTCCAGCTCGGCCGCAACAGCAGCCTTCACAACGGCCGCAACGTGGAGCTGGCCGCAGGAAACCGGCACAGCCCGCCTCCGCCTCCGCCCCTTCGCGAATCCCGTGAAGCGCCAACGCATGCGGGCGTCCCCTGAGACGGCTACCCCGTATCCCTTGGATCCTGCTCTTCATAGATTTTTTTTTTTTTTTTTTTTTTGGTGACCGCCCCACTCCCTCCCCCGGAGGAGGGCCGGGTGGAGAATCTTATGTTCCCTTTTGTTTTTGTTCCGCCACTGGCTACTCAGCCAGTGGTACCCAAAACTTCATTAAAAGAGCAGTTTCCTTTGCCTCCGGGTCCCAAGAGGGTGAGGACGGCGGTGCACGAGACACAGTCTCCACACAGCCGGCCCCCTCTCTTTTCGCTAGTGGGCAGCAGGGTTCAGTCCAAGGATGCTACTCCTCCTCACGAGCCCCCTGCCCAGCAGTGGGGCCAGGTAAGTCGCGCGCTGCGCACTCAGACCCCATCCTGGGACGCGCGGCCTCCCGGGTTGGTTCCCTGTGTTCCACTTCGCTGCCCCATTGCGGGTACGTCGGTGGTCTCCCTAGTTCCGTCACTGTGGGCCTGTTTAGCGCTCCCCAGGCCGTCTCGCTGGTTCATGAGAACCATCAGACTCGGCTACTCGATTCAATTCGCCCGGCGCCCTCCCAAGATCAGGGGCATTCGGTTCACCTCTGTGACGGACAAGGATGCTCCTGTCTTGCGTGCAGAGATCGCGTCCCGCTGGCGAAGGACGCGATACAGCCGGTCCCTCCACCGCTGAATGTCGGGCTTCTCAGCCCATACTTACTTTATTGTATCCAAGAAAGGCGGTGGGTTACGGCCGGTCCTGGACCTGCGCGTACTGAACCGGGCCCTTCACAAGCTCCCGTTCAGGATGTTGACGCAGAAACGCATCTTTCAATGCGTCCGTCCTTTCGATTGGTTCGCAGCGGTCGACCTCAAGGACGCGTACTTTCATGTCTCGATCCTCCCTCGACACCGACCGTTTCTCCGCTTTGCGTTCGAAAGGCGAGAATATCAGTACAAGGTCCTCCCCTTCTGGCTATCCCTGTCCCCTTGTGTCTTCACCAAGGTCGTGGAAGCAGCCCTCGTTCCATTGAGGGAAGCAAGCATTCTCATTCTCAACTACCTTGACGACTGGCTCATACTAGCTCATTCTCAGTTGTGCGAACATAGGGACTTGGTGCTCTCGCACCTCAGCCAGTTGGTCCTTCGGGTCAACTGGGAAAAGAGCAAAATCTCCCCAACGCAGAGGATCTCTTTTCTCGGCATGGAGCTGGATTCGGTCAACCTCTCGGCACGTCTCTCACTAGAGCGTGCACAGTCGATGCTGAACTTCCTGGGGTCCTTCCAGCGCAAGACGGAGGTTCCACTGAAACAGTTTCAGAGGCCCCTGGGGCATATGGCATCCGCAGCAGCTGTCACGCCGCTCGGGTTGCTTCATATGGCAGACCGCTTCACATTGGCTTCACGACCGGGTCCGAGATGGCATGGCGACACGGCACTTCCCGTTTTCTGTTACTCGTTCTGAACAGCTGCTTGTTTCTGGCCGTCAACCCTCACCCATGTACAGATCTTGCCTTTCTCTTCGGACAGATATCCCTTGGGCAAGTATCCAGGCATGTTGTTTTGTCAACAGATGCCTCTGCCAGTGGCTGGGGTGCCATGTGCAATGGGAATGCAGTTGCGGGTCTCTGGTCGGGGCCCCGACTGTAGTGGCATATCAACTGCCTCGAGTTGTTGCAAGTAGTATGGCTTGCTCTGCGCCGCTTCATATCGCTGCTACACGACAAGCACGTACGGGTCCGTACGGACAGCACTGCGACCGTTGTGTACATCAACCACCAGGGCGTCTACGCTCCCGTCGCATGTCGCAACTCTCCCGCCATCTCCTCCTCTGGAGTCAGAAGCATCTGAGGTCTCTTCGCGCCGTTCACATCCCAGGCGAACTCAATCGTGCAGCCGACGAGCTCTCAAGTCAGCCCGCCCTTCCGGGAGAATGGCGACTCCACCCCGAGACAGCCCAGCTTATTTGGAGACGCTTTGGGGATCCTCAGGTAGACCTGTTTGCCTCCCCGAACACGTCCCACTGCCAGTTGTTTTACTCCCTGGCCGAGGTACCCCTCGGCACGGACGCACTGGCGTGCAGCTGGCCTCGGATCCTACGCAAATATGCGTTTCCCCCAGTGATCCTTCTCGCGCAGACACTGTGCAAGGTCAGGGAGGAAGAGGAGCAGGTCCTGCTTGTGGCGCCATATTGGCCCACTCGGACCTGGTTCCTGGAACTAATGCTCCTCGTGACAGCCCTCCGTGGCCGATTCCTCTGAGGAAGGATCTGCTTTCTCAGAGAAGGGGCACCCGCGGCTTTCTAGGGGGGCTACCTCCAGAGGTAGTAAACACCATCGCTTCAGCTAGAGCCCCGTCTACCATACACGCTTACAGGCTGAAGTGGAACCTGTTCGTTGGTTGGTGCTCTTCCCGCCTGGAAGACCCCCGTTGATGCCCGATCGGAGTCGTGCTTTCTTTCTTGCAGGATGGGTTGGAGCGAAGGCTGTTTCCCTCCACCCTTAAGGTGTATGTTGCTGCCATTGCCGCACATCACGATGCAGTGGACGGTAAGTCTCTAGGGAAGCACGACCTGATCATCAGGTTTCTCAGAGGTGCAAGGAGGTTAAATCCTCCGCGCCCACACCTGTTACCCTCTTGGGATCTCCCATCGGTCCTGACGGCCCTGAAGGAGGAACCCTTCGAGCCTCTGCAGTCAGTAGAGCTTAAGGTTTTTGTCATTAAAGACAGCGCTCCTCACCGCTTTGTCCTCGTCAAGAGGGTAGGGGACCTTCATGCATCTCTGGGTCGAACGATTCGTGCCTAGATTTCGGGACGGGTAACTCTCACGTTGTCCTGATACCCCGGCCCGGATATGTGCCCAAAGTCCCCACCACGCCTTTCAGGATCGGGTGGTGAACTTGCAAGCGCTGCCCCGGTAGGAGGCAGACCCAGCCATCGCTCTGCTCTGTCCCGTTCGCTCTCTGCGCATTTACGTGGACCGTACGTGGAGCTTTAGGACCTCAGACCAGCTCTTTGTTTGCTTTGGAGGTCAGCAGAAGGGAAATGCTGTCTCCAAACAAAGACTTGCCCATTGGTTAGTGGAGGCTATAGTCTTGGCATACCAGGCCCAACGTTTACCATGCCCCCTCGGAGTGAGAGCTCACTCTACGAGAGGAGTGGCATCTTCTTGGGCATTGGCGCGGGGCGCCTCGATAGCAGACATCTGTAGAGCTGCCGGCTGGGCGACGCCTAACACGTTTGCGAGATTCTATAATCTCCGTGTAAGCCCGTGTCCTCTCGTGTACTCGCCTCAGGTAGGCAGTAACACCGGACCTTCTCGGTGTCGATCACGCTTGCTGCGCCTTTCCCCTCTACGGACCGGATACGTGCATTTTTTTGCTCCTCAGTTCAGTTCCCCTTGGCGAACCCTTGTGGAGTTCCTCCCGTACCCTCGGCGGTCAGGCGTGGCGGAGCGCCAGACGCCAGGCTCAGCACTCGTGTGCATGCCCAAGGTCAGCCCTTGTGCTGGGCTAGGTGCCCGTGTGTAGTGATTCCCCCTTCGGGTGATCCCACATGTGTATTCTTCCACGGTACGGCTCCCCTCTCGGTGAGCCCGTGTCTTTCCCTGGCAGTCGTTCACTGCCATCTCTGCAGTGTAGTGATCTCACCCCAGGCGGGTTGAGTCTACCGCAGAGACTTCCATATGTAGTACTGCTCTGGGCCAGTCCATATGTGTAATTCCTCATGATACCTCCTATGTGCGGGATGTGGCTTCCGTAGCGTCCCAACTGGGTACGCTTTCCCAGTGTTATCCAATGCACCACTGTATGGAACAGCAGTGGCGGACACCTCTGCCTAGCCGCTGTCCTATCTTCCGCCCCAGCTGGTGTGGGGGGACTTGCCGGCTTCCGCAGGGCACTGGAGGGGGTCAGCAATAGTGGTGTTTTCCATACGGATTCCAATTCGTCAGTCACTGACGTAACGCAGAACGTGACTGACTGAAAGGGAACGTCCCCCTAGATTACTTGTGTAACCCTCGTTCCCTGAAGGAGGGAATGGATACGTTACGTTCCGTCGCCACTGTTGCTGTTCCACCGCTGTACGGCCGGGGCACGTAGTCTCGGCTCCGAAGCGAAAAGCTGATGTGCGTTTGCACGCGCTCTCCTTTTATACCCGCGCTGCGGGGCGGGGTGCGCGTGGCGAAACACGCACGCCAACTGTCATTGGCTTGTTTAGTTAACACTCGAAGGTGATTGGGCTCTCGGGCGAGATCCCAATTCGTCAGTCACTGACGTAACGTCTCCGTTCCCTCCTTCAGGAAACGAGGGTTACACAAGTAACCTAGACGTTCTTCGAGATGTATAAAGGTAGACAGAGATGGTTTCTTCAGAACCTTTGACTGAATGGTTCGTTGTGGAACCAAAAATGGTTCCTCTAAGGCATATGACATTTATTGCCTCTATGGCAATAACCTTTTGATGCACCTTTAGTTTTAAGAGTGTACTCACCTTTGCAGTGAATGGGTGCCGTCGGAATGAGAGTTCAAACAGCTGATAAAAACATCACATATCCCAGTAATCCACAAATCATCAAAGCATAAACAAATCCTTACTAGATGTACATCCTGCTCACCTTCATCCTCTGCATTGAATGGGTGCCGTCAGAATGAGTGTTCAAACTGGTTTTCAAACAGGTTTTCGCAAGACATTAATTGGTGGACTGGATGGATGGTTAATTGATATTATAATTGTTTAAACTCTCTAAAATGGTGTATACATAAATACGTTGGCGCTTTGAATGTTGCCAATATTTTCAGTGTACGTATATCCAAACACAAAAATGTAGTTGTGAATGTTACGTATAAATACCTAGGAATAATGATCACGCTGTAATGTGACTGTGAGTGATTTTGCTATTCTATGATTTGTTTTTGCCAACATAAAGAGATTTAATAATAGAAAAAACATGCACTAAACGTCATGTTAGAAATTGTAGACATTCTAAGCAAGTTTGACTCATGCAATTCATCTTCTTCATGATAAGATGCATTATGCACTGCTGCAATTTATATACAAACATGTCCCTTTCACAATGTACATTATTAGCAGTTTTGTAATATCATTATTGACATTTTTACCGGCAATGCATCAAATGTGAAACCCACTATTAACATTAAAGCATCCAGCAGTAGGAACGCCCACACGACTGATCATAACAGCCAGATGTGAAATCCCTGTATGCATGAACAATGCATTAGCCAATTAAAAGGTCTTATGCAATTGACCCTAGGTCATAAGGTCAAATCTTAGGTGTTCTATGCTCAATAGCATTTGCAAAAATGAATCTACTCTAATGGGAACGGAAAAGCACTGATGGCAGACTCATCAAATTCATGCAGATCAATCTCCACAGTCCCCCGCGTTTCTTTATGCAGCAATATGAGTTCTTAAGTGAATGATTGGAGCATTATTTTAGAAAGAAAATTAGTTGGAATGTTGAATGTCTTTAACATTTTTGCTTGGGTGCGGTGGTCATAAAGGGAACAACAACAACAACAAAAAAGATATTTGGGACGTTGGTGTCTTAGTAAGCTATCTTAAACCAACCCCCCTGGGCAACAACTAGAGGCTCAGAGGCTCCCTATTTCCAAACTACTTGATTTCTTTTCTCAGCAGCTGGAGACTGAGTCAAGTAAAGTGACGAGTCAAAAAAATGCAACAATATATATATATGATATATCTATATATAGATATATATAATTATATTATATATATTTATTTTTTTTTTGTATTTTTTTTTTTAGGCCGAACACAATGGTCCAGACGTCCCGTTCAGAGTCTACCCAGAGGTCTTGACATGGAGCGGAGGGGAAAAGAGGCCCTTGGGAATGAGGTGGCAAAATAGCTGTGTGTCCACAGTATACAATCTCGGAGCTTAATTGCTGAGCAATGGCACATTTCTGTGGCTCTCAGGAGACAGAGGCTGCATTATTAGATGGTAATGTGTGGTGATTGAGAGCTCCAAGGAGCATAATTCTGCCTTGGGGCATCTTCCTTCTCCCGTTTAATTCCCCAGACGAACCTCAACAGTGTAATTTGGAGGAGCCCAATAGATGGCTCAGCTCATTACAGTGGCCTTTGCTGGGTGGATGTTACGCTGAAAACTCGATGGCCAGGGTCTACCAGGCAGGGATGTATTGATCCGCTGCCAAGATTCGTAATATCACCTCCTGTGGGCAGATTTCACCGGCTCTTCATCTTGCAGACATTCCTTAGAGTCTTGTCCTGTTTTATAAAACCTGCCAAGAGGCATATATGCCCTTAACTTTCTCATTATACGTTAAGAGAACTTTTTTAGCCACACATTTTTCTTGTGGTCTGTGTGCGTGCGTGTGTGTGTTTGTGTGTGTTTTCCCCTGTCTGATTTTTTTTTTTTGAGCATCAGTCTTCTTGAGATATATTTAATCAACTGCAAACCGCATCCCCCACTCCTAATAACCGAAGCTGTGCATGACCGTCTTTATGGCCCAAGGTTGGAAAGAACTAACGTGGGCAGACTTTCGCATGCCGAAAAATGTTTTCAAGAGGCACTCTCAAGGTTTAGTCCTTCCTTGTTTTTGACTCCAGGATGTGTTCGACTAATTAAGCGAAAATTACAGTAAGGCTCTTACTCAAAGGTCCTTCTGTGCCAGAGCATTTCACGCCTTGCATTTTAATTGTAATGCATTATCCATTGACTTACCTCTGTTTGAAGGCCATGTATAATGAACTAGACACTACAAGCACAGTCATTGACCGATAGTATGCTTACATTGGGCACAATGCATTGCTAATAATTGTGGTATTAAAGTAAGCATTTAATTGCTAATTTAAATGATGATTGACTAGAAGATCCTAAAAATTGATTCATGAGATTTAGAATTTAATAATAATAATAATTTTTAAATAATTTTTTCCAGTATTATTTACATTTTTAAATAATAGTAATGAATACAATGATGTAGCAGATAAACCGTTAGTTGTAAATAAAATTGAAATAAATTCAGGATTAGGACATTTTTAATTGTCAATCATCATTTATATTAACATTAACTGCATAACTTAACACCGCAATATATATTATATATATATAGATATATATATATATATATATATAATATATTATTATTATTATTGTAAGGAATTTATGTACATCTAAAATAATTATCTATGTAATAATTGTGTTGTTAATGAAAGCAATTAATTGTTCAATATAAATATGACTAACCAGTTGATGTATACATTTCGTTGAGAGTATTATAGGTGTTATCATTATCAACGTTTAACATTTCAGTATTATTTTTTTACACATGTATGGTATATTTAAAACATATTAATAATTGCAGTGTTAATGTAAGTTGCATTTAAATTGTTACATTTAAATAATTTACAATGGAAAATCTTGAACGTCAACTTAAAATAATAATCAATCATTGGTAATAATTGTGATATTTATGTATTAATTGTTAATTTAAATGATGATTGACTACAAAAAAAAATATTTATCTCATTTTATTATTAGTAGTAGTAGTAATAGTTATAGGAATTATTTATTTATTCATGTGACAAAAGTGAACCGGTTCTCATTTGTCTGATAGTGAATAGTTGGCGAAGGACAAAAGGGTTGAAACATGTGCTTTCAAGTTAGAAGCAAGCATTCAGTGAGTATAAGTGCTTTTTGTCGATCTCCCCTGGGAAGATCACTATCTAGTGTTCTGGCCTTGTTTGACAGAGTGGCAGGATGCACTATAAG
This sequence comes from Sinocyclocheilus anophthalmus, assembly GCA_018155175.1. Lineage (NCBI taxonomy): Eukaryota > Metazoa > Chordata > Actinopteri > Cypriniformes > Cyprinidae > Sinocyclocheilus > Sinocyclocheilus anophthalmus. The sequence goes on along the minus strand of JADLZN010008305.1, from coordinate 9,517 downwards.
TTGACCTTGGTCTGTACGCTGAAACGATGTTCCCTTCTACTGTGTTGGCTTTTCACATCACAAACCAAACTAGTTTAAGAGCTTTTGGGCTTTTCTTTGATGAATATCTTGCAGGCTGTAGCTGAAAAGGTTGGCTGTATTAATGAAAATTCCATATGTTTTGCATGATTTGGCATATGGCCCCATTTTTATGATGGCAGAAAAAGGGCACCTCGTTATTCCATGATGAATCATCAATGAGGAGCCCCTCCCCACCCCAATGAAAGGTTATTTTTACTTGCGTAAGAGTGATGTGTCTGCATTTGCATTGAACCTCTAATGTGCAACCCTGCAATTCAGAGATACTGTTTCAAACAACACTGCAGTTCTTACTGAGGATAAATTTGTGAATAATTTGTATTGTTTTGGTAATGACAACAGTATCCATTTACAGCAGACAAAGCGATATAAATACACAGAAGACTCTAGAGTCTTTCACAGGTCATCACAAATTTCTCACAGACAGCCATCTTTTAGGCAGACAAAGCGGAAAAAAATAGACAAAAGGCTCTGTTTTCTCTTAATCTGTATTCAAATGCATCATCATTGTGTTTTTGCTGGGGAGTCTCACTTTTGCACAAAATGTAAAGTATTTTTACCTCGGTATTGGTTGATGCACAGTAATCAAATACAATTAGACATGCACTTCAAGTCTGATTATACTTTCTCAGTAGTTTTTGGGCACAGCCCCTTTTGCATAGCAAGCAGACACATCCTGAAACAGATTTTTATGTCATTAGTTTCACCCAGGAATTACTGCAGAGTCACCGCTAAGAACATCTAGAGAACTTATACAGAGCTAAGATTGTTAATAATAAAAATAATAATAATATAGTTGAAGTATTATTTATTGTTTACTATTACCGAATATTTAAAGTGTTTTCATTTGTTGCTGATAAATACTATTTTTATTTTTGTTGATCGTGCTAATAATACTAATTATTATTAGTATTTATACTAGTTCTATTGTTAATTCTTTTAAATATTTTTATTTAAATGTTATAGTACTGTAACGGGGCTGACAAGACGTGAAACGTGCGGATCCATATGCAAAGCTTTAATAGACAGAGACGTGGTCATAAGACAGGCAGGGTCAAACAATGGCAAACAGGTATTAGGCGGGCAAAACACAAGAATAGTCCTAGAGCTAACGTAGGTCACCGATCAGCAGACAGAATCACAGGGGCGAGACTATAGGAGAAATCCAGAAAACAGGCAAAGATAAAACCGCAAAAACAGCAAGGCAAGACAAGGAAACACAGAGACTCGGAACAAGGTACAGGCTAACAATACTCAGCAGAGAATGGTAGTTTGAGTGAGTGTTTTATAGTGAGTGAGTGATATGAAACAGTTGTGTGCAATCAGTGCTGTGTGCAATCGGTGCAATGGATGATGGTATATGTAGTCCGGGATGATATGCAACATTTTGTGTAGTGCGAGAGTCAATGTAATGGGAAGGGTGACATCTGGTGGTGAAAAAACGGAAGTCCATGGACTGAATCGTGAAAGTACAAAGCCAAAACCCATTTTAAATACTTATTAACAAACAAAATATTTTAATTGTTAAATTAATATCATTTTGTGACCAAATGACAATAATTATTAATTTAAAATGATGATTGACTATATAAATTCCTGAAAGTTAATTATTATTATTATTATATATTGATAATGTGATTAATAACAATAAATACTTAGAATAGAATGCAGATGTTGTCGATAAATGTTTTTTATTATGCTGTTGTTTGATGATTGATGCTGATTTATGTTATTATTATGTTTTTATTTTTTCAATATTTTAACAAAGATATGATGCAAAAAAGACATTTAAACATTAATTGCAGTATTAATGTAAATTAATTATTGATGTAAATGCTGATTGACTAGAAAGTTATTATTAAATTATGAATTGCTTCTTATATTGATCTCTAAATGATTTTAATATAGTCATAAATGAACTTTCATAATAATTTCAATATAAGAACCGCTTATCTCCCATTCCTATAGTATCATAAATATTATATTATATTATTATTATTATTATTACATAGACTTGTCTTATACTGTAATAGCTCTTTTAATACAGGACCTTTAACAGAAGTTTTAACTATCATATTTGAGAGATGTTGACTTTTGCAAGGAGGGCCAGCAGTACAAGCTACAGTTGTGCCTACACACCTCCAGCGCTCTCTCCTGATATCTCTCTCAAACACATGTTTAAAAAAATCTTCCTTCTGAGCCTTAACATAGACCATGTGAAATTTGGTGGGGAAAAAGCATTAAAATACACCGACGGGAAGGCAGCATTGGAAAGGTAAAGCTGAGTTGCTCTGTCTCCGCAGTAGAGTCAAGCCCTAAAGTGCTTGGACGACTGTGTCAGGACTCTCGCAGGATGTAAATGTGAAATACATGAGGAAGCTAAGGATGAATAATGTCATTTTGGCTCTCTGGATCGCTGCAGTGCAGACAGAAATTCTGTCCTGAGAAAATGTTGGCGGTTCAGGTCAGAAATGACTGTCTAAGTGTATTTCTATCAGACAGCCTTATTGAGTCATGAGCGGTTCCTCAATCGTGGCTCACTGTCCATCATTTGTCAGAGTCATCTACACTGTAAAAAATTACCGTGAATTTAATGGTAAAAGACTGTAAAAATTCTACAGTAAAAACCTGTTAAATGGTTAACAGTAAATTCCCCTACTATATACAATGAAAAACTGTATTGGACATTACATGCAATTTTACGGTAGTAACCGTTTTTGGGATGAATTACATTACAATGCTAACATTTCAAAATTTGATGTTTTTTTGTTGAAATAATATGTTTCTTCTTAGTTTTTCTTATCAGTTTTGTATATTAGGATTGTGTGTTACACCTAATGTTGATAAATTAATATTTATTGCATTATTTCAGCTTCATGTGTGTCACCGTGATGGTGTTTGGTGGAATGACACGGTCACTCTTCATATATTTTATATTAAAAGCTCTTGGATGGTCTTTGGTTCAGCATGTGATTTCTCCTCACCACTGCAATTGGTGGTTATCCTGTATTACAGGTCGAAAAACAAAACAGATTTAGTACTGCAATAGGTTTGGTATATAACATTATATCAGTTAATTAATCTTAACAGTGTTTAACTGTAACCTAAAATGTTGGCTCACCAGTATATTTACGGTCAAAATTCTGCAACCACAGCTGCCGGTTTTTACAGTAAATTTTACGGAATTTCTTTTACAGTGTAGGTTTTATATGTAATATGAGCAAAGTCAGATTTAGGATAAAGTCATTTTTGTGATAGGAAGCTGTGATTGTGAGTGTATTGTTGATGTGCACAAGAACAGATACCTGCAACTGAGACTCGCTGGAAAATAATTTTCTTCAAAATGATGTTACATTGCTTCTTGTAAGTTTTGCGACACTTTCAAAGTGAAATGTCCAGTGAGTGGCGCTAAAAGCACATTCAGTTTTATTCAAAACAACTGAATGTGAATGTGGTAACGTTTTATTACACTGGTTGTTGTAGGTATCGCGGCAGTTCGGAAATGAAAAATGAAGTGGCTCTTTTGCGTCATTTATGTAGTACCACCTACATTGAACCCTAACTTAAACCTAACCGATTGTGTTATCTTGCAATTCTGAGTTTTTTTTTCATTGCAAGATGTCTAATTCACAAGACTCGCAGTTGCTAGAAAAACTCGTAATTGTGAGAAGAAAATTAGAAGTAATTGTGTTTTTACTGCAATCTAGTGTGCACATTTTGCAATGAATTGTATAAATATGTATGTAGGCTTTTAAAAAAAATGTTGGTAGAGGCACATTATTCCAATGGAATAGGTTGCATGCATGGCATTTCTTTGCAGCAGTGTTGTGTTAAGAGTAAGTCCAGATGATTGTTGGCTAGATGATGCAAGTGTTTCAGCACTTCCTCTTAATCATCTATGACCATACCTGGTTTTGACAAGGCCTGCCTCGTGGTTCAAAAAACTGAAGTTACTCCAACGGCTGGGAGCTGCCAACTAGGAGCTAAACACAACAGCCTTCCTCCAGCCGGTCTGTCTGTGCCTGAAAGCCTCGCGTCAGTCAAGCCTTTGTTTTTTTATTATGTGGAAGAAGAAACCCTAGAGTGCATCTCACTGTACGCAGGGTGATTTCAAACCACGCTTTGCTCCTGGAGTCTCCAGATTGATCTCCTCCAGCTGAACAAACTTGCTCTATCAAGAAGTATATCTGATCCACAATATGCACCATTAGTAATCATTATGTAGCCCCATTGCACTGCACTCTTAGCGACTTTAGTATTTACTGTTTCACCTAAAGTTTAAGTGCAGGGTGGTTTATATGCAGTTGGTTTCCCTTGCCATGAAATTCTTCAAGATAAAATACTATGAATTTGGGTGAGCTGTAACCTGTTTATTTATTTCCACCCGAAACTTTAATTAAAAGATATCATCTCTCCCTGAAGCCCTTATAAACTTTACAGCCCTGTGTCTATGGGTTATCTTCCATGGTAGCCACTGGAAGGCCATGCTGATGAGCGTAACTGGACAGGGGAGGACTTTTGCATGACTGTTTCCAAGTTAAGGCCGGTGACTCCCATCAGTCCCCCCCCCCCCCCCCCCCCCTGCTGTTTTTATCACCTTTGACCTTTTCTTGTTCAAACACAAGTGGAGTGTGTTACTGAAAAGTTTTGCCTGCAGTGCTGGAGGATATTTTGGCAGTTTTTTCCAAGTAACGAGAATACTAACTTGTTAATTTTTGTAAATTTACACCGTGTTTAGTGTACTGACGAGCTGCGCAAAACCACGTTCATATTCTCGCGATTTTTTGCGCAGCTCGTCAGTGAACAACGGCTCTGTGTAGTTAATGCTGCTCCATGTGAAAGCCCGCACGTGATGGAGATTTACCTCTGATTACAGAACTGGCTTTACTGATAAGATGCGCGTTAAATATAGCATGCGATTTATCGTGCAACCCTAGCTTTAGTGCACGTCTGATTTGATGTGAAGAAAATTACTTTATTGTCATGTGTAAAAAACAGTTGCTGCCAAGTATTTTTTGTGGAAACCATGATACGTTTTTATTTAGGATTCTTTGATTATTAGAAAGTTCAAAAGAACAACATTTACACTATCGTAACCACGTTAGGTCTGACATTTTTTGATCAATTTAATGTATCATGCAGACCTGAAACATTTTTTAATAATATTAACCTTTCGAAACTTTTGTAGGTCTCAAGCAACATTGTTGATTTGCTTAGCCTAAGATTTTCGTCTGTTGTTCAACTCAGTGCCATTTTAAGCCAACTGAATGCACATATTACCTTTTAAATCAATCTTAACTAAATTGCCTCAATACACAAATGCAATATGCCACGGCCACCGACTCTAAAGAGTCTCATTTCTGCAAAGTCATAATGGTGTCTGAGAGAGGAAGAGCAAACAAGAGTATCATCATCATGCCTATTTGCATGAGATTCAGTTCAATATCTGGCCAAGAGCCACAGTCCATCACACAAAACAAGGTTATGGCAAGGATTTATGTTAAGAAACCTTGTAATTACCTTTGCAAACAATGATTTGTGATTAAGGTAAACAGTATTGAGCTGTTGTTGATTTATAGCTTTCTTAAAATTCACTGCTTCTGATGTGTATCAATCACTGTGGCCCCGCCCACTCGCTCTTGAGCATCTCAGTCTTTCTGTAAAGAGCAACAGCAGGTATCTGCAAGTCATTTAATGTGTGAATCAGGATTATTTTGCAGTATTATGCACTTCTGGAAAAGTCTGTGCGATTTCAATTATATTCTAACAAATCAAACTGTTCCTAAGGAAATGTTTTGCAAAAAATGTAAAAATCTGTTATTTTTAAACGTGTAGTGATATAGTCAATGTAGTATAATATCATTTTTATATTATAATTAGTGCGTCACATGTTCAAATGAACATTATTTTTTTAATAATATCGACAGTAGATACCTTATATTGTATATTCTTATATTTTACTCTTGTACATGCATATATTAATAATAAAAATACATGATATTTTTCTTAAATATATACATGCCTGTGTTTGTATTTATATATACATAATAAATAAACACAGTACACACACATATATATTATGTGAACAAAAACTTTTATTTTGGTTGCGATTAATCGTGATTAATCATTTGACAACACTAAAATAAATAGATTTTTCTATTATTATATCTCCGTATAGGGGTTTTTAATTATTATTATCATTTATTATTATTAAAGCTTTATGGGTAACAGTTCATTGATTTGACTTATTTAAAATTGAATTTAAAATAATAACATTATATAACTATACCATAAATTAATATATAGGCTCAGAGCTGATTGGTTCGGTTTCTGCTTCAGTATTTTATTTGATCAAAAAAAAAAAAAAAAAAAAAAAAAAAAAACAAAAAAAAAAAAATTATTATTATTGTTTACCCTCTGGAGAAAATGAGAGGGAAATATACTTTCAGAACCAAGGTTGCAGAAAAGTGGAAGGTCATTTTTATATCTATTTTTTCCTATATTGATCAGTGTTTCCATTGACATGTTGGGACAACATGACGTGTTATTTTGGCTAAATCGGCAATTGTCAATAATATAATCAACAGCCAATTGTAGCGTTATGATCTACGTTTCTCATTTAGACAGTATTGTGGTTCAGCTTGTAAAGTATTACATTCATTCTATTCTGAGCCAATCTGTTAAATATGACACTGCTATTGGTCTAGTTGGCCATAAACAGAGCAACTAGAATAACTAGCAAGATATATGACTTGACTAAGTTCAGTCAAAATGAGAAAGCTTACAGATGCATCGCTAACTCTTATTGAGCTATGTTTGCTGTTTCTAAATGAACAGTGTCCATTTTATGAATGTTTAACGGGATGCAATATTGTACTGGTTGGATCTCATATTGCCTCATATGCACATTAATTATTTATTCTTTTTCTGACATTTCAGCTGCCCTTTACTGAGCCAGTATTTTGCCGCAGCCACAGTGTATCCACCTCAATACACATCAAAGAAATGTATCTTGCATCATGATACTAAACTTATGTATAGGTATTAATTTTAATATCATGTTTGGGATTGTGGGAGTTTTACATTTTGAGGCTCAGGGCTTCAGACGAGTCCCTGGTTGAAAGTTTAATGTGATGTTGTGCGAAGCAGTGGAATCAGATTTAATCAACAGACATACAGACATCTCCTCCATAGCCATGGTTTGATATTTTGGATCCTCACCATGCGGAATCGACATAAATAAGTGAATTAGTGCTTTATTGACAAGCTGAGAACATGATGCATCAGAGGCTTTGCGGAGATGATTAACTTTAGAAGTTGCTGTAAAAACATGTCACTCTCTAGAGAGCTTTATCATTGCTGCTATGCATGGACTGATGCTCAAATACCGAACCGCAGTGCTTCTATTCGCTGGCTGTTTTCCATTCACTCAGAATGAGTCTTGAGTTAATGTCCCATGTGCTGCGTTTATGTCATCAGATGTATTAGAATCACAATAATGCAAAAGCAGTAAGGATCTGATACAACTTAGAGTGCGTGTGAACTTGTAACCTTAATAATATGAGATACTTCTCATAGATAGGTTTGGAAAGTGAGGATCTGGGGAAGTCAGATCCCTTTAGGTTACTGCTTGTAGCTTTTGCTTTACATGTTGCTTGTTTTCCCAGCCAGTGAGCAGAATTTTGAGGATGTCTACATTTCATTTCATCCGTCAGATATATTCCCGCATTCATTTAAAAAAAGCTTCTTTATCGCATTGATGGGGTTTTTTCTTTGAAAAACTTCAACCATTTTGCCATTGCACAGAAACGGTCCTTATAACAGTAAACTGTTTATTTAAATTGTTAAATGTTGTTTACATTAAAAACAAAAGTTTATTTTAGACTGAAACGTATTTGCAGAACCAAAATTGTTTATGAGTGCATATACAATACACACTATTTCTTAAATATTTTGGTTTGTTTCATTCCGTAATCCATTTGATCTTTTTTTGTTTTCCTTTTTTTTCTTTTTATATTTAACTGAAACCAACAGTTGATTTCTCACTGGTTTGGGTAAGTCTGACCTTTAAATGTTATTGCGATACTGATAGGGGAAAGATTGTTTCTGGAATCACAGAAATAATAATATTATTATTAATTATTTGAATATCTTCAATAGAAAACAGTTTATTTTGATTTGTAACAATATTTTTTCATATTCCTGTTTTTTTTCTGTATTTTTGATCAGATAAATGTAGTCCTGGTGATCAAAAGAGACTCGAACCTTTAAATGTTAGTGTAATATAGAATGTAATTATGTGCTATTCAAGTAAATGGAGTCAAAACTGGGTAAATAGGATAAGGTGATCTTCATAGAATAATTCAATTGAAATTGATATGGTCTCATTGCATTAAGATGAATTTTACTCATCTGCACTTGTCAGTAGTGTGGTAATTTAGCTAGTACTTAAATCATATCAGTAGCAAAGCTATTTTATAGATTAAGAAATGAATAACACTGACAAACACTACAACATTTTCACTGATAATTTTTTCAGCAATCAAGTTATGCATTGGATATCTTCTCTCAGCTGTTTAGAATCAGAGATGGCAATGCCTGACTCACGAATGAATCACCCTTCAGAGTCAATCTTTTTTAATGAATCAGTCACACAGGTTAGCTGTATAAATCACTTTATTTGATTTGACTCATTATTTGTGAGTCCATGCAACATACAGTATTAGCAATTCTAGTCTTTCTAAATTAGGATTCCTACCTGAAATATAAGCATGCAGGTTGCTTTGAAGATTTATTTTCTGTTCAAAGTAGGATGCTACGATAGTGGAACATCACAGTTGGTGTGTCAGTTTCTACAGGAAATGCCAACAGTATACGTTAATTTCATGTCCCCTCTCATAGTTGTTTGATTATCCAGGGTAATGGGAAGTTCAGATCTGTGAAACTTCATTTTGGGGATGGTTTTAAGCTGACAGCGAGTCAGTGCAATGACCGAAACCAGGGGATATTGTTATTGAGAAAGTATTTTGCACAATAAAGATGAATCCAAGTCCCGCTAGGCCAAGTAATCTTACAAAGAATTCTTTGTAAAACTTTTGGCAATTAATATGTGTAATGAGGTCCCAAGCGGAACTTGTCTAAAACTTCAATTGAGACTGAAGCTGGAAATAATTGCATCTCAACAGGAAAAATGTGGTTTGCTGAATTTACTGACACTTATATTATACTGTACGACCGCTTAGTCTCCAAATCCAACTCCCAGTTCTTCTTTAGAACCAACTAAATACATATACATGATATCTTAAGGGAGTCACTATGCATGTTGCAAAACGTACCATTATTTTGTTGTATTTGGGTGTAATGAAATGTGGTGTTTATGCAGTTTAAGGTTAAAAAAAAAAAAACATTATTTTCCACATACGGTACATTATTGTTTTTC